>BLSH010371338.1:355568-371240 GCA_018402905.1 Glandirana rugosa | reverse complement strand
ACAGTGACCTCGACAAGCACCTCAGTGGCTAGCCGACCGGTCACAGCAGACATCTGAGGCATCTACCATACGTCGAGCACAACCTTGCGTGTTCCGCAAAAAATCACGGCGGCGAGACCGGACTGAGGTGTCTCCGCAGATGCTATATCCTGTGACGACGACTATCTCAACTCTTCCTCAGGTTTTAAAGGACAAAACTCCTTAGACGGCATTCCATGCAAAAATTGGCTAATTCGGTTACGAGGTTCAAAGATCGTTGCGTACAACAACGGTAACGACCAAAGTTTAACAAGTACGGACTGACGGTGCGAGAGAATTGGCAACGTCGCACGACCGCGCAATTTTCAGTTAAAGCGACGCAGCGCCGAATCGCAAAAAGGGCTCCGGTCCTAAAGCTGGAAATCCTTCCGGGGCTGAAGTGGTTAAGAGAGCGTGGCAGTCAGGCATGAACAATTTGAAACCAGCAATGGCAACAACATGCGTTGCTAGAAACTTGGAGCATTGGCTTAATCGGTTAAAAACGTACCTTACGGCAGATTCCTCAAAACAGGAAATTTTGGACTCCTTCTCAACTCTATCAGCAGCAGTGTCCTATATCGTAGACGCCTCTGTGGAGTCAGGCCAGAGCGGCGGCACTAAAAAACGCCTTGTGCGTTCCAACACGAGCTGCATACCATCTACGGAGTCTACAGACGACACTGGCCAGCCGATCGGTGACTCCACGAACAGCTCCAGTGACACCCCAGCACAGGCACCCAGCATGGACGTGATATAGCATTCTCAGCTAAACGGACGTTGTGTTTTCTCTTGTTCCGTCCTTTGTGAGTACCCATCCTCATTATTGTGCAAATAAATTGTGGTTTTTGATTTACTGCGCTTAGGTCTGGCGCGCTTGTTTCCATTTCTATTTTTGCAGAGTTGCTTGTACTCATCGGATTGCTGCCCCTATCCGCTCATCATTACCACGCTACCCCAGCTCTTTGCCCAGGACTTATTTTTAGAGACACTATTATAGACTTTATGAGCCGTATTTCAGGACTGTTTTGTTATTTTGTCTGAGGTTTTTCCATTTACTATTGGCGCCATTCTCCTCCTCACAGAGCGGCGGCACTAACCAACTCGGCTAGAAGGGCCTTATGGCTGAAAGCCTGGCCCGGGGACACAGCATCTAAAAACAGGCTTGTTTGGGGCTGAAATGGACCGCACAGCTGACAAGAAAAAAGCTTTTCCGGTTAGGAAAAAGAAGGTGCAGATGCAAAAACATTTTTTTCAGCCTCAAAAAGGACATCAGGAAAATAAGACGCAGGGGAAAAGGAAGCCATGGTCTTCCCAAAAGCCGAAGGGTAGGAGTGGAGTGCTCTTCAATCCTCCTACGGCCCCCGGAAAATCACAATGACTCCTTCCTCCCAGTAGGAGGAAGACTTCAGGAGCTTCTTCCAAACTGGAGGGCCATAACATCAAACCGGTTTATTCTGAATTTGCTCTCCCAAGGTTAGACAATCGAGTTTTCGGAAGAACCTCCACAAAGATTCCTGGTGACAAATACTCCAAGGGATCCAGCCAGGGCCCTCGCCATGAATTCCCTGATTCAGGAACTGAGATCTCAGAAAGTCATTATTCCGGTCCCAAAAGGAGAGTTCGGTCAGGGATTCTACTCTCATGTATTCCTGGTCCAGAAACCCTCAGGAAAGTTCTGGCTTATACTGAACCTAAAGGGGCTAAATCAATCAGTAGAGTACAGAAGATTTCGAATGGATTCCATCTTCTCCATAAAGAACCTGTTATATCAAGGGTGCTACATGGTGTCAATCAACCTACAGGATGCCTACCTTCACATACCTATAGCCGCCAGATCCCAAAAATATCTGAGATTGGCACTGAAAGAAGGAAAGGAAGTAGTACAGCTACAGTTCGGAGCACTCCCTTTTGGCCTATCATCGGCCTCAAGGCTCTTTAAAAAACTGATGGCCGAGGCTTTGGCTCCTTTGCGTCTAGAAGGAATTTCAGTGATTCCCTATCTAGATGACCTTCTTTTCTTTGCTCGATCCAAGGAGATGCTATTACAGAACTTGGCCAGAGCTCGGAGTCATCTGGCGTCCATAGGATGGATCTTAAACCTCCAGAAGTCAAACCTCATCCCCTCACAGGAGGTGATATTTTTGGGATACTCGATTAACTCGGTGGAGCAAAATATCTTTCTCCCCGAAGAAAAGAAGAAACTGATGGAAGTGGTGTCACTATTGCAATCAAGCCAGCTCTTGTCCATCAGAAGGATTATGTCGCCCTATTTCCGCCATACTGCAGACCCGTAAAAGTGATTGTGCGATTCCTTACAGTGATGATGAAGCACGGCTACATTGGTGAGTTTTAAATAATTGACTATCACAGGGCCGGAAAAATTGTTGTCAATCTTACAGGGAGACTTAATAAGTGTGGCATCATCAGCCCCAGATTTGATGTACAGCTAAAAGATCTGGAAAAGTGGCAGAACAATCTCCTGCCTTCATGTCAGTTTGGGTATATTGTGCTCACAACTTCCGCTGGTATCATGGACCACGAGGAAGCGAGGCGAAAACACACAGGAGGCAAAATTTATTTTTCTAAATGTTAAAGCAGGCAGAACAATAAACTATCAAAAAAAAAAAAAAGGATTATGTCAGCCTTGGGGACTCTGACCTCGTCCATACCTGCGATCCAGTGAGCAAGACTCCACTTCAGACCACTTCAAAGTTTTTGGTGAAGGTCTGGGATCACCAACAGCAATCATTGGATTCGCTGGTGAGGGTTCCCACCCCAGTAAAAAGAAGTCTTTGGTGGTGGAAAAACCAGGCAAGGTTCTCAGCAGGTCTGTTGTGGTCCTTCCCAGTCCAGGTAAGGCTGACGACAGACGCCATTTCCTGGAGATGGGGAGCTCATATGAGTGGTCAATGGACTGAGGGGTCTTGGTCCACAAGAAAGGCTGCAAGATCCTCAAATTGGAGGGAACTGAAGGCAATAGAATTGGCCTTGCTGGCCTTTGCCGAAGAGGTCCAGGGATGCCACATACAGGTCCTATCCGACAATGCCAAGACAGTGGCCTATATAAACAGACAAGGAGGCACCAGGCGCAAAACTCTGCATGCCCTAACAGGAAATATTCTGGGTTGGGCAGAGCACCGTACTCTATCCTTGTCGGCAGTCTACCTAAAAGGATCCTTAAACAGGATGGCAGATTTCCTCAGCAGGAATCCGGAGTGGCGATTAAACCCGGTGGTATTCCAGGTGACTATCAGGAAGTGGGGTCAGCCAGAGGTAGACCTCTTTGCCACTCAAGAAAACACTCAGGTGCCTCTCTTCTACTCCTTGGACAGAACCGGCATATCCCTGGGGTTAGACGCTCTGTCCCACTGGTGGGAGTTTCACCTCTGTTATGCCTTCCCTCCCTTTCAACAGATACCTCAGGTAATAAAGCAGATCCAAAAGGAAAAGACAACGGTAATCCCCATCACTCCTTTCTGGCCCAAAAAGGCTTGGTTTTCAGCCCTTCTCCAGATGCAACTAGAGCCTTTTTTGCTCCTTCCGTTGCAACGGGATCTGCTGACGCAGGGTCTTCTGTTCCACCAGGAGATAGCGAAACGAAGACTCACAGCTTGGCTTCTGAGGAGCAGTTATTGAAGCGGAAGGGATTTTCGGACAGGTTGGTAGCTACTCTCCTGTCAAGCAGAAAGATGGTTACCAGAGCGATTTATTCAAAAACCTTGAAGGTCTTTAAGTCCTGGTGCACTAGAGCTGGCAGGCCTATAAGGAATGTTACATCTGTCCTGGAATTTTTGCAAGAAGGAGCAGACAAGGGCCTAGCAGTCAGTACCCTCAAGGTCCAGGGGGCTGCATTAGGAGTTTTTCTGGAGAAAACTATTTCAACAGAACCACTAGTCATTAGATTCTTCATGTCCCTCACTCGGTCCAGACCAGTGGTGACCAGAGGTTGCCCGAAGTGGGACTTATCGCCTGTTCTACAGGCCCTAACTAAGGAACCTTTTGAGCCCATGGATTCAGCTTCATTGAAGCAAATCACTTTAATAACTGTCTTTTTAGTTGCTATAACCATAGCTCAAAGAATAAGTGAGCTTCAGACCCTGTCAATCAGGGAACCATTTTTTTCTATTTTTCCAGACAGGATTGTTCTGAGAACTGACCCTGTTTTCTTACTGAAGGTCGCTTTGGTTCAAAATCAAGCTCAGGAGATAATACTTCCTACCTTTTGCTCTAATCCAGTGGGGTAGAAGGAAGAGGAATTCCATACCCTGGATGTTAAAAGAGCAGTTTTATGTTATTTAGAATCCACAAAAGTCTTTAGACGTTCTAATGCTTTATTTGTTACATATGCTGGTACCGGGAAGGGAAAGCAAGCTACTAAAGGAACCATTGCCAGACGGAGGCCTACTCCCTTTTCTGGACTAGAGAGCTCAGCGGGTATTCGGGCTCATTCTACAAGAGCTTTAGCGGTGAGTTGGGCCGAGAGAACTGGTGCCACCCCCAAGTAGATTTGCAAAGCGGCCACATGGTCAAGTCTGACGACTTTGTCCATCACTATAGGTTACACCTCTTGATGGCACAGGACCAGGCATTTGGTAGAAAAGTCTTGCAGGCTGTTCCACCCTAATGGGGGTAAGTCTTGATTATCCTCTCTGGTGTTGTCCTGAAAGACATTTTGTGAAAAATCAAGTTAGACTCACCGGAAATGTGTTTTCCAATAGTCTTTCAGGACAGCAATAACCCCCCTGTTTTTATATTTTTGTATACTATTGCATAACTGTGGCTTATGTGTTTCACCCGGGGCTGGAGGTTCTCTACAAACAACAGACGATATTGGCGTGGAGGCCTCCTTTTGAAATCTGGATGGTGAGGTGTTTCCTGTTGGGGAGGAGCCATGATAACTCCCCGGGTGCTGTCCTCTCGGTTGCTGTCCTGAAAGACTATTGGAAAACAAGTTACTGGTAAGTCTAACTTGATTTTTCACACTTCAAAGACCTATTCAGCAAGCCAGTGCCAATAACTATGATGCTGACCTACATTTCTGTAACTATTAGGAGCTTGTCATGTTTCAATTTATTCTGCAGACTAGTGAAACTTTAAAAGTGGTCAGCATCGGTTAATAAAACTTTGCACATCAATATTTTCCTTCTAAAATAAACCCATTACTGGGAAACAGTCATATCATTTCCCATTTTTATTTATCAAACTTTTAAAATTGAGTTAGCCATATTTAAGGGATATAAGTGTCCTTTACCATATGTGATGATATCTGGAGGCTTCTGTGGACAAGCTTGCATGTTCTGAAAAGTTTGTAGGAGAGCTTAATGCAGTGTGAGTAGATTGTGGCATTCAAGGTTAAAACAAACACAGTAAAGAAGTATGCGATGTGTCAAAGTAATGAGAATTATATTTTAAAAATGATTTTATTGAATAATTCTACAATTGAACATTGGAACATTGTAAGTGCTTGTGAGTGCACACAATTCTCATGATTTTTCCATTCTTCATAGCATCCCTGGAAGTCTTCAAGTGGGATGGCATTCAGAACTTGCGTAGTGGGCTCTTTGGATGTTATCCGCACTACCAAAATGGTGTCCTTGCTAATGTTAAAATAAAAAATTCTGATATTGAGCCATCGGTCAAAAACAGAACATAATGTGGATACAGTGAGGTCTGTTCTCAACAGTGACTGATAGCTCACTATCAGAATGATTGCAGAGGAAACGAGAATTACCAAGTCAATTGTTCATGAAATCATGACTCAGAATTTGAATATGAGAAAGGACACCCTTTTGGTAGTGTGGATACTGTCCAAAGAGCCACTACTCAGGCTCTAAACACCGTCCCACTCAAAGACTTCCAGGGATGCTATGAAGAACGGTAAAAAACGCTAGGAACATTATGTACACTCACAAGGTGCATACTTTGGAGACCATGTTCAATTGTAAAATTTTTCAATGAAAGCATTTTTAAAATATCACTCGTTACTTTCTGGACACACCTTGTATAGCAATTTATACTAACCAGTAACCCCACAAGGGAAAGAATTGTGTGTATGTTTATTGGTTCAGTATGTATTTTTTTACTATGGTCAGGACTAGAAAAAAAAAAAAGTGTTTTTTGTTTTGTCAGGTACATTTATGTAGTATTCCATGAGACTAACATAGTCTTCTATTTAGCCATCAGGTGGAGCTTTAAACTTCTTTTAACATAAAACATGGATAACAGAAAAAATTATTTTGAAAACCGAGCTCGGTAGCTGAAGCTGAATATCTCTTCAGGAAGCTCTCTAGTACTCTGGGTATCTTTTAATAAGTATTAAATATTTATTTGTCAAAGATATACTGTATATAGGTGGAAAACAATTATAATACATCAGTTTAATAGCTTAGACTCTTTTTTTAAAAACTAAAATGACCACAGAACCGTTGTGATCTCCCCTTGCTAAAGATGATGGCTACATATTTTACCTTAGATTATGCTTATATGTTTAGAATGGCACATTAGAGAGGGAAACCTTGTTTTCATTGTCCTTTTGTCTTGTCACAGGCTCGCCTCTTGTTGTGTCTTTGATTGGTGCCCTGTTGCGAGAATTCCCCAATCGATGGGCCTTCTACCTCAAACAGCTTCAAAGGAAGCAGTTTAAAAGAATTAGGAAATCTTCCTCCTATGATTATGAAGCACTTGATGAAGCCATGTCTATGAGCGTGGATAGGCTGAAAGATGATCTTAAGGAGTTCTACAATGATTTATCTGTTATAGAGAAAGATGTGAAGGTGCCGACTCAGGTAAATTTGCATTTTCAACCATTGGAGTTGCTGCTTATCCTTCACAGTAAAATATACTACTTGGTTTCAACCTTGCATAGGAAACTTTTGTTGGATTACATTAGAAAGATTGCTGCAGAAGACTAGCAGATGCTGCCAGTCGTTCCTAAAAAGACTTCTGTCTGTTAGTGGCCACCCTTAACCTACCTAGGTAACATCCAAATGCTAAAGCATCTTTCTAATGAAAGATTTATGTACAGTACAAACATACACATTTGCATTGCGTCTGGCTGGGCTCTTGCCTATGCAAAAAGATACCATTCCTAATGGTTCCCATGAGGTTGAACCAGCTTGCTGTTCCACTATTTCTCGGTAGCTCAGACAGACCATTATACAAGTATATGGTCTCAAGAATCAAATGCCCCCTTTCCTGTGAAGGTAGACCTTCATGAGGTTGAACCAGCTTGCTGTTCCACTATTTCTCGGTAGCTCAGACAGACCATTATACAAGTATATGGTCTCAAGAATCAAATGCCCCCTTTCCTGTGAAGGTGGACCTTTTTATGGAAATAAATAAAATTCAAAATGCAAACATTTTTTTGCTAAAACAAAATAAAATAATCACCACTAATATCATGCAGCCTCTCAGCAGCAACACCACCAATACCACCTGCTATGCGGTCTCTCACCAGCAGCAACATAGGGTGACTGCATTTCCATTCAGGGACAACCCCCCCCTCCCAAAAAAAGATGCGGGAGGAATGTAGTCTCGGGGGTTGACGGGGAATTCAGCGGCAGGGGGTGATTTGTCGGGTAAATGGCTGGTGTTAGCACTTAAATTATCCTGACACCATGCTTTATCTGTTGTCAGAATGATCAAATTCTACCTGATGCAGTGTGTCACTTTCCACCCATAGCCTGCCACCAGATGCAGTGTGTCACTTGCCACCCATAGCCTGCCACCAGATGCAGTGTGTCACTTGCCACCCATAGCCTGCCACCAGATGCAGTGTGTCACTTGCCATCCATAGCCTGCCACCAGATACAGTGTGTCGCTTGCCACCCGTGGCCTGCCACCAGATGCAGTGTCACTTGCCACCATCGCCTGCCGCCAGATGCAGCGTGTCAAGTTGTACAGTCGCCTGCTGCCAGATGCAGCATGTCATTTTGTACAGTCGTCTGCCGCCAGATGCAGTGCGTCACTTGCCACCGTTGCCTACCGCCAGATGCAGCGTGTCACTTGCCACCCATAGCCTGCAGCCAGATGCAGTGTGTCACTTGCCACCCATAGCCTGCTGCCAAATCCACCCACAGCCTGCCACCAGATAAAATGTGCCCCCTTGCCACCCGCAGCCTGCCACCAGATACAATGTAATTTCCCACCCGCAGCCTGCCTTCAGATACTGGATTCCCGAAGATCTGATCTCCCTGGGTAGTGGATCTCTTAGGGTCCAGTCCAGATCCCTTCAAGGTTAACTCCCCCTGGGTAATGGATCCCTTCAAGGCTGACTCTAACTGGTCCCAGCCAGATAGTTTCAAGGCTGCATGGCTCAGGCTGAGGTCCTAAATCCCTGCGACTCCCCAGGGATCAGCGGTATGTGAGTGGGCTCACTAAACAGCCAGTGTGTGTGAGACTCAGCGGCTCCCCTGCAGTCAGAGACAGTACAAGTGGGCTCACCGGAAAGTCGTGTGTGTGAACACTGCTCCCTGTAAAAATCCCAGCCAGTGTCGGCAGTGCAAACATCGGTGGCGAAAGTGGCACTCTTCTGAATTTGACACCTGGGGCTGGTGGCGGTCCTCTCAATTTGGCGCCGGCCGGTTACGTCCCTGTTGAGTGATGTTACTGGTTGCTAGACTCCAGGCGGCTCTAGCAACCAGTAGCTAGGAGTCTCATGTAGGGGTGGAGGTAGAGCCAGCGCCACTGCTAAGTTTGCTGGCTCTGTCAGTTTCATTCCAGTACAGGGTATTGTTTCAGAATGAAGGTGCCCAAGACTCAGGACAGACCTTTAAAATGTGGGGCTGTCCCAGGCAATCTGGAATACGTGGTCACCTTGCAGCAACACCAGTAACAGCCAAGCGATCCCTCACCAGTGACAGCTGCCACGCAATCTCTCACTAGCGACAGCTGCCACGCAGACTCTCGCCAGTGACAGCTGCCACCTGGGCTCTGAAAAACAGCAGGCGGTATCTTGTGCACACAATCTACTTGTTGCAGTGACAGCTCAGTGTTTTTCAGGCAGCATTGGAGACCCCACTCCTCTCGCTGGACTTCTTGCAGTCTCTGAGCTCCTTGCACACAGACTCCTGCCTCACAGTTCACTGCAGCACAGTAATGATGTCACCCCGAGCACTGTACACAGTAGTCCTGTCACCCCGAGCACTGTACACAGTAGTCCTGTCACCCCGAGCACTGTACACAGTAGTCCTGTCACCCCGAGCACTGTACACAGTAGTCCTGTCACCCCGAGCACTGTGCACAGTAGTGCTGTCACCCCGAGCACTGTGCACAGTAGTGCTGTCACCCCGAGCACTGTGCACAGTAGTGCTGTCACCCCGAGCACTGTGCACAGTAGTGATGTCACCCCGAGCACTGTACACAGTAGTGCAGTACAGTGCACTTTTTAGGAAGAATTACAAGGACTTTTCAAATCATATGCAAGAAACCTTGTCCATGTTAAGTATTCATGACCCATCATGACCACAAAACATCTGGCCTAATTGCTGTAGTAGCTAGGCTTCTGCAAGACCTCCTGTATACCTGCCACCATGACTACTGCTGCAGCTAGACTTGTGCCTGGTCTAATGTAGACCTGTCACTGGACATCTTGTATAAGAGATTTTCATGCTTATGAGTAGAGTCAGGACTGTCATCTGTTGCTATCTGTCATGTCTTCCCTTAAGAGCTGACCCCTCTTCTGTTGCCTCACAGAATGATACCTCTGTGGGACCCTGTTCCCATACAGGGGGTCCTTCTCTCTCTTCCACTCCACTTTTTTTTTTGCTAGAGCTTCTGCCCTTGGAAGGAGTCCCTCCTTCCCTTTCTGAGCCAATTTTTCCAGAGATATCAGGGTTCTTGGGCATTCTACAGAATATAGCATCTTTCTTTCTCACAGAATTGCAGGTCCACCACTTGGTGCTCTGTGCACATTTTCAAAAAAAAGTTATTCTTTCCAGGTGGCTGTTTGGATGCATGCGTCAGCTGCAAGGTGCTGTCTGTTTGGGTCCATTGACCTTTTTTGTTTTTCCTATGTTCCCCTTTTCTGGCGCTTTGGATATTTTTTGTTGCCCTTGCCTGGAATTATTGCTTAGGGACATCCCATGATCTCAGAATCAATTGATCTGTCCTGTACAATTAAGGTAATAGCAATTTTGACATACCTGTAAATTCCATATCTTGGAGTACATTATAGGACATGGGTCCTTTCCCTCTATTTTCCGTGTTATTGCTCAAAAACTGGAGCCTAGTGGAATTAACGAAGCTATATGGAAACATTAAGGGACGGACCCAGCAAAGCCTTTGCCAGTGTCCATGCTCCTGGTCCAAGAACCCATTTCTGCTTCCTGTAATATACTCCAAGATATGGAATTTACATATTTTTTTTGGGGGGGGGGGGGGGTAATCCTTTTAAAGCTCAACGTAGCTTAGCACCTTTTGGACAGAAGAGAAGACACATTGCTCTGTGAACATGCAGGGAAACTGAGAAAGTTAGATGCACTGGCCCATGACTGAGACGTTGACCTTGCATATGCTTTCCCACACACCATCCTTCAGTGGAAAGTAATTGAGAACATCCACTCAGAGCACTGCAGTGTGATCCTTGTGGAACCCCTGTGGCCAAGAAGAGGATGGTTTCCTATCCAAGCAACTGGTAGATGAGCCATCGACAACCCTGCAGAAAGGACTGGGCCAGATTAAATGAATACAACTCTAACAAAGTGCCTTCAAAACTGGGTTTCCTCCAGAAAAGAGCAGATAAAAGGCTGGCTCTCAGCCCCCCTCAAAGTTCAAGTGGCTGCACTATCCATATTTCTGGACAATAACTTATTTAATCACATCATCAAAAATTCATCATAGCCTAGTGGATACATACAGATATCCGCTTCATGAATATGCAAACAAGCCTTGTCCTCTATGCATTACTACTCAACCCACAAGAATGCTGTCAACATCCTAAGCAGAAAAGGATGGTGTTTCAGCAAAGCAGATATGCAAGGCAGGCATATGATCAAACCTAAACACTTATTTATGAAGCAGTATCATTTTGACTTCCTCCAGGTAAAATCAGGCTTTTTGGCAGGAACGTGTTTTCAACAGTGATCGCATCCTAGGTAACATACTGTATAACTTAAAGTGGATGTAAACCCTCTCCTATACCCAGTGAAGTGAACAGCCTCAGGTAATACACTGGGATGAAACAAATCTCCCTACATCAGTTTTACGTGCATATCTGCAGTCTTTCCCTTTTTATATTCTTTAGAATTCTGATGTGGTGTTAGAATTTTACTTCCTCATTCAGCAGTAGGAGTGTAGTCTTTTTTTTTTTTTTTTTTTTTTTTAAACAATTTTCTATTCAGATAGGCATAAAAGACAAAACATGTTGTAAACATTCGGGGTTTCCCGGTACATTGAAAATATATCATTAGAGTATGTATCTGCATGTCTTTTAACAATTTAGCATTTAAGGCACTTTACAATTCCCTGCCCATCTCCAACCACCCTCTCCCCGAGCAAAAGACAAACCGGAAAGAACACATGTCAACCCATCTTTGTGTCCCCCCCCCCCCCCCTTTCACCCCCATTCCCTGTTGTGCAACAATCAGTGAAATTACATGTGGGACAACACCTCTCCTCTTATTTGTCGTAAACCTTCACATCCCCTTCCCTGCCAGAGCTTACCCTACCTTACACAACCTCTCTCCCTTTTCCTTTAAGCTTCTCCTTAGTCCCTACCCTCCCAAAGTGTTTCCTTGGACTCCACCCATCTAAACCAAACTTTCGTAAACTTCTTCTTTGCCCCTCTGGCCTCATAAGTCTTTTGGTATAAAGTTAAATCCACATTCACTACCTTGATCCAGGCCCTCAGTGTTAGCTGTTCCCCGTATATCCAGTTCCTGGCTATGAGCTTTCGAACCGCAAAGTACAGGATTCTAAGAAACAGTTTGGTGTATGAATTCATGTCTTCTTGATCAAACACTCCCAGAAGACATCTCAGTGGTGAGCATATATTAGGCAGATCAAAGTGGTCTGATATGAAGGCCGTCACCTGTGACCACAGTGGTCTTACCCTATCACATTCCCATACCATATGTAGAAAAGTACCCAGCTCCCTTTGACATTTATGACAGTCTGGTGATTCCTTCCTACCCATCCAGTATAGTCTAGAGGGCGTATAGTACATCTGATGTAGGTATTTCAGTTGTATCATCTTATCCCTGGAGGATATAACTGTAGCCAGGTAGGTTTCTAAAACTTGCTCCCACATTTCATTAGTCAAATCAGGGATAATCCGTTCCCACCTAGCCCAAGCCTTATTGCCAACATTCTGGTTCCCTTTCTCAATACTGGCATAATATCTGGAGGTCCGTCCAATCGTGTCTGGGTTTAATAAAACTGTCTCCAACGTAGTGTTTTGTACCACAATTTCCCCCCGTCCAAATTGGGCCCGTCCCGCATGCCTCAGCTGATGGTATCTAAAGTACCACTGTTTCGGTACCCCATGACTCTCCTGCAGTTGTGCAAATGTAGCCATCCCCCTTCCCTGTAATGGTGATGTAGATATTTAATCCCATACCTAGCCCACCGCTGTCCATCCTCCAGTTTTTGAAATTCCTTAAGTGTTTTGTTACACCACAGTGGGTTATTGGGTGATAAGGTCAAGGGCGTATCCCCAATCTGCTGTGCACAGATCCGAAAAATCCTCCCAGGCAGTGCCATCACCGATCCCAATTTTCTGCCCGGGACCCCCCTCCTATATAACACATTCAGCAGGGTTTCCTGTGACGTAGCTATTGCGGCTTCCAACAGCGTAGTCGCATTCGGGGTCTGCGGGAAAAACCGCCATTGAAGAAATGCTAGCTGAGCAGCAAAGTAGTAAAGGCGCAGGTCCACCGGTAGTTTCAGTATTTCCAGAGATACTCTCGGGGCCTGCACTCCCCATAGCAAACCCCTAATGACGGTCTCTATGTCTTTGAACATCCTTTTTGCTATGAACACAGGTGAATTCGAGAGAATGTATAAAAATTTTGGGAGGTATATCATTTTAAATAAATTCACTCTCCCCATCACCGTTAGCGGTAAGGTCTGCCACCTCTTCACCTTCTCTCTCAGGTCACCTATAATCACAGCCAAGTTGTCCTCCTCATACCTGGTAATGGGAAGTGCCACCTTTACCCCCAGATATTTAAATGAGCCTGTCAACGGGATGGGGCATCCCTCCGGGGACCCACCCTCCCCATCAATTGGAAACAGTGCTGACTTAGCCCAGTTGATCCCGAATCCAGAAAATTCTCCGAATTCCCGAATCAGCTCCGTGGCAGCCCTCAATGATGGACCAGGATCTTGCAAATACAGTAACATGTCGTCCGCGTATAGTGATACCCTTCCTTCTACTCCTCCCACCTTAAGGCCAACCAGAGTTGGGCTCGTCCTTAGTTTTTCCGCTAAAGGTTCTATGGCCAGTGCAAATAGGAGGGGCGACAACGGGCACCCCTGCCTAGTTCCCCGGTAGATTTTAAAGGGTTCAGATATAATTCCATTAACTCGTAGACGGACTAGCGGGTCAGTATATAGGAGTTTAACCCAGGAAATGAAAACCGGGCCCAAACCATATTTTCCCAGGAGAGCAAACAAGAAAGGCCATTCGACCGAGTCGAAGGCCTTTTTTGTATCCAGGGAGGCCACCACCCTTCTCCCTGAGTTATCATGGGCTGTCTGCAGATTAAGATATAGTCTCCGGATATTCATTTGCGCACATCGCCCAGGTATGAAACCTGTCTGATCTGGGTTAACCAATTTCAGAATAACCTGCTGCAGCCGCGCTGCTAGTATCTTGGCCAGTATTTTAGTATCCACATTCATCAGAGAGATGGGGCGATAGGAGTCGCACCACTAAAGCCTCTCTCATCGATGGCTGCAGTGTTCCTTCTGCCCTAGCTTTTTCAAATACTTTCACCAGGTGTGGTGCTAGTATGGGTCTAAAGGTTACATACCACTCCGAGGGAAAGCCATCTAATCCCGGGGATTTCCATGGAGCAAAGGCAGAGATTGCCCTCTCCACCTCCTCCACCGTAATATCCCATTCCAATAGTTCCCTCTCCTCTCTAGATACCTCAGGGAGCTCAATGCCTGCCAGATAATTCTCCCCCTCTCCCACCGGTGTGCAAGACATATAGAGTTTTTTTTAAAACTGAACGAATCTTTGAAGAATACCCGTTGAATCTGTAATTATGACCCGAGACTCCGAGTAGACACTGCCAATAAGCGTAGGGACATACTCAGACTTGGCCAGGAACGCTAGCAATCTACTGTTTTTGTCCCCAAACTCAAAAATACGCCGCCTCTGTGCCAAGTCCAGTTTAGTGGTTTGGGCGGTCAGCGCAGTCGTGTAGTCTCTTGTCCTTTCCCGCAGCGCCATCAGTCTGTCCACCGTCGGGTCCCTAACGTATTCAGCCTCTGCTAGAACTATTTCCTCCTCTTTCCCCCTCACCATGGAGGTTAGCTGCCTTTTGAACCCACTAACTGTGGAAATAAACACTCCCCGCAAAGTGGCCTTGAATGCCTCCCACTGCATGGGGGCGTGTCCAGTCGTCCCATTTTCAGTCCAATAATTAGCTATAGCCTGTTTACATGTCAATTGTACATATTCCCCTTCTAGCCAGCTAGTCTCCATCCGCCAATGCCGGATCCCGGGTTTGGGCCCTAGGTACATAACCATCAGCATAGGTGAGTGATCCGAGTGAACTCTGGGTAAATATTTCACCTCCTTAATCAACCCCAGACCAGGTCCCTGTGTCAGGACAGCGTCAATTCGGGACAATGTTTTATGAGCTGCCGAGTAACAGGAGTAC
The DNA here is from genome assembly GCA_018402905.1 of Glandirana rugosa. NCBI lineage: Eukaryota > Metazoa > Chordata > Amphibia > Anura > Ranidae > Glandirana > Glandirana rugosa. The sequence goes on along the minus strand of BLSH010371338.1, from coordinate 356,391 downwards.
TCCCTATCACCCGGATGACTCGAATGCCATGCATCAATGAACCCATAGGTTGACAGCCATCCCGCCAGAGGAGCCGGTGTGCCCACTAATCCCCCCCATCCTATCCACCCTTGGGTCAGCGACCGCATTTAAATCTCCCATTATAAAGATTTCCCCCTCCGCTATTTCGTACATGGCTGACATCATATCATCCAAATGCGAAAGTGCGAAGGGAGGTGGGATATATAAATTAACTATCTAAGGCATCTATTACATACTTTCAGGACCAATATGACATACCGACCCTTTACATCTGTTTTGATATTCAACACATTTATAGGCATACTTTTGGTAATTAATGTAGCCACTCCCCTAGCGTAGGAAGAATAACTAACTGGCTTGATAAGCTCCAGCAATGTTAGATCTTTTTAACGAGAGAGTTCTGGACCCCTGTAGGTGAGTTTCCTGAAACAAAATCAAATGTGGTTTGTATTTCTTCACATAATCAAAAATTAGAGACCTTTTAAATTTGGAATTTAAACCCCTGACATTCCAGGAGATAACTCTGAGATTAAGTTCCATTCAAATGGTGAAATACCGTCCTCACACCACATCTCTCTCCCCCTCCCCTGGGGAGAGAGCGGCCATCCAGGCGTCCAGAACCCTCATATTCACAGCAATGCCACACAGGTCTACGAACAGGATGTCCCCTCCCCCCCCTCCTCCCAAACGACATCACTTTGCACAACAGTCCCACCCTCTCCCGTATCAAACCCCACCACCCCTTACCCCTCCCCTCCCTCTCAAACTGCTCCTCCCCCCTCCCTGCAACCGACCCCAACAT
>BLSH010371338.1:337569-354406 GCA_018402905.1 Glandirana rugosa | reverse complement strand
CCCACTGGCTCTTAATAACCGATAGTTTAAACGAGATCTTCTCACCTCTATGGATAACCTCCCACGACGAGTGGGGTAGTACTAAAAATGTCTAGTGTTCTTGGACCTCATAGAGTCCTGACGTTTTGCGGAGGCTGGAGCGGTACGCGCTACCCGTAATAAAAAGAGGTCCAAGTTAAAGGTAGATAGTATGGCAGGTCCGAGATTCTTGCCGTTCCGACTGCGGAATAGGGCCTACAAGGGTCTCTGGGGACTATGGTGGCTTGGGCTTTGGTAGGATAGACGTGTTTTAAAAAACGAATAAGTCGGACTAGAATTCTGACGTTAGTCTGTTCGGAGGTCGGTCACACGTCTCGGAATCAGGGGTCTCTGGGAACATCCGGGATAAGGCGTCAGCCTTGCCGTTCTTAGAGCCTGGACGGTATGATAGATGGAAATTGAACCTGGAGAAAAATAATGCCCATCGCGCATGGCGAGGTCGGAGGCGTTTTGCAGTCCTGAGATACTCCAGGTTCTTGTGATCTGTAAAAATCATGATGGGGTGAGCAGCACCCTCCAATAGGTATCTCCACTCTTCTAGAGCAAATTTGATAGCCAATAATTCTCGGTCACCCACATCATAATTCCTCTCAGGAGGGGTCATTTTCAGAGAGGCGAAAGCCACAGGGTGGAGAAGAGCTTTTGGTCCTTGACGCTGGGAAAGAATAGCTCCTGTTGCTATTTCTGATGCATCAACTTCCAAGACGTATGGTAGTGCAGGGTCAGGATGCTGAAGTGAACTGACTTTTGAGTTTATCAAAAGCAATCTGGGCTTCTGGGGTCCACTTAAACCGGCCTTGCTTACGTGTGAGCTGCGTGATGGGTGCAATGATCGCAGAGAATCCTTTCACAAATCTACGGTAAAAGTTGGAAAAACCGATGAAGCGTTGGACCCCCTTCTTATCTGATGGTGCTGGCCAGTCCAGAATAGCTTTTACCTTTTGGGGATCCATTGCAACTCCTCCCGTAGAGATGACAAACCCCAGAAACTGGATAGTGGTTTTTTCAAAGTCACATTTTTTCTGCTTTGACATAAAGTCCATGTTTCCGGAGGGTTGCAAGTACTTTCTTTACATGTGTACGATGTAATTCCACAGTGGCCGAGAAGATAAGAATATCGTCGAGATAAACGATAACAAAATTGTCCAGAAATTCTCTAAAAATGTCATTGACCAAATGTTGGAATGTGGCAGGGGCATTACATAACCCAAATGGCATGACTAGATATTCAAAGTGCCCAAAACGTGTTCTGAAAGCGGTTTTCCATTCGTCTCCGTTGCGGATACGAATAAGATTATATGCTCCCCGGAGATCAAGCTTGGTGAAGATCTGTGCTGTGCGGAATCGTTGGAAAAGTTCAGGAATGAGAGGAAGCGGATACCGATTCTTGATGGTAATCTTGTTGAGATCTGTATAGTCAACACATGGTCTAAGGGTCCCGTCCTTCTTTCCTACAAAAAAGATTCCAGCTCCAGCAGGGGAGGAAGAAGGCCGGATGAACCCCTTTTCAAGATTTTCGTCAATGTATTCCCGCAGGGCTTATAATTCGACCTCAGACAGTGGGAATCTCAGCCCCGGGCAAAAGTTCAATTGGACAATCATAAGGCCTGTGAGGAGGCAGATGGTCAGCTCCTTTCTTATCAAATACATCCATAAACTCGTGGTAAACGGAGGGAACTTCTGGATGTAAACTGGATGGAGGCTGGAGCGATAGACAGGTAGCAGGACTACTGGTGGCCGGAATGAAGCAATGCTGAGAACAGTAGTCGGAAGAAAAGTCCAGTTCTTTCTTAGTCCAGTCAATTTGTGGATTGTGGGCTTGCAACCATGGAAGTCCCAGGATAATGGGAAATAGGGGTGAACAGATGATGTCAAAGCAGAGTGGCTTTGGTGGCCTGAGTCTGTACTGGTAAAGATGGGTTTGGTTTCTTGAGTGACGGGTCCTGAGCTAGGTAAAGAGCCGTCAACCAGGTGCACTTGTAAAACGTGCTTCTTGTTCTGAAGGGGCACACATAGTCTCTTAGCCAAAGCAAAGTCCATAAAGCAACTGCATGCCCCTGAGTCCACAATTGCCAGAAGCCGAATCTCTACTTCTGCCACCCGTAAAGAGACAGGGAGGACAACGTGTGTCACCGAGGAACCAGCAACCTGAAAGTTCATAAACTGTGAGAGTCTTGGCTTACTGGGCCTGACAGGGCACTTGTAGAGGTAGTGACCTGCCTTCCCACAGTACAGACACAGATTGGACTGTCTCCGACGTTGCTTTTCCTCCAGCGTGAGAGGGGGTCGGATTAGTCCTAGTTGTAAGGATTCCCCCTTAGGAATGGCGGCAGAAGCTTGGCCGAAGGATGATGTATGAAGCGCTGGATTCCGAGACGACCTCCGAGTGGTCTGGTAATGCTCAGACCGCCGTTCCCTCAGGCGTCGATCCAGCGTGATGGATAACTGGATCAAGCCTTCTAGGGTAGCAGTGGTCTCTACTCGGGCCAGTTCATCTTTGAGAGTCTCTGAGAGGCCCTGTCGGTACTGATAACGGAGAGCAGCCTCATTCCATCCGGTGTCAGTGGACCATTTCCGAAACTCCACGGTGTAGTCTTCTACAGGCCGTCTCCTCTGGAGCAGATTATGCAGGACAGCTTCTGCAGTGGCAGTACGTTGGGGGTCGTCATACAATTGTGTCATAGCTTCAAAGAAAGAGTCCATGGAACTTAAAGTTGGGCTTTTTTGCTCAAGCAGGTGGTGAGCCCAGGCCTGGGGTTCATCGGAGAGCAGAGAAATGATAAATCCCACTTTAACAGATTCTGCTGAGAAAGTTCTGGGCTGGAGGGCCAGGTATAGCTGACAGGCATTTTTAAAGGACTTGAATTTTTTCTGGTCCCCAAAGAAGCGTTCAGGTGTGGGGACTCTGGGTTCCGGGGCTGGAAACATCACCGTAGGGACCAGGTCAGGAGGCTCCTGGGATGGGATGGCTGTAGTTGAGCTGGTAGAGGGTGCTTCCGTATCAACAGGAACAAAGGACATCACAGCATGTTGTAGGCGACCCTCTAACTGGGAATAGTCTTCCTGTAGCTTCTGGATGACCTGGGTAAGAGAGGTGACCTCTTGGCATAGTGCTTCCATAGGAGAGCCATCCCTGTCGGCCTCTGACATGGCTGGATTGTACTGTCACGTACCTGATCCGAGGCCGAAATGCTGAGGGAGGTTACCCTTGCGGCTGAACGCAGTATACCCCTGAAGTTGGGAACAGGAGGTATGATGCGCAAAGAAGCATGGGTTACCAGAGCTGCGGACGGACTTGAGCAGAAGTGCACCGAAGGTCCGTGTGGACTGGAACTCAGTGGTAACAGACTTTCAGTAGGTAAAGTCTCTAGAAGGAATAGTCTGTAAAGGCTTGGTAAGAATGCAGCAACTCCGGAGGTGGAGACAGGTAACCAGTGTAGCTGGGTCAGCACAGGCAGCAGCAGCAGCAGCGAGTGAGTCCGGGAGCAAAGCCAGGGACAACCACAGGAGAACAGTCTATGCTTCAGGTAGATGTGCTGATATCAGAGGCAGGATAAGGCAGAGTCCAGGTAACAAGCCAGGGGTCAAAATACAGGAGTTAGGCAGAAGAGAAGTCCGTGAGGCAGGCCAGAGGTCAAAGCAATGGAGAAGTTCAGGAGCGAGGTCAAGGATCAAGCCGGGTCACAACAGAAGTTCAAGCAGAATACAGGACACAGGTTCAGGAACACTGGTGAGCTGAGACAATCCAGCGATTTGTGTGACACAGAGGCCACCTTAAATAGGGCAACAACCCATCTCATTGGTTGTGCTGAAGGCGCGGATTGCGCCTTGCCGGACGAACGTTCGTGCGCATGCGTAGCTGCGAACGTCTAGGACGAGCGTTCGTGCGCATGCGCGTAGGAACGCGACGATCGTGCCTACTTCTCTGACACCTTTGTTGCATAACCGAACGGCAAACTTATAAATGTCAGTCCCCAACTTCACTTCCACATTTCCTTCCACGTTGTCCCACCGCTACAACTACAAACCGCTCCATAGGGGGCATTTATCAAGCAGGATAGCGTCCAGCCTTGCACCTCTACCTAGGGGAATTACGTCCCTGTGGTCCCCCTCGTGCCTCTAGCCAGTCAAACGCCTCCACTGGGGTCATGAAAAAATGTGCTCTTCCATTGTCCACCACTCAGTTTTGCAGGATAGATCATGCTATACGCCAAGTTCATGTCCCCGAGTTTCTTCTTAACAGGATGGTAGCTAGCCCTCTGTTTTTGCGTGGCCGCTGAGAAGTCAGGATAGAATGAAATTCGATAACCATTAAACTTCAGCTCTGCTCCTGATCTGGCCCCTCTCAGTATATTCTCCCTGTCTCTGAAGTGCAGGATTTTAGCAATCATAGAGCGTGGAACAGCTCCCTGTGGTGGTGCCCTAGTCGGGACCCTATGGGCCCGTTCAATCGCAAACATTGTTGTAGAAGTCTCTTTCGCCATTTGCTCCTTCAACCACTTCTCCAGGAATTCTTCCGGGCATTTTCCCTCAGCTCCCTCAGGGAACCCCACCAGTCTAATATTATTTCTCCTTATGCGGTCCTCCATATCCGCCATTTTAAGGGTATGTTCCGTCAGCGTTTGCTTGGCCACCTGCACATCCGTCTCTATTGGTCTGACAGAGCTTTCCAAAGAACAGAGACGTTGGTCAGCAATTTTAACCTTCTCCCTCACTTTCTGCATGTCCTGCTTTAGGAAAGAGAACCCCAGTTTAAGCTCTTCAAAGTGTTCTTTAAAGGAGGACTGGCATCCCTTGATGGCTGCCATAATCTGTTTCAAAGATGGCTCCTCTTCCTCTCTTTCCTCCGTCCCTCCTCTCCCCTGCTGGCCATTCATGTATTCCCCCCCTATCCAGCGATCTCCCCCTGCGGCGTGGCTGTCCCCTCTGGGGTCTGGGACTCACCCGTGATGCGTCTGGGGATGCTGGGGGGTCCTCCTGTGTAGCTCCAGGTAGTGGGGGGCCATTCCTCCTCGTCTGCCATGCTTCGGCCGGCGCCATCTTGGGATATTAAAGCATACCGCGCCAGCCTCTCCCCCGGAGTTTTCGGGAGCGGGGGTCCGTATTTGACCATGCCGGATGTGTGCAGGGGCTTCCCTGTAGTCATACCCGCACCTCCCGGGTCAGGATGAGGCAGTCTGCCGCCAGGATCAATGAAGGATGAGAGACCTGCAGCTGGAGCTCCGTCTCAGCCGTCCTCACATGCCTCGCACTTGGGATCAGGAGTGTAGTCTTGAAATGCACTGTGTCACAGCTTATTGGAGGAAAAGCACAAACCGCCCTCCACATAGGCAGAAGAACAAATATACTTGCAGAGCTGTGCTGTGACAAGACAAGCCCTCTGCTAATCTATTTATAGCAACCTCCCACAACATAAATTTCAGGCTTTATCTCCTGTCTGAGAACTTATCAGAGGTTATCATGCTGATAACAGAGGAACAAAACCGCTAAGGTTTCATGCACACAGGGTGATATTTTTTCAGCTGTTATTAGCGTTCTATTACCAGCGTTTTTAAGCGTTTTAAAGGGCTAGCTTTTTTTTTTTTTTATAATTGATCTAAAACGTCCAAAAACTTTGGGGATCAGCGGATTTTTTTTTACAGCTCAAAAACGTCACTGCTAAAAACAGTTGGTAACAGCCTATGTGGGCATGAACACATAGGATAACATGATGGAGAGTTTATTGACTGTAGAAAAACCTAAAAACAGCTGCTGTAAAACAGTCAAAAAATGTCCTGTGTGCATGACGCCTTAAAGATACGGGTCTTGGGAGAGAGAAAGTAAACACTGCAGATATAAGTGCCCAGGTCAGATTTTATGAGTCGGGTAACAATCCTGGAGAATGATTAGGGAAAATCCGACTTATTAGCTGATAACTCTTCCCAAGAATCTTCCAGGATGGTGAGCTCCCTTGTATTGATATTATGTATTTTACTTTTTAGTGTGTGTGTGTGTGTGTGTGTGTGTGTGTGTGTGTGTGTGTGTGTGTGTGTGTGTGTGTGTGTGTGTGTGTGTGTGTGTGTGTGTGTGTGTGTGTGTGTGTTTTTTTCTCTTTTAAATTACTGAGGCTGCTGGCTACTAGGAGTCCTTTTAAATAGGCTCCGATTCACACTTTGCGTAGCGGGAACAATCCCGCTTGCATTTTTACATTTTTTTTTTTTTTTTGCAGGGTTTTTTTATGCATTTCTGAGTGCTACACATAGGGCAGCCCATTAACTTGACTGGTATACCCTTTGCGCAGCAAATGTGCCAAAGAAGCTCCCGTACCTTTTCAGGTGTGGAGTGTAGCACATTTTTCAAATATGCATTTTTGCTCATTCGTAGAACGTTTGCCACAAAACAAAATGCACACCTGCTAGCAGCATTTGGGGTGCCAATAACCATTAATGGTACCGCAAGTGTGACATGCATTTCCGAAATGTGCGGCAAAACGTGCGCTTCCTGTCCGTTTTGTTGTGCGTTCGGAAATAGGAAGTGTGAATGGGAACTTAGCCACGTGTTTCATGAAGGAGGGCAAAATAATCTCTCTAGTGAACAGTTCTGGAGAAGGAGTTAATATTCTTAGTAAATCCTCTTTTCTTGCATGCTACAAATGTTTATCCATCTATCCTCCCTTTATACTTTTTACCTGCCTATCCTAGTTGGAACTATGGGGGAATATGGATGGGTTGTCATTATTCTGATGGAATCTTTTTCTGCACTATATAGCTAACCACCTGTCTGACTTTACTTGCAGGTTCTGTGCAACTTGTGGGACATGGAGAGCGAGGATGTAGAGGACATGCTACAGAAGTTTGTCAACAAATCATTACTATACTGTGATCGCAATGGAAGATCGTTCCTGTATTACTTGCATGACTTGCAACTGGATTTTCTCACAGAGAGGAACCGGGATCAGTTGCCTGTATGAGCATTAGCTGCAGTAATCTCATTGTCAATATTATATAGCATTGAAAATCACAACAATTTTTTTCTGTGTGATGTAATACTTGTCATTTATAGCTGACTCCTGGTCATTTAAGAGATACGCTATATGCACAAAAGTTTGTGGACACATGACAGTCACAGCTCTATGAGCTTGTTGGCCTTTCTGACGCCATCGGCCAGGAGCATGCTGGGGCGGTGACGTCACTGGGTGATTCCTCCCCTTGGCTTTTTAAGAACTGTCAGACGGTGGAGCAGGGGCCGGAGGTTTTTTTTTTTTTCTCTTTTTTTTTTTGGGTGCGGCGGGCATCGTGATTGATGTTGGATCTACTTTGGGGACTTTTATTTTTTTAAATAAAGGAGTTGGCCAAAACTGTGTGTGTTTGGTTGTTTTTTTTTTTTTTTTTTTTTTTTGTTCTTTGTTCTCTTTGACGCATTTTTGGATGATCAGATCCTGATAAGCCCCCTGCCCACTGATGCCCACACCCACTGACCAGGGTTGTGGATGAAGAGGTCCTAGTCTCCATCAGCAGCACCCCCTCCCACCCCAAAGTTGAGGGCATGTAGCCTGGTATTGCTCAGGAGTGGGGGGAGGGCACTAAGGGCGCTTGCTCGTCCCCTCCCTTTCCCGACTTGTGAGGCTGCATGCTCAGATAAGGGTCTGGTATGAATTTGAGGGGGGGGACCCCACACCATTTTTATTCATTTAATTTTGGCGTGGAGTTCCCCTTAGAATCGATACCAGACCTGAAGGGCCTGGTAAGCGTCAGAGGGGGGACCCCATGTTGTTTTTATGTTTTTCATAATTTCTAATTGCCAGCATCTTTTCTTTACATTCAGCTGTCAGCCGGGAACCAGCTGGCAGCTGTTCAGTCATCCGTTGTTAAGGATGTGGCGGTCGACTTCCCGGCCCACTCCTTAGCAAACCAGCTATTTGGGGAAGGGGGAATGCTGTTTCTGACAATACCACATGTGATACCGCCAGCAAAACCCTATTGATAAATATTGCATGATTTTTTTTACTCTCTGTTCCGTTTGTGTATTGGACTGAAGAGCTTACAACATGGTTTTTATTTGATTATTACCAGCACATTTTCATTTAGCGTTAAATACTGCACAACCTTTTTTTTTTTTTTTTTTTTTTTTTTTAATTTAAAATTTTTTTGTACCACATGCAATATTTTTGTGTAAATGAGTCATGTGACCATGTTATCACATGCGGTAACCATTAGTAAATTGACGCCTTTGTTATTACTGTTGAATTAGTCATCATCCTATAGCTGGGTGTTTCTCTCAGCCATCCCGAAGCCCTGATACACTAAAGGGAGCATGCTTGGGGCTGGGCCTAATGTGTGCAGGAGAAATAAATATAAAATAAATCTCCCAGCTAGAGCATCTGCAAAATATTGTCTGTTACATACAAACATAATACTAATTTTGTGCACCTAAGCTACTGCTACAATATTCATTCCATATACATTGGACAAATATCATTGCAGTCAACATATTTAGGTTGTGCATGTAGTTTAGCTTTAATATATTTTGACTCTTCCTGAATGTGTTTTTTTTTTTTTCCCCCTATTTCAGGCTCTCCATGCCAAGCTTGTAAATCAGTATCAAAAAAACTATTCTCGTCAGCTTCCAACTATGGAACAAGAAGATTGTGCATACTGGTACCATTACCTAGCATACCACATGGCCCAGGCTAATATGCCTAAAGTAGGTAAATTTACATATACATTTTAGCAGGTATACAAGGAGTCTTATTAATGGCATTACACAATATGTGAACCTATTTTATTTCTAATGCTGAAGATGTAGTAATAAATAACTTTGGGTATTCTAGTTACCCAATGTTCCAAATGCTAAAGAAGCCCTTTAAATTGTGATATTTTATAAACGACCTCCAACCATGGTATGTATTTTAAGAAAGCACAATAAGTACTAGCGTTGTCCCGTGTTTTACATCGTATCAGTAATGCCTACTTTTTATGTACCATAAGCTCTAATAAAGTTGTCTTCTACTCAAAATTAATTGTAAAGCTTTGTTAACAATATTTCTGGGATAAATAAAAAGTGATTGTGTGTGTGTGATAACCTAGACACTTGGTTAGATGAACTCTGCTGAAAGGGAGGATCATAGTTTAGGTTTGCTGACCTTCCTTTTTATCAGAGTGCATGTGACCAAATGCCTAGATCAGGGTTTCTCAACCAGGGTTCCGTGGAACCCTAAGGTTTCTCCAGAGGTTGCTAGGGTTTCCTTGAGCAATGGTCAATTTCTACCTCTCAGATAAATTCCCAATGATATCATTAATCTTTTTAGCTATCTGTAAGGGGGTAATTCTTCCCAATGACCACAAGTGTAAGGAGCATTCTTCCCATTGACCATCACACTAATGTATCATGAGTTGTAGATTTTTAATTTTTAGCAGGGGTTCCCCTGAGACTGGAGAATTATTTCAAGGGTTCCTTGGTGTTGAAAAGGTTGAGAAAGGCTGGCCTAGATTTTCACACATGCAGTGAAGAGAACCAAATTGTATTTTCTCCTGAAAAAGGTATTTAAAGAAGAATTCTCACCTTTTTTTTTGTATTCAATTCCTGAAGCAACAAAATACATGTAGTACTTTATCATCTTTCAAGGTGCCCTGTAACACTAGCTGCAATGTCAGGCAGGGCACCTCCCTTCTGGGTGCATGCCTGCCTGACATCACAGCTAGCATTGGGAAAGCTGTTTTGTTAGCCAGCACCTCTTTCCAGCTCTTAGCACTTTCTCAAAGCAAGCATTGGCACAAGAAATGCAGAGGAAGGTGAGGCCGACACAGGCTAGCCTCAGCAAGGTACTGTGAGCCTAAGACAGGCGCTCACTCGCACAACAGCTTTCTCCTTGCTAGATGCTGTTTCCAGCAACTGTTTACCAAGGGTGAGGTGTCCTGTCTGACATCGCAGCTAGTGTTAAAGGGCACCTAGTTAGATGGGACAAAGTGCTAAATGAACTTTGCCCTATTTGGTATTGAATACTTTAAAAAAATAAAAAGTGATACATTTTTTAACCTTTATCCATCTTACCTAGCTACACTAACACTGTAGATTCATATTTGAGTATATGTTTGCTTTAAAGTAGAAGTTCAGCCTAAAACTAAAATCTCTAAATCTACTTGCTGCTACAATCTAAGACTAACCTATCTAGCCCTGTAAAGCAAAAATCACTATGCATACCTTTTCTGAAGCCGCATAGGTTTAGGCTGAACTTCCACTTTTAATATTTTAAATTTTTATTTTGTTGTATAATGTTAAAGAGTAAATAGATTGTTTAAGATTTTTTTCCAATTTTACCAGGACCTCTGTTCTCTCCTGTTCTCTCTGGACTGGTTAAAATCTAAGATGGGATTATATGGCCCAGCACATCTCATTCATGAGTTTGTACGTTACCGGGACATCCTTGATAAGCAGGTAAAGCATTTCTAGCAAGGCAGATGATTAGTAGAAGAGATCCAAACAATGCAGTAGGCTAAAGAAAGTTTAAGATAACTGCATATGAAACCGCTGCAAAAGTATGTTTGTGTTTAGGTATACAGTAAATTAAGTAAAGTGTATAATATTGTTATTGCAAAAGGGGCATTAATGGGATTCAGGTAATAGTCATAATCTAAAAGACGCTCTTTTTTTTTTTTTTCTTTTCACCAGAACAACAATCACAAGCATTTATTTTGACCTAGTGTACCTAACCTATAGTTATCTTGAGAAGCTGATGTTTGACTTTGACGTTTTTGTTTTGAATATTACAGGACAGCAAAACACGGGAAGATTTTCAGGAGTTTCTGTCTGTGAATGGCCATCTCCTAGGACAGAATTCTCAAATAAGCCTCATTCAGTTGGGTCTTTCTCAGCCTGATGACTCCATGGTATACAAGCAAGCTATTTGCCAAGCCAAGAGTGAGCTCCAGCATGGAGCACTCTATGTGAACTGGATGTAAGTATTGAGAACACAAGATGACCTATTAAACATGAATACAGAATTCCCATTTACACATCCATGTGTCAGTGCGTATAGATCACAGGTAGGATCTAAAAGCCTCAACTTGATTTGACTGGCATATACTACCTATACCTCAGCTAAGTAGTAAAAGCTACATCTTACAACATACTGTAACAATGCCACATTAATTTTCAACAGAGATGAATGGGAAATTATCTGTGGCAAAGTGTTCCAGATAAAGTGTAAATGCTTCTTTGACATATAGTAAATAATTGTAATAGCTACAGAAAAAAATGTGTACCAAAAGACTGAAATGTTCATTGCAAATTTATCTGTGATCTTGGATGCTAAATTCTTGTAATTGACCCTTTGATTTTCAGAAACAAACAAAGTATGAAGAACTTGGCCAGCTTGGCAGTGCGTCCTCACACAGAGGCAGTGTATCATGCGTGCTTTTCCCACGACAGACAGAAAATTGCATCCTGTGGAGCTGATAAAACCTTACAGGTAAACTGGTCATGATGATGGGTGGGTGTAATGTCTTATAATCATATACACAACGGCTCTTCTTTTTTTCATGAGAGATACTGCTTTTTAAAAATGAAACGGTCTTTTAAGGTAGGCCTTTACCTTAAACTATGTCTCATATTGCCCTGCCCCTTTCCCCTCTCCCTCACAATTGGATATAATTAGGTTTGTTTTTTCTGCTGCAAAGCAACACTTCCCACCTTCCCACCATTCTGCATGTGTGCAGATGTTCTGCAGGGCTTTGTGTCCCATTGAGCCCTGCAGGATATCTGCAGATGCATGGGATGTCCCCAGCATTTGTGCATTTACAGCTTTCCCTATGCATGCGCAAAGATGGCTGTTATGAAAGGCTGGAAACGTTCTTTGCACATGCACGGGAAATCTGCTGGCCTCCCCTCAGGTTAACAATGCTGCTGTCTAAAGGTGCCCCTGTGCTCCTTCATCCAGAATGGAGGCACTGTAACAGGACGGGTGTTACCGGCCAGATCACCAGATGAAAACAGAGTCAAAAGGCCTACAAAATGAAAGCCATTGCAGCCACCACATCTAATGACTGTTAGGCTGCAGTATATTACATTTTTGTCTTTAGATTTAGTACCATTTTAAATTTAGAACTATTTTTTAGGTTTTGTTTTTTTTTTGCAATTTTTTTACAGGCTAACACTGAGATTTTACTGCGAATGAAGACACACAGAAGTATTGTGATACAACTAAAACAAAATTCTCCCATGGGACTTTAAATGAGGCAAGTAAGGGGCCAACAAAAATGGTGATAGCATGGTTTATTGGACTTGAGAAAAAGTAAAAACATGACAGCCCAGCCAGTACAGTGACATGAGATCAAAAAGTAAAAAACATGGCAGCCCAGCCAGTACAATGACCTGAGATCATTTTGCTGAAAAACAGTCACATAAATGGGTGTAATGAATACGTAGGTAATTCAAGCATATAACACTCTATGCATTTCGTGAGCAACATCTCGCTTCTTCAGGAGTACGTCTTGTATACGGTATACTAATCAGCGAAGCCAAGGTTCCAAGCGATGTTCCCCGGGAGAGCGGCCAGCAGAATGCGTCTAGCCCGGGAGCTGAAGGGGCGAGGCCAACAGTAAACCACCAGGGGGTACAGACATGGCTGTAGAGTAAGTGATTCCACTCATGTCACGCATTATCGGTGTAGGCAACAAGGAAGTGTCCTCCAAGTAAAATCATGTGAGAATCTTGGCTTCGCCGACTAGTATACCGTATTCAAGACGTACTCCTGAAGAAGCGAGATGTTGCTTGCGAAATGCATAGTGTTATATGTTTGTATTACCTACGTACTCATTACACCCATCTATATGACTGTTTTTCAGCAAAATGATCTCATGTCATTGTACTGGCTGGGCTGCCATGCTTTTACTTTTTGATCTCATGTCACTGTACTGGCTGGGTTGTCATGTTTTTACTTTTTCTCTTGTCCAATAAACCATGCTACTATTTATCACCATTTTTGTTGGCCCCCTTACTTGCCTCATTTAAAGTCCCATGGGCAAATTTTGTTTTGGTTGTATAATGTATAGGGATGGAGGCATGTTATGGGTAGTACTAGACCCTTTCTCCTTTTACAGAAGTATTGTGAAACTATGAAAACATTGAGCCTTGACCTCCTGCAATCTGTGGCAGATCACTTTTCAGAAAGTGTTTGACAGACAGTGAAGAGGCATTATGTTGCCTCCTCACCACGTGTTTTAACCTCTAAAACCCTGCACACCACGGGGCAGTTGCAGCGCAGCCCCATTTAGTTGAATGGGTCACTCAGAAATGCCTGCCAAACATGATGGGGGGGAAAATATTTGCCACGCCACAATGCACAGAATCATGGCATTGGCTTGTGTACACCTACAACCATTGCAGCTTAACCACTTGCCTACTGGGTACTTTCACACCCTTCCTGCTAAGGCCAATTTTCAGATTTCAGTGCTGTCACGCTTTGAATGACAATTGGGCAGTCATGCAATACTGTATCCAAACAAAACTTTTATCATTCTTTTGTGTGTGTGATTTTTATCTTTTGCTAAACAAACGAAAAAAAGACCGAAAATTTAAATAAAATATGTTTTACTTAGTTTCTGTTGTAAAATTTTCTAAAAAAGTAATTTCTCCTACGTTCACTGACAGACGCAGCTCTCCATTGACTTGTGGGTTGTATGCCAATCCTATTAGGAGTTAACTAGGCAAAGAAGAAAGCAAGCTGGCCCCTCCCAGGGGGCTGTCCTCTCTTCCCATTTAATCCCCCTACTCTGTCCAGTACATTAGTTTTAACATGCCTAGTGCAAAGAGTTGACCTGGCTCCCTTATGGGACCAGCGGATAGAATTTTTGCTTCCGCTTTTTTTATATTTTTCAAGCACATTGAAGACTACTATCAAGAAGCCGTCTGGGGCATAGAGGGTTCCTGCAAAGACCCTGTACTTTCCCCAGTATGGCCACCCGGTGCGAGCCAGTCCCAGGATGTTAGTGGGTCCAGCCGCATCGTGCCTGTTCCGTGCAGGTGGCCAGTGGGTGATCCTCACTTGTGCCCAGTGTCCGGATTCGATCTGGTCCAGGGGCCTGTGGCCAGCAGCATTCCTCCCCAGCTGGGGAGAAAAGTCTGCGACCGGGTGGCTACCCGCTGCGCCCTTCAGGAGTGCTGAGTGAGCCCCCTCTGCCCCCCTAGGGGCGCTGGGGGGGGGGGGCCCAGGGCGATTTGTAATTTTAGGCACGGTAGGTGCTGGTTGAGGAGGGTCGCTGGGGCTCTCCTGGGTCCCTTCTCTCCTTCCTCGCCCCCGCCCCCCCACCCCGCTTGCACTGTGTGCAAACCTCCTAGGCCGCCATGCGGCGATCTGCCGCCATTTTGCGGCGGATCGCCACCATTTTGCCATAGCCGCGGCCATTTTCCCTGGGTTTTTTCAGTACCATGCTTGGCGGCCATTTTGCCGGAGCCTCATGTTCAGCAGCCCTTGGCCCTCTAGTGGATGTCTCGGCGGCCATATTGGAGTCCTTCTAGGCTGTGAAAAACGTGCTGCTGCCGTTTTTCTTACTTTCACTTTGCTGGGACAGATGCTGGCGGCTGCTGACGGCGCAGGCTCTCTGGCAGTCCACAGGATGTTTTCTGGGCAAAACAAACAGCAAGTATAGCTGGCTTCCTGGGGGTGCTGGTGGCGGTGGGTGCAATCCTCCTGGGTTTACCTGGCGTTCTGAGGGGCGGTGGTGTGTGTGACTGTGTGGGGGTGCAGCTAGTGGTTGTTCTCACTGCTGTGGCTCAATCTGTGGGTGTGATGGCAGATGTCCCTGCAGGGCCCTCTGAGGAGGATTTAGATGCAGCGCAACCTGGGTCAGTGTCCCTGGTGTCTTTAGAACAGCTGCGGGCGGTGTTTGGAGAATTCTTTCCCGGGGGGGGGGGCCGAGCAAGGCCCCGCGGACCCCAAGAAGGCGCCCCCCTCCCCCTGGTTCTTCAGGGGAGGATTCCGAACCGGAAGTAGCGTCGGGGGTCACGGGGACCCCCGTGGAGCTTTCTGAGGGGGAACTTTGTCCCTCAGATGAGGAGGCAGAAGTCCAGGGGGCAAAAGCAGCACATGAAAAAGCACTGGTGTCTGCAATAATTTCTGGAGTCCATATGTCCTTGCGACTGAACCAAGAAGGAGAGTCGAAGAAGTCTACTTATGTATGTGGGACTGCCAAGCCCTCTAGGTCTGAGAGCTTACCCCTATGATACTTTTTTTGATAATTTGATCTATCAGGAATGGCAGCGCACACAGCATTCCTTCACCATGCTTTAGCGTTTCGCTATCCGGTATCCTTTTGAGGATAGTTTTATAAAAAGTGGGCATCTCCTTCAGTGGACCCCCCGGTGGCGCGACTTAACAAGGCGACGACTATTCCCCTGGAGGGGTCGCCGTCGTTTAAGGATCCTGCAGATAGGCGGACAGAGGCTGTGTCTAAAGCACTTTTCATTTTGGCTGGTTTGGCCTTGCGACCGGCCCTGGCGTCTGCGCAATACTTCTCTGAATGCACAGCGGAGCTGCAGAATGACCTGGACTGCGGCAGAATGCTGGAAGCGTCGCAGAAGGCAGAACATGTCTATCACGGTATAAAATACCTGTGTGATGCGGCTCTAGACCTGCTCCCTATGTTATCAAAAATGTATGTTTTTGCAGTCATTATTAGACAGGTGCTCTGGTTGCGTTCGTGGTCGGGTGATCATGCCTCCAAAAAAGGTTTAGCGGACCTCCCCTTTCAGGGTGGCCGTCTTTTTGGTCCTCAGTTTCTACGAAATCATTAAGGATTTCACGGGCGGGAAGAGTACCTACCTTCGGGAGCCCAGGCGGCAATAATTTCGCCGCAAACAAGGACCTGTCTCCTCGGGTCAGAAGAGGTTTTTTTCGTGCCCCTGGGGCAGTGGGCAAGGGCCCGCGAGCTGGCAAGGCTGCTACAGGGGCCGGTAAGAGGCCCTGGCAACGTAAAAACTAAAAGACAGAGAGGATAAGCCCTCCTCTGCATGATGGGTTGCCCCCACCCGGCTCTCGGGTGGGGAGACGTCTTCTGGGGTTTTAAACACAATTTTGCAGCGCCACCCACTATATAGATAAATCAAAATAACTGTGATCTAAACAATCCTAAAAATACCAAGTGTTGCTGTGTGCAATGTATAAGTGCTAATTGACCATTTACCACACTTTAAAAAACGTAATCAATGAAAAACATATAAGTTATTCCGTGCTGATACCATTAACATATTAATAAATGAACATAGTCCATGAAAAATAAATAAGGTGCTCCGTACTCAATCAAGTGCCAACTAAACGAATCGTGGTGCTGGTGCTCAGTGCCAGTCCCCTGTTGTGGCCCCACTCACCAGAACAAATGGACCCCCAGCTTTTCAGTCTGGGGATCACAAAAAGCTTGGTCCTGGTGAAGGTCAGATGTAAGTATGGGTAATGGTGACGAGACCCCGCTCTTATTGGAACGGTATGTCAAAGACTCTACTTATCCTTATATGGTTGGTAAAAAGGAGAAAAAGGCTTCCATAGTGAAATATCGCCAAACATTTATTATGCGCAAAACGAAAAAAACGCTTACAAGAATTCAGTTGTACTCTCGCTTTGATAGAAATCTCATTGTAGGCTGTGAGCGGCGTTGGTTGCGGCGTGCGTTCCACCACCGGCAGGATGTGACGTCAGCGGATGCAGAGAGCCGGAAATGACGTCATTTCCGGCTCTCCGCATCCGCTGGACCAACGCCGCACACAAGGTGGTGGCCGTCCTACACTGCGGTCGCCTACGCCTCTCGGCCTTTACTGCAGTAAAGGCCGA
>BLSH010371338.1:314542-326519 GCA_018402905.1 Glandirana rugosa | reverse complement strand
ACCCCCTTAAAGTGGTTGTAAAGTCGCCCCCCCATAAAAAAAAAAACTGCAAAGCAAAATCATAATGAGCTAGTATGCAGCGCATATTAGCTCATTATGAAACACTTACCTCGGAACGAAGCTGTTGCAGCGGTCTCGGCACCCCGCTGTGACCGGCGACATCCGTCTTCTGGGTCTGCGGCTCCGTCCAATCACAGTGTGGGCTCCATCGCTTTGATTGGCGGAGCTGCGCTGACGTCACTCCCATGTGCACGGGAGCCGTCATTTACGGCACGAATACAGAAGAAACGGCACCCTGGGCTACCCCGGGTGCAGATTCTTCAGTGCGCATGTGCCGATGATGTCGGCACATGCAGATACAGGGGATATCTCCTAAACCTATATTTCCTGGACCTACAGGTAAGCCTTATTGTAGGCTTACCTGTAGTTTAAAGTGGTTGTCATGACTTGAAAACCACTTTAAGAGAAAAAAAAACATCAAAGCCTGGCTAAATTTTGCAAAAACACATATGAAGTCTCCCAAAAGCATATGGGAAAATGTGTTCTGGTCTGATGAAACCAAGGTTGACCTTTTTGGCCATAATTCCAAAAGATATGTTTGGCACAAAAACAACACTGCACATCACCAAAAGAACATCATACCCACAGTGAAGCATGGTGGTGGCAGCATCATGCTTGGGGGCTCTTTTTCTTCAGCTGGAACAGGGGCCTTAGTCAAGGAATTATGAACAGTTCCAGATACCAGTCAATATTGGCACAAAACATTCAGGCTTCTGCTAGAAAGCTGAACATGAAGAGGAACTTCATCTTTCAGCAGGACAATGACCCAAAGCATACATCCAAATCAACAAACGAATGGCTTCACCAGAAGAAGATTAGGTGTTTTGGAATGGCCCAGCTAGAGCCCAGACCTGAAACCCATTGAAAATCTGTGGGGTGCTCTGAAGAGGGCTGTACACAGGAGATGCCCTCGCAATCTGATAGATTTGGAGTAATTTTGCAAAGAAGAGTGGGCAAATATTGCCAAGTCAAGATGTGCCATGCTGATAGACTCAAAAAGACTGAGTGCTGTAATAAAAATCAATAAAAAGGTGCTTCAACCAAGTTCAAGGGTGTGCACACTTATGCAATCATATTTTTATCTTTTTATTTTTACTTTCCTCCACCTAAAAGTTTTCAGTTTGTTTTTCAACTGATTTGTACAGTTTATAGGTCACATTAAAGGTAGAAAAAGTTCTGAAATTATTAATCTTTGTCTCATTTTTTTACATCACAGAAACCTGACATTTTAACAGGGGTGTGTAGACTTTTTATATCCACTGTGTATATATGTATGTTGCAGTGGTTATACCAGGCAACTACAGTCATGATCCTGATATATACATTTTTTAGCTGCCGATTTTTCCCTTTTTTGTAAAAGTGATCCAAGCAGCTATACAGCCAATCGTGGAGCCCGGTAATGATGCAAACCATAATATATTGCAGCTTACCAGTCATTAGATGTGGTGGCTGCATTTTGCCTTTCTTAGGCCAGACTTAGATGGTTTGAATCTCGGGCGGTTCATCGACTTGGGTACAACCAACATTTCGGATTTTCAGCATGCGATTATTGCCAGCGGCTTCTCCGCCGGGAGAACACCATAGCTCCATGGGAGGGATTTCCCCATCAACACTGACCAGTGGTTGCAGGAAAGAAAATCACATCATCTGCCTTAGGCTTTTTCCTTCGGTGTTCACTTGGTGATCTGGCCAGTAACATACCTTCTGTATTAGAGTGCCCCCATTCTGGATGAAGGAGCACAGGGGGAACCTTTGGAGAGCAACATTGTCAGTCTGGGGAAAGGGGAGTGTTAGATGTACCCAGTACCGGGACAAGGTCATCCAGTGCCCAGGATGAACATGCCAAACTGCGCCCCCTCCGGGTTGTGCATGGGTTAAATGTTCATTAATGCCAAGTACACCTGATGAGAACATTGGATGAAAACAAGTGCATTTGGAGCGATTGCCTGATAATCTGATCATTAGTACACACCTTTCAAAAGCTGAAGCTCATGTGAAAATATCACAAAATAAGCACAAAAAAGTTATTGTAAGATAACAGAACGAACGATTGTCATGTAATTAGTATGGTATTTGCATGGAAAAATCTGCGCATGCTCCGAAATGAAAGAATACATTACAGTGCATCATTTCTGAAGTTGTATTCTGTCTAAAGAGAATTTTTGTAACTTTAGTAACCTATTTGTTTTCCATATAAGGTTAGCATGGGATAAAACATGTCCGATATTCTCATTGTTTGTATGGGCCTTGTATTCTAGGAGCAGAAGATTACGGTAAAACCACTCAAACTGACACACATGCATAGGTTTAATTTACATTCAGACAGTGGGCTGAATTAAAAAAAAACACTAATGCTGGGTTTACACTACTGCGAATTGGATGTGGATTTCTCTGCATCCAATTCGCATGTATCCACATCCAATTCGCATGTCAGGAGCCTGTGACCGGCTTTCTATGAAACCGGTTCACACATCTATGGAGCGAATTGCACAGGAGTCCTGTGCATCTTCTGTTCCCTTTTAGGTCTGAATTCAGCCAAAAATTCAGACTGAAATCAGACCTGAAACTGTGAACAGGGACACACCGGACCCCTGCTGGGAGCCGCTTTGTGCCGCAGTGTGAACACAGCCTAACAGATTCATCCATCCACACGAGTGGTGGAAGCATAAATCCTTTACTGAGAGGTATTCTGACAGTGGGGACTCTGTCAGAATACACTGATAAGCGCTGCAGCTGATTGGCTGCAAGCCGCTGGTCGAGCAAGTTTTCCAGCAGTCCCATTCTACAGAAGCTGAACTGACAGGACGGCTTCTAACCAGCAAGGCCACACATAGATCAAAACCGAACAAATTTTGATCTGTGTTTACCCAGCCTTACCTTATTCCTTGCTCCAGTAGGCTCTCCCAGTGCTGTGACTGGTCCTCTGGAGCTCCTGGGTGAATTGTGCGTGGCTGTGGTCACACTCCAGCCTCATCATACCATACAGGATTAATGTTCCTCTATGGTATCTGATATTACAAGCTTTCCCCCAGCACTGCAAGGGTGGACTTCTACACTTTTCTGGAGTTGGGCTGCATCACATCATCCACTGTTTGTGGTCAAATCTTTCCATAGGTTATAAATATATACTGGGAATTTTCAGGCTCTAGATGTATTTCACATACACACTATATCTTATTAAAAGGCATGATTTTCATTAAGGTATTGTGCGTATGTGGAATACATCTAGAGCCTGAGAAGTCACAGTATATATTTATGACCTATTCAAAAACATTTTACTTTCACTTTAGTAAACCTGCACTGCAAGGGTCAGCACAGGTTTACAGGACAGCATTGTACAGTCTGGATAGCAGAACAGGGGAACTCACAGGAGGAGATAAAGAAGTCAGTTAGTTATCTGTCACTTATCTTCGGGAGAGAGGAAAGCTCAGATGTGTGTTGGGCAGAAAGCAGTCACCTAGGCTGCAGAGTGTAGTGCTGCCTGCCTTCACCTCCCACCTGTACTGGAGCTCCCACCGCCCGATCCAGCCACCCAGCCTGTCAGGGACCTGTGCCCGGGAGAGTGTCTCTGCCCTTCCCAGGGGCAGGGAAGCCTGCAGGAGGTATGGGGATGTTCCCCCGCTCTTCTTTGGACAGGCTTTAGGATCGCAGAGGCTGAGACAAATGGTGATGCTCCAGTAGTTTGGCGCCCCATCCCACACTCTGCCCAGGACAGTAGCCCCTCCCGCCCCTGCCTTGTACCGGCCCTGGATGTATCAACAGATTTAAATGCACTAACAAATTGAAGACAAAGTCCAGCTAACACTTTATAAGCAAAGCAGCAAACCGTTTTTTTTTTGGGGGGGTGGGGGAGGGGATAAAGCTTTTGCAACAAATAAAAGTTGACCATTTGTAAGTACCCCTGCTAATGTTACATGGTTTGTCTCATCTCTGTATCTGATACATTTTGCTGGAGAGTTTGTTCTTTTGAAAAACTTACTGGCTGGATCACCAGGTGAAAATAGAAGAAAAAAAGCCTAAAAAAGAAAATTAATGCAGCTATAACATCTAAGAAATGGCAAGCTGCAATATAATAAAGGCTTGCTTTTGGGTTTAATAGCATCACTTTATATCACATATAACATTCTATTCTTAGATCTGCACATCTGTCAACAAGACATAAGAATAAGCACTACACTGTATCTTTCCTGACAAGATGAGTTTCACTATATCAGTTTCAGCACTGTCAATACATTTAATGGATATAAGCTAATAATTTCAGCATATGATTGGAAGATATTATTAAAGTAATCCCAGAAAAACAAGATGCCTACCACACAAAATCATATAAGCTGAGCCTTGCTTATTTATAAGCCTCTTAATAGATGTCCACCTGGTGTGAACGATGGTGATATTCATGTATAATCTGATCTCGGAGCTAATTTGGTGGGTAAACATAACCCCTCTGTATGTGAACTCCAAGCTTTTTCCTCACATGTACTCGTAGAATAGTGTGCAGGGCCAGAGCCAATGCTGTGAGATGCCTAGTGGAGATGTAGCCAGCTGGCAGGACCGCTAAACAAGGCTTCTGTTCTCTGTTCGCTGCCAGGTCTTTAAAAGTGAAACCGGGGAGAACCTGCTACAGATAGAGGCTCACGAGGATGAAGTGCTGTGCTGTGCATTTTCTGCAGATGACAGATTTATCGCAACCTGCTCAGGAGACAAGAAAGTGAAGGTGAGTTCTTGCTCATTATAGCAATAGCTCTGGACAGCAATGCTGATCTATATTATTTATCTGTTTATGGCAGATATGGTTCTAATTAAAGTATATGGTCAGTTTTGATACGCTAATAAATAACATTGTTATTGTATACATGTCTACGGTATCTTTTTTTATTTAAACAGTGAAACTTTCCTAGTCATATGTGAATTGTGTGGAAAAGAATCCGCATTATACCTTTAGAGAAGTATTTCCAGGTTCATCATCAAAGCTGTGGATTTTTTCATTCTGTTAGAACTCGTTTCCACTTGCATTTTGTGCGCGTGTATACTATATCACTGAAACTAGCTGTATGTAATTTATTTGCTGTTTTTGTTTTCCTGTTGGGCAGTAAATATGATGGATAGGTTTACTGGCTAATAGGAAGGCACAGGGGTGGAGTTTGCCGACAGCTACTTAAGCTTTTAGTAGATTGGGGCTACATGGGGCTGAATAAGTGTATAGGCTTCTAGAAGTGCCTGCTGTCTATTGCAGAGGCAAGTTTAAAATCCTTTGCTACACTTTAAGTTCAACCCGTTACAAATCTGGACAACTAAAACTGATTATATGATGGAAATAACTGATGCTACAGATAAAGCATATTTTGGTATATAGTAAAACTGCTCATAAACACTCAATGACTTAGAAGTAGTTGCTATTGTAATTTGACTTGCTTTAAAGTGAACCTGCCATGAGCCTAAAAGTGTTTAACCGGTTCCGGACTGGCGCACGTACATTTACTGCTGCAGAGTGGCTGGATAACACGAACCGCTGTCTATAAACGTCGGCGTGCGCGGCTAGCGGTCGGGAGCACGCCGCCGCCGGCACTCTCTCATGCCCGCCGCAGTATGGCCGCGGGTCGGGCGGACTCTATGTCCGCTGGCGACCCACGATTGCCTGGCACAGAAGGAAAACTGGGAGCCGCTGATGTAAACACAGCGGTTCCCTGTTCTAGCAGGCAGCATGGGGGGGGGGGGGGGGGACGGCAAGGGATTCCCTTAACCACTTCAGTCCCGGAAAGGATTTCCCACATTAGGACCAGAGCACGTTTTGCGATTCGGCACTGCGTCACTTTAACTGACAATTGCACAGTGGTGCAACGTTGTTCCCAAACTAAATTGACGTCCTTTTTTTTTCCCCCACAAATAGCGCTTTTTTTGGTGGTATTTGATCACCCCTGCGTCACTACTGATCACCGCTATAAACAAAAAAATATATATAAAAAAACAAATTTATTCATCAGTTTTGGCCGATATATATTCTTCTACATATTTGTGGTAAAAAAAAAAAATCGCAATCAGCGTTTCTTGATTGATTTGCACAAAATTTGCCGCGTTTGCAAACTATGAGAATTAATTTATGGTGTTTTACTATATATTTTTTTACTAGTAATAGCAGTGATCTGCGATTTTTATCGTGACTGCAATATTGCGGCGGGCAGGTCGGACATTTTTGACAATTTGTTTTAGGAACAATGACATTTATACAGCGATCAGGTCTAAAAAAAAAAAAAAAACACTGATTACTGTGTGAATGTCACTGGCAGAGAAGGGGTTAACCTGGGGGGGGGGGCAATGAAGCGGTTAACTGTGTTCCTTGTGTGTGTTCTAACTGCATGGGGATTGGGCTGCCAGGAGACTGGGATCAGTAGATCTGTCATGTCCCCCCTCACAGAGCAGTGAACTGTGCGTTATAAAGGACGATTTGCGGGAACGTGCCACTTTGCCGCTGTATATGTACTATACGTGGTCGGCAAGTGGTTAATTTGCAGGGATTTTCTCTCACTTACTGTTTTGTCTATGAGACAGGAAGTAAAGGTAAATCTGGATCACAGAGGACAAAAAACTAACATGAGTTATAATCATTCTTTACTCTACCCAAGAAAAAAAAATAAAAAAATAAAAAAATAAAAAAAAAAATAAAAAATAAAGTTTGAGCTATAGTTCTACTTAAAGCGGATGTCTCCCCTCCGAAAAAAAAAACAAAAAACCTGCAAGGCAAGGGCATAATGAGCTGATATGCACCGCATACTAGCTCATTATGAAGTACTTCCCTCAGAACAAAGCTCCTGCAGGTCCATACGGTCCCCGAGGAGGGAGCTGCCATCTTCCCTCTGTGGCTTCTTCGGGGTACGTGGTTCCGGCGCTGTGAGTGGCCGGAGCCGGGAGACGTCACTCCTGTGCATGCGGACTTTCCGGCAGGGTCCGGCGCTATGCGCCGCGCCTTCGCCGGCACATCACTGCGCATGTGCCTGCTGACGTCAGTGGCGCTTGCAGTAAGAATATCTACTAAACTGTACAGATTTAGGAGAATTTCTTTTTACCTACAGGTAAGGTAAAAATGTCATTTATGGGGATACAACTGCTTTAAATCTATTTTCCCTAACTATGTGTTGCTAAGCATTTCTTTAAAAAAAATAGATTAGCATTAGAGTAATCATATTTGTATTGGTGTTTGTGTCCCAGTTAGGGAGATTCACCTTTCTTATTAGGCCTGTCTACCATTATCACTGAAAGTGGAAAATCTCAAATTATGAGTTGTCCCCAGAACAGGAAGAGTGGAGATGTCTTCCAATGGGGGGCATTAGTTCTGGTGACCCCAATAACAACAAGGGATTCTGTCACTTTTAGAGGGATTTTCTCACACTTCCTGCTTTGGCTATGGGACGGGAATTGAAGGCAAATCTCCCCAATGAGATGGCCAAAATAAACCATACAGGTATTATATGCTTTCATTTTGGGCTCTGGCAACATCATCCAAAAGGGTTTGAGCACTTGATTAAACTGCTGCCTGACTTCTGTGGAGTGATGACATCCATCCTTATGGCTGCCTGGTGACCTTGTTGCATGTTTTTTTTTTCCAAGCACCATCTGACCTTAACATTAGGATGTCATACTAACTGGTAAGGAGGTGGTGTATACTTATGGTGTTGAGCACTGAAGTCTACACAGTTGATTGTCAGCATTTCATTTTCACTCAATGCGTGGACTGGACTGTGTTTGAATGTTTCAGATTACAAGTTTCCTGCATTTTTTTCACTACTGTGTTTTTATATATCTTTAATGTCCATTATCACAAATATATTGCCATTGTTCAAAGAGATTGTGCAATTGCTTTTGGTCACATGATATGTGGACGTTATAGTTTACTGCACTTTCTCTTTTTTTATGTTTTTTTGATATACATACACCGTATTATTTATTTTATGCCACGTGGAATTTATATACGTTTTTTAGCAATTGGTGGACAACGTCGTATTTTCACATATTTTTGAACATTGATTAATGTCTTTATGGTGGTTCAATCATTCACAATCTTTTTTTTTTTTTGGTAGACTTTTAAAGGGACAGTGCAACTATTTTCAAATAGTCTACAACAGGGGAAAAACACTGAACTCCAAAAAGTAAGACCCCTGGAAATGCGCTGGAAAGAATTTTTAAGGATAAAAATCAAAATGCACCCCAGTTTCTGTATCAAGAAAGAGAAAATTGAGTACTGTCCGTAATACTTGTATCAAGAAAGCAAATTTCACTCAGTGCTTGATGTACAAAAGAGACCGCCTTCATTGTACACATACCCAGGACCAATGCAGCTTTTCCCAGTTATGGCACTATGCATCTCTGGTTCCCTATTGCAGTACTGCAATTGTGCTGGGCAACAGATTGGCCTAGTTAAAAAGAAAAATCAGAGTTTCTGTTTTCTCTAAGTATATGTGCTATCAATAACTGTAATAAGCTGGATTCCTCCTCGCTTCCTCTCCCAGTAACAATGGTCCCCAAGACAAATTGTGAGGTTGGAACTCCTCAAAACTAACAGTGACAGCAATAAAAACAACACAGAGGCTCTAAACCTGGGGTGTCCAACCTTTTGACCTTCCTGGGCCACAATGGAAGAAGAGTAATTGTTTTGGACCATGCATAAAATACACTAACAATCGGGATAGCTGATGAGCAGAAGAAGGCAGGCAGATCACAAGTTAAAAATCACTGATATAGGTAATGTACCTATCTGAGTAATAAAACTTACAATAAAACTTTTGTAATATTTTTTATTATAAAATTAAGAAAGGGGAACATAAAACTAGAGCAATATTTGACATGGTTTTTGCTAAACTATTAAGTAACAATATCTGTTTCGATGGATTAAGTAGCAACTCTCCATGAATTCTAAAGGTGCTCATCAGATATTTTGGTTCTAATTTTGCCCTTTTGAGTGTTTCATCCTTGAAAATAGTTGCTCATAAATATAGGTGCTGCCAAAAACTGATGGCATGAATAAGGAGTGATTGTGAAGAGGGGTATATTTTTCTTTGTGAAGATAAAACACATAAAAGTCAAGTAAAGAGACACTGACTATTTTTTTTCCAGCTACACGTGTTCTCCAAGTGTAAATGTTTTTTTTTTTTTTTATAAATAAAAAGTGCAAATAAATAAATAAAATAATCAACATTTTAAGTAAGTTTACGACTTTGTGTTAGGCCACATTCATAGCTGTCGTGGCCCACAGGTTGAACACCCCTGCTCTAGACTTCTCCTCTCTATAGATAACCAAAGTGGAGCACTTGCGCTTTATCTTTAAAAATAAAAAGACAGTGTTACAGCCTCTGTTGCTTTGGCTGGAGATATACTTCAAAGTACATTCATGCTTAAAGTGGTTGTCAACCTGTTGTGACAACCACTTTAACCTACAGGTAAGCCTATGATAAGGCTTACCTGTAGGTGCCCTGCATATCTCCTAAAGCT
Organism: Glandirana rugosa; assembly: GCA_018402905.1. NCBI lineage: Eukaryota > Metazoa > Chordata > Amphibia > Anura > Ranidae > Glandirana > Glandirana rugosa. The sequence continues at coordinate 316,979 of BLSH010371338.1, read as the reverse complement.
GTATGATTCAGGAGATATGCAGTGTTCTAGCTGTGTCATTTCGGCACATGCACAGTGAAGAAACGGCCTCCGTGCCGTTCCTCCACTGCGACCGTGCCGTGACTGGCGGCTTGCGCGGGAGTGATGTCACGTGACTCCGGCCAGTCACAGCGCCGGAGTCATGGCCCCGGAAGGACGAGGGGCAGAAGATGGACGCTGCCAGCACAGGGGACAGCGCTGGACGTTGCAGGCTTCGTTTGCAGGAAAGTGGCACATAATGGGCTACTATGCGATGCATAGTAACCCATTATGATTCTACTTTACAGGGGTATGTAGAGGAAAATAAGCCCCATCTGGGTTTACTTCCTCGTTAAAATATACATAATGTTATCTTTGGGGAAAAAAAGCACTGCATACCAAAATCTGTTCTCATCTCAGCTGTCAAGCATTGGAGATGAAACATAATGCTTTGTTACCGAAGTGCTTGGACAGCTTGTAATTACTAAGGTACCGATGAATAGAAAGATGTATTAGGAAATTACACAACAGGATGTCAATACTTGTAACAGAAGACTCAAAAGAAGGCTGAATATGACAATCCAGAATTCAGCAAATAAACAAAGAGGCTCAGCTAAAAGTAACAGGTCTCCTCGACTTCTTACATGTACCTTCTGTTAGAGCAAATTTAATTAAAAAAAAGCCTTTGTGTGCTCCAATTTGTCCTGGTCAGTGCTTAGAGAAGGCCAAGAACCCTCGTGGGGTCCCCCAAAATCCATACCAGACCCTTATGCGAGCACCCCAAAGCACCTTGACCCCATGTTGATGACAATGGCCTCTTCCCGACAACCCTGGCCAGTTGTTGTAGGGGTCTGCGGGCGGGGGGGCTTAATCGGAATTAAGCCCCCTTTAAAAATATCCTGTATCCCGGCCCCCACCCTATTTGAATGAGTATGGGATACATTGTACCCTTACCCATTCACCTAAAAAAAAATAAAAATAAAAAATAAACACAGTACACAGGTTTTTAAAGTATGTTATTAAGACAGCTCCAGTATGTCTTCGGATTTCTTCTCCCCTCTCCGGCTCTTCTCCCTCTTCTGGCAATGTGGAGTTCCCCTACAAGATCCTCAGAGCACAAGTTGCATGCCAAAGTCGGTTCAGTTAAGACGATGATCAGACTTTGATCCGACTTCAATGATATTTAATGGGCTGAAGTAGGATCAAAGTTGGACCAAAGTAGAGCAGGAACCTTTTTCAAAGGTGTCGGACCAGTTAAGATGGCTCTCATAGAGAAACATTGTTTTGCATGCGACATGTGCTCACAACGTCGGAGCATTTGTCGTACAAGTGTGAACCCGGCCTTGTGCTAACTGGTAAAGCTACATGGTTTCTTTTCACTACACGATGGACCCCTATTGTGCTTAATTATATCTTTACCTCTACCTTTTTTCCCTTACGTAACAGGACTTGGGCCTGACATGACCCAGTGCTGCATTACGGGAAGAAGAGGAATCAGTCACATGCTTTACCATAGTCTTAAAGTGGAAGTCCATGCTAAAACTAAAATCCCTGTATCTATAGACACCAACATTCCAGCACTAACCTATCTAACCCTGTGAAGAAAAAATGAGTATACATACCTTTTCTGCAGGTGATCCGACTCGATCTCCAGCAGCGTAAGCTCTGCAGAGGACGCGGCCGACAGCGGCTGTGAAATTGATGGAAACTGACGTCACCCATAGATTTACTATGGGGCTTCCATTGTCATCAGTGTCCTCTGCGCCACACGAAGCTGTGGGTGACAGCACAGTGTGGGACGGGGTCGGAGCGGCTGCAGAAAATCCCTTTCTCATACCTAGGCAGAATATGGTTAGCTCAGCAACACCTGAGAATGGCCCACCTGACCTGCTAACTAATCAACTTGTCTACACATGTACAGTACAAATACAGACACTTCACCTCACATTAGTAGAGAAAACAGCATTGACATAGACTGTTTATTACTTCTTATATAGAAATATGACTGCTAAGTGTCAGTGGACAAAGAGACTATATGGTATTGGACTGTTTGGGCAGAACTGCAGGTCTTTTGTACAACCTGACCTGGAACGCAGGCGCTCTACAGAATATTTCCTTACCAGATGCTTCAGCAGCAATATTACTTTAATGTGGTTGTAAACCCATAAAATATACCCAGTGAAGTGACTGGCCTCAGATGACACACAGATGAAACACATTCTCCTACATAAATTGTACCTGTTTATCTGCAGACTTCTTTTCTCTACATCTGTTCAAAGTGATAAATTATAAAGCTTGACTGAGAGTTCAGAAAAAAGTGGACGGAGAGCTGAATTTACAGCAAGTGTGAGGAGAGCTCTGAGGCCTGATTGGAGGGAAGAAACCCCCCCCCCCCCCACACACTTCCCCCCCCCCCCCCAAAGAAGGGAGGTTAGTCCGG
>BLSH010371338.1:251922-262311 GCA_018402905.1 Glandirana rugosa | reverse complement strand
TTTCATTTCAAATCCATTGTGGTGGTGTATAGAGCCAAAAAGATTGGAGTTGTGTTGATGGATACAGTCAGGTCCATAAATATTGGGACATCAATACCCAAGTAATGGAATTGGAAAGCAAAACACCTATAAACTTTAGCATATATAGCGAGTCAATGGTGTCACAAGGCTTGTCCAGAGCGTTTCACGGTGGGATTGCTTCATCAGGACCAGTGGTATGAAGATATAACTGGATATACAAATGAAATACATCATAATTAATCAACACACCTGACAAAATTAACACACATTCCTCTTCATTGTGAATAATACTTATGTTCACATTACGTTCTGGCTTTATGTTCTGGCCAGCAAGCAGCACCACATAAATAGAATCTGGCAGGCGGACATAGGGGCTAAAAGAATATCTGAACCCCAAGGACGCATAATAATCACAGATGATGGTAAATACTTTTTTTTTTTTTTGGGGGGGGGGTATGTTGGGGCATTATTTAAAATGTTTTCACACAAATTTTAACTTGGACTCTTTTCTGTAAACATTTATAGATAGGCCTCTCTAAAGGATGAGTTTACCTTTGGGAACATGTTACATGTTCCACCTGATTTCTGATGCTGCAGCCGCTGCCTACTCTGCCCGCACAGCCACGTCATTCATACACACAGTCCTGTGTATGAATGAACTACAAGTCACGATAGCCATGGCAGCTTTCTGCTTGTAGTTATTATTATTATTATACAGGATTTATATAGCGCCAACAGTTTGCGCAGCGCTTTACAACATGTAGTTCTCAATGAACCACCACAGCACTGTGGTAGTTCATTAAGTCTTCCTGTCAACTAGTATCGGCTTATGTACGGGATGTATGGGTAAGCCTATACACTGACAGTGTGCAGGAGACCTGCATGGCATTAGTGATCTGCTGATCGCTGGCGTAATGCTTTCGAGTAGTGGTGCACTAAAAGAAAATTTTGGTACCGAAAATGCACTAAGCCGAAAGCCAAAAATTAGTTTTTAAAAAATATTTATATTTTTATATACAATTGTCATATGCAGCCTATCTGTGCCTGGGCACTGATTGGAAGCACTGATTGACACTGATAGGTGGCATTGATTGGCACTGGCAGGTGGCACTTGATGGCACTGAATGGTGGCACTGATTGGCACTGGCAGGTCGCCCTGGTTGGCACTGGCAGGTGGCACTGGATGGCACCGACAGGTGGTACTGACAGGAGGCCCTGGTTGGTACTGGCAGGTGGCACTGATTGGCACGGACAGGTGGCACTGGATGGCACTCAGGCAGCACTGGCAGATGGCACTGATTGGCACTGGACCGCACTGGCAGGTGGCACTGGATGGCACTGGACCGCACTGGCAGGTGGCACTGGATGGCTCTGATAGAAGAGATGAGAAGATTAACATTGCACAGATAGCATGGCTTTTAGAAGCCGTTCTGTGCATGATACTGTCATGTAATTACTCTGCAAGTAGAGAGCGAGAGATGTCAGATCTTCATGCTGATGTCGGAGGTGGGCGGGACCGAACAGCTAACACCCGTTCAGCCCCTTTCCAATTGGCTGGTCTTTGCTAGCTGTTCGGTCCCGCCCCCCTCCGACATCAGGGCCGTGATCTGACAGCTTGTGTCTCTCTCTCTCTGCTTGCAGTGTAATTGCATGACAGTTTCATGCACAGAGCGGCTCGTAAGAGTCGCGCTATCGGTGCAATGTTAATCTTCTCATCTGCATAACACACAGACACCCCCGCAATGGGTGGTACCCGTGGGTGGACCCCACCCCCTTTTGGTATTGTTTCTTTTTTTTACTTTCGGCCGAATCCGAAAACCCTGTTTTTGGACGAACATGCAGAGAATTTTCAGCTGCCGAAATTTCGGTGCATCCCTACTTTCCAGGTTCCTGCTATAAAAAATAATAAATGCACATTTGTTTAAGTGTAAATTGACACAGGGCCTTGCTTGGAAGAGACTGGGATTTAATATTGGCAGCAAGGAGGACCAATTACATGCCTACACTTTATTTATCCCTGTGTGAACTACTGTTTGTTGGCATACTCATAACTGCCTGGGGAAATTTTCTTTTAAGTGTCTCAAAGTTACTTTTTAAACAGTGCATACCTGTGGTCAATAGTATTATAGCAGATAAGGGATCACTGGCACACTTTTCCTTTTGTTGTCTGTGCAACCGGCTTAGCTGCTCTGTTATAACATGGACTTTTATTTTCTTTGAATTATACATTTGAATTTTAAATTCTTTCTATAAATTCCTGGAAGTTGGAAGGTTGCAAACAGACAATCATACTGTTACAGCTCATTGATAAGTGAGAGGTGTGTAAAGGGATGATGGGTGGGAGGATAATTTTTCACTTTAACTATACCTTACAGCCTATATTTATATTTATGCGTGCAATATGTACTTTCTAAATATACTTTTACTGTTAATATTCCTGTCACTGTTTATTTGCCTTTTATGTACCGTGGTATTTTAGGAGTTTTTAAACCTGAAAAATATTGTATCAAGTGTATTTATTTTTTATTTTTGAGCAACCGCTCTTAAACTATATATAAGCCAAAACTTTTTTATTTTCATTTGTTTGGTTTTGGTTAGAGTAGTAGTAGGGAATAGTTAGACCTCTGTCAGGCTTTTATTGCTATGTACATGCTGAGAAGATTTACCCTGTTTTGTCACTGGAACAGAAAGTCATGGGAAATCCAAAATGTTATGGCTGTTACTGGAACAGGGATAGAGGGGATTTCTGTGTCTCTGGGATGCAGACAACCAAACAAAAAAAGGTTCTAACTATTCTCTACTCTACCCAGAACTAAAAATACATTTGGCTATATATGGATATTATGATTTATTATTTTTTTTTTTTTCTGGTACAATAATTTTTATTGCAGAAAAGATTTATCAGTGAAACAGACAATCACCCATGCAGGGGGACATCACAGTGACCGTAGCAGGAAAATGTGGGCTGGGGAGACCCAAACAAAAGACTTTATTTACTTAGTATAGTCTATCTACAGTGTGACCAAGTGGGGTAACCCAAGGGTCTTTATAGGTCACTAGGGTTTAGAGGCCAATAAACAGAAGCTCTATTTGCAGGTGCACTAATGATCAGCAGAGGGCACTGCTATTGTTGGCCATATTAGCATCTCGGGGTGGACTGTCTGTGGGAAAGTACTGGGCCTGATCATAAGCCACTGGGGCTGATTCCTAGGCGGAGATAGGCCCTGCATCAGGGGCTGCGGGACCCACTAAATGAGGGAATCCGGCACGACCCAGGACATGAGTGTATCAGACATGAGTGTATCGGTAAGGTGAAGAGAGAGGGGAATGAGGAGGCAGAAGGAGGAGAAGGGAGAAAGGAAGAGAAACAAAAAAAAAAAACAAAAGGGAGGGGGAGGGAAGGGGAGAATGGGAAGAGTGGGGGGAGTGCCATGTTAGCATTCAGGAGAGGCCCAAGCTGTGCGAATGCAGGGTGGGGAGAGCGTAGGACCACCATGGATTATTAGTTTTTTAACTTGCAATTATGTGTATTTTGTTTTTGCCCATTCTAGTCCCAGCTCACAATCCTTTTTTTTTTTTTTTTTTTTTTACAGCTAATTAATGGAAAGACTGGAGATGTTGTTCAACAGAGCAATAGCCAGCAATCTCCTATAACTTGTTGCTATTTAAGCTGTGATGGCCTTCTGGCAGCTGTAGGTGGTGATGACGGATCTGTCCAGGTATGTTTTTCTATATAAAATTGTCCATAGCATTGGGTATGTTCACTCTGCTAAGCTTATTCCATAAAGAACGGTGTGCAAACGCGCTGACCCACAACAACCAAAAAAGCGTCATCTTTAAAGTCAATTTAAACACAGTGCTAAATTACTGGATATCCTAAAAAGATTGCCTTTTCAAATAAAATGTGTACACTTTTTTTTGCAGTATTTTTATCAGCACCTCCTACAGCCTCTTTGAAGCTAAATGCATGCACTCCACAAACTGCTGTGCATCATTTCTCATGATATGTTTTTTGGTGAACATGCCTGTGCATTGTGTATTGTTAAACAGGGTGACAACAATATAGGTAGGAGAACATTGTCACCCTATAACAGGATGTGCCTGCACATGTACCTTCATGGCAGAATCACTGGCTGTTATTTCCTTGAAAGCTGACATTTTTAAAAGATGAAGTCTGAATGATTGAAATTTACAGTGGCATTAAAAGGAAAATCTAGTCTGAATAATTGAAATTTCTGTGGCATTAAAGGAAAATATAGGGTTTTCAGCACATATTTTCTTTAGTTTTACATGCTCTGTGTATGCCTCAGGCTATTTCAGAAATTAGATCTCCACATTATAGGGAGGAGTTTTCATTGAAGTCACCAACTCCTAGTGGGGGCTATTTATACAATAAAAGTGAATAAAAAATGTGAAAAAAGAAGCCCGTGTTATCAATACCATTTCCAGAGAGTGAAAAGGGAATATGATTGTTCAATACTGGGCAACTTCCCTCTCTCTCTCTCTCTCTCTCTCTCTCTCTCTTTTGTATCACTTTTGTTTATAACTATTGCATTGTGAAGCAGGAAGCACAGCTAGAATATTTAATGTATGAATATGTAATTCCAAACTTTACCTTGAGACCAGGTTTTTATAACAGTAAGGGGATAACATTATTTGTGCCAGGCTTATATTTTGCCTGTTCTATATATATAAAACATATCTGAAAAGACTACACATTCATCTTAAAAACACAAGTTTCACCTGTTTTTTAGTTCTTTACAGTTGTCAATCACTAGACTCCCATCATCTTATGCTGGTTACACTTGTCACAGCTTTTTCCTACATTGTAGCATTCATATTTATAGAGTGCAAAATGAAGGATTAGGAAAATTTAGCAAACAAGTATTTTATTTAAAAATTGTTGTTTGATACACAGTGATTTAGCAAACAAAACCTCATAGGATTTATATCTGTTTTAACGGTTAGAGCCATGTTGGCCATAGACCGTTTTCTTTCATTCAGCCAGTGGGTTGCACCAAAAAAAAAAAAAAAAAATATTCCTCCATCTACACAAACAAGGTGAATGGAGGAATCCCTCATCAAGACATTGTATTCTGACAGCGGAATACACTGATCAGCATCTGCAACCAATAGGCTGTAACTGCTGATTGAAAACCGTTTTCCAGCATGCCCCTTCAATAGAAATTAATCAATCAACTTTTTTCAAGCAGGGATATTCCCACACACTGATCGAAATTCAACGGGTCCCCGCTTAACTGCCCTAATTTTAATCAGTGTGTGCCCAGCTTTAGGTAAAAGGGTAGAGAAACTTAGGAATGTTCTCAAAAAGCAGCAGTATGGCCAAACATTTTATAAAGCACCATGATGTGCTTTACAAATGTGCTCTCTGCTCATCCATAGGTTTTGCTGGCTAGACACTGCATCCAGTTTTATGCATGAGGATAGGCAGCTTGGAGCAAAGAGCAGTATAATGGAGACCAGATAGCGATATGCACTCTTTGGTATAAATGAGGACCTTAAGATGGGAGACATTGGCTGGTTCAATAAAAACTGGCCGACATTCAGCCCTTGTGTATGTTAGCTGGTCCGTTTGGCCGGCTTCTGTGGGATGAGCATGCTGGAAAACCAGCATCCTACTAGTACCGGATCAGCACTCCCAGCCAATGACTGAGAGCGCTGACCAGAGTGTTCTGGTGGGTGGTCGCCCCCCTGTCCGAACACGAAAGCTCAGTGGGGGAAAATGCTGTACTAATGTCAGATCTTTAATGAGCTGTCAGTTTTTTGTTTTTTTTTTCATTCAACCCGCTGGGATGAACAAAAAAAAAACTATGCGTACCAGGCTTTAGTTGAACTGCTTTATTTTTATCTTTTTATTGCCAAATGCCACTGAGAACCACTTCCCCAGGAGCAAAAAAAAAAAAAAAAGGTGCACCACCTGAGTTCATTCCTGCTTTCTGTGCGTTTTACTTCACTTTCCATATTGCAGTCTTCTATTATGCTTCTCTGCGGTTATGGAGATTGATGTAGTATTGCCTGGGGAAATATTGCCCACAGGTGGTGCACCTTTTTTCTTTTTTTTTTCACCTTACATTTAGCCTGTTTAAATCTTGATCAGTGTTTCTAGCAGTATGATTTATATGCTAACCAGAAAAGCCAGTTAAAAAGTGTTCCTGTTTTACCAGGACACTTTGCTATACTCCCCATTCACTCCTGGTATTATCCCGTCGCTCAGTGTTAGATAAAATTACAAGTTAAAATGTGTATTCCGCCTGTCAGAACCCTTCTTCATGGTAATTTGCACAATAAAAAGCAGTTTAGTAATATAATTTATTCTACTACTGCTGATCGGTGTTTATCAAGAGGTACACCTAGGTGTGTTGTTAGCTGACCCTAACAAAGTGATATGTGCTGAAAGCTGGCAGTTATTAGGCTATAAATACAGTGAGCCACTTTATCTGTGACACCACTTCACAGGCGTGCTGCTGAAAAGGTCTGCTGCCACCAGACTGCCACTGTGTTCTAAGTTCATCCCAATTAGAAGACAAAGCCTTTACAGAACTGTACAAAATCAATTCTAGCGGAATAAATTCTCTCCTCCACGCGGGTGTCAGAGCGTCACACAGCTTCATTTTATTCGGAAACATCTGGTAAAATTTAAATAATGTCAGTGGAATGGAAACTCGAAGCAGGACAATAGCCACCTGCTTTGAAAATAAACGGTCTTTTTCTTGCAGCAGTTTTTAATTCCCTTTTAAAGCCCAGGTTTTATAACTCGGCATGGGGGCATTTCTCCTGCCATAATCTTCCATTTTCAATAACCAATTTGTTCTTTCAGCTTGAATAATAGAATGTGTATTTAAAGGATAATGCTAGCGAAATAGGTGCAAAGCTATTTCGAGGAAACGTGAAAACAAGGCAAATGATTGTGAATATGACGTTCATATTCTGATGAAAGCTCTTTAAAAGATTTTTTTTTTCCCAATATTATTTGACTTCATTAACTTCTGAGCCTGAGACGACTTGCTGGAATGCTTTTACAGTTCTTTAAATTGTCATAATTGTGTAGTTAAGTGCACATCACAGAGCTGATTAACAAATTCATTATGAGAAATTACTTCGCTTGCGACAAAAGGATGATAAAAAAACTATTAAGAAACTGTAAAATTCCTGTTCTCCCACTGTCACATGGAACTCATTCTGGGGGAACTGAGGTTCACCTCAGCTTTGTTTAGTGCAGTAACCCATAGCAACCTAGTACCAATATTTTAACGGCTTCTTGTAGGCAGGCTAGCTAGTGCTTTTTCTATGGTTTACTGTATGTTTCATTGAGCTGTGCACATTGCTCTTATTTAATAATCTTTTGAAGATTTAATGCCTAAGACACACTGTGCAACAAGCGTATTCACCTCTGTTTGCCTGCTGCTTCTCCCCTGCCAATATCATTGATGTCTACCTTGAACACAGCTAGTTCTGTACACTGCTTGTGGTACGTTCAAGAAAAACATCCCCTACAGCTCGTACAACATCTAGGACGTATTCCTTAAACCTCCAGCCAGCTTTTTTTCAGTATAGAAATCTGTAATAAATATTATGCAAGGGTTGAAACTAACAGACAGATATCCCACTGAGATTTGCCAAGAGGGTACATATCTCCTGACCTTGACTGACTCATTTCAGCATACAGATTTGCTGTGCTACTGCTTGTGCCCAGCAGTTTTTTTTTATCTTGTCATTCTTCTCCATAGAGAGGGGGATAGAAGGATCAGCTCTGCATTTAGAGAAAAACTCTAAATGCAGAGCTATCTGAGACACTTGTTGTTTGTCTCCTTTTCTAGGTATAGTGAGATAAATGCTTGCTATAAACCTACTTTTTAGGGTCCAAGAGTAATACGTGTACACCGATCAGCCATAACTTTATGGCCACCGACAGGTTAAGTGAATAATTGGTTATCTCATTACAATGGCATCTGAAAGACAGCAGGATATATTTTTGCAGTGAATAAACCTGTTGTCCCTGAAATTGATGTGTTGAGCGTAGAAAACATGGCCGTCGCAGTTTGTTGTGTATGAGGCTGCTTAGCCGCAGACCAGTCAGGGTGCCCATGCTGAACTGTGTCCAAAGCCAAAAGCATCTACAATGGGCATGTGGGCATCAGAACTGGACCATGGATCAATGGAAGAAGGTGGCGTACGCTGATTGACATTTTCTTTTACATCTTGTGGATGACTGGGTGCATGTGCGTCACTTACCTAGGGAAGAGATGGCACCAGGATGCACTATGGGAGGAAGGCATGCTGGCAGAGGCAGTGTGATGCTTTTGGACAATGTTCTGCTGGGAAACCTTGGGTCCTGCTATTCATGTGGATGTTACTTGACCTATACCACCTACCTAAACATTGTTGCTGACCAAGTACACCCTTTCATGGAAACGGTATTCCCTGATGGCAGTGCCTCTTTTAGCAGTATAATGCGCCCTACCACACTGGAAAGTGGTTGACTTATTTGACGGACACAACAATGAATTCAAGGTACACAAATATATAAATATATAAATCAGCGCAGCCTTAAAATAATAAACAGATTGATTGTTTTTCAGCTGAACACCAGGGAAATCAAAAACCCCAAACCAATATACCAGGTCCATATAAGATGCAGCGCAAAATAAAAATTAAAGTTCATAAGAAGCTGAGTGCCAAATCATCACACAGTTTAAATAAGTTCATCTCATAAAAAACTTCACATATAAATGCATCTTTCACTGAAGAAATCCTCAAGGTGTGCACGCAACAAAACACGCGTGCTCTCCCTCCACCAGCTGGCACACTCCCTCACCTTGTTGTTTGACCCCAGTTTTACTAGAGGGTCAAACGCACATACCCACAAGGGGTTAAAACATGGGCAGATGATCCTAAGATGAAGGGCCTCTACACCTTGCTCAGGTTTTCCAGCCTCTCAATCCAGATCTAGGCAGAGTGTTCTCATCCGCTTCATTACCACAGGAGCATAACCATAGGAAAAGGAGGAAGAACTAAGTGCACACCGTTGGACTCACTAAAATTATTTTAATAAAATCGCACTTACAAACAGACGTCTTGAGAGAAGTGCAGTGATAAAACCACCATCATACAGTACAATGCAGTGCAGAGAACATGCATAGATACAGCGGTAGTTAGTGTGGAAGACAGCGGGTGACGTCACACAGGCTCCCCTCCCGTATGCGGTACGGCAGTCATGTGCCTTCTTCAGCGGGGCGGGGCCTGATACGTCACCGCTGGTCCTTAAGTAGCCGGGTTACCAAGGGAGCAGGGACCCTCCTCATGCCACCAGGTGTATGTATAGCTAGATGCCGCCACCAGGTGTCAGCATCCCCATAGGAGCCATAGCCCAATCCCAAACCAATTCCTCAGTTACAAGGTTATAATTGGCCAATAACTCCGGTATCTAATAATTTTAAATACTTGAGCAACGTCTCCCGCTCTCTTCCATATACATAAACATATACAGATCATACCCTAAAATACTATAACTACTATAACAACCCATTGACTGCTGCAAAGTACCCCGTTACCAATGGGAACCTACACTGACCTTAGAGTGAATGCTCATATCTCTTAAACCATGGAAGCTAACGCCTCTCTTTATGGGAGATCAGAGGACACATCCCATGGATCAGGTGGACACTGATTGGGGCTAATTAAGGAGGATGGGGTTCACCAACCCAAAAAGGTCTGGTCAGGACCCAGGCATAAAGCATACAACAAAACTAGATATTTGGGGGGAACACCCTGCCAAACGCATGGTGCTGCTCGTAACGACCAACAGACAAAAATTGTATAAAAGTTACAGCGCACACATGATACATACTCCTGTCAGGCTATTTAAAAGCATCTAAAACGTCTGTAGCAAAAAATGCAAAAATACGGGGGTTTGGTCACACTGAATGGCCATGAAGTGCTTAAGCTTAATTAGCCCCAATCAGCCTAGTCCACCTGTGACTAACCCCGATTAATTCGAATTCGTGAAGTACCGGTAAGTCACACTGGTTTGGGGGCATAAAAACGTAAAAAACGATGTCTGCAAAATCTACGAAAATTTATCGGACTGTCCTCATACATAGTACACACGCGACATTGAAAATATGTTAAAAACAGACAACCAGCAATGCTCGTCGTGGTACGCAAACCGTCCCACAAGGGGGGTTTATAGATCAAAACAACATACGAAATACGGACCCAGGACTGGTCTGGAAAAACCCAACCACTTGGGGTAGGAGGAATTAATCGGGGTTAGTCACAGGTGGACTAGGTACCCTACACAGGAGACTAGAGGGTATTTCTCTCCGCAATCGAAGGTACCAAATTCTC
>BLSH010371338.1:225036-236464 GCA_018402905.1 Glandirana rugosa | reverse complement strand
AAGCAGGCACAGAGGGACCGATGGAGGGCACTGCGGTGGTGCAGGCGGTGGCCTCTGGTTCTTCTGGCACCAGCACCTCTCAGGTAAGGGGGGGGGGGGGGGGGGAAGGGTCCCCCCTGCTATCCCTGTGGAGGTTTTGTTTTTTCCTTGTCCCTGGGGGTCTTAGGGGAGCCACAGGTGATGAGGTGGGGGCACCTTGCTTTTTGCCAAGTCTCAGGCACAGTGGTGTATAGAGGCAGAAGCCTGTTGTTTATAGTGGATTTTTGTGTTTGTTTGGCTTTTAGGTAAAAGCCCAGGACAAAGCTCAGGTGCAGGCTCCATGAAGGAAGTGTGCGGTGTGTGCGACAAAATTTGAGCTCTACTTGGGAGAAGCTGTTTTGCCCAGGATGTGTCCATAGCCTAGTGAAGGAGGAGTCAGTGACGGCGTATCACAAGATACTCTCTTCAGTTAAGAACTAGATTGCATCCACTTTTCAATCCTTTAAAAGCCTGATGGATAGAATGCAGGGTCTCCTTGTGGCCCTAACTAGAGTCGCTAGTATGCTGGCCTTGTCCGTGCCTAGCCAGGAGGAAGATGGCGAGGACAGAGATGGGGGTCCCAAGTCTCACACCTTTTCTCAAGTAGACTCCGTGTCAGAGGAAGAGAGAGAGGGTGATTCCTCCAGGGGGTCTATGGACAATGTGGGTGACCTGCTTAAGGCAATCTATGACACCCTGGAGATAGAGGAGGAGACCATTATCAAAGCATGACCTCATGTACGAGGGGTTAAATGCTAAAAGTCCAGGGTATTCCCGTTTCATAGTTCCCTGGCAGATTCAATTAATTTGGAGTGGGAGAACCCTGAAAGAAGACCATTTTTCTCAGGTAGCCTCAAACCAAGGTTTCCATTTGAGGAAGATGCAGCCCATCCTTGGAATAAGATTTGTAAATTAGATGCTCCGCTCGCTAAGGCTTCGAAAAATGCAGACATGGCCTTTGACAATTTGGGATCGCTGAGGGACCCAATGAATAAAAGAGTGGATATGTTGCTGCGCACAGCCTGGGATGCTACTTCAATAAGTTTGAAGCCGGCTTTAGCAGCCACTTGTGTTGCCAGGAGCTTTGAATGCTAGCTAGCACAGTTGCAGTCACATATCTTGGTGGGCACATCCAGACAGCAATTGCTAAAATTGTTTCTGTTGCGCTTTAAGGCATTCGGGTTCCTTGCTGATGCCTCGGTGGAGTCAGTCAAATTGGCAGCCAGATTGTCTGCGCTGATAAATTCCGCCAGGAGAGCCATATAGCTAACTATTTGGGCGGGTGATTCAGTGCCCAAACTTAGGCTCTTTTTTCTGGAAAACCTTTGTTGGTCCTCGCCTACAGAAGGCCCTGGAGCAAACTCAGGACAGAAAGAAAGGAAAAAGGCAGGTGGCAAGAAGTATTTTCAGGGCCACAAGCAGCAGAGCCAGCAGCACAGAGAGTTGCCCCAAGAAGCACTGGGCAGGACATAAAGGTTGGGATAGAGGAGGTATCTTATTCAATCCTCCCCACAAAATCCCAATGACTCTTGGATCCTGGTGGGGGGAAGGTTGGAGGCCTTTCTCCCACAGCGGGCTTCTGTGACCTCAAATCCATACATTCTGGAAATAATAAAGTGTGGCTACAGGTTAGTTCAGCTCAATCTCCCCTCCAAATTTTTGGTGACTTCTTTACCCAGAGATCGGGAGAAGGCAGAGGCGCTTCGTCTCTTATTGGGAGATCTGGTGGATGAGCAGGTCCTGAAGAAAGAGAGCTTTCAGGGAGTCTATTCCCACGTCGTCCTGGTGAAGAAGCCACCAGGCAAGTTCTGACTGATTCTGAATCTGCATCCTCTCAACATGTCTCTGAAGTACAAACACTTCAGAATGGAGTCCATCTTCACAAGTCCATCTTGTCCTCTCTCAGGAGGTAGTTGGTAGTATACTTGGGCTACATAATCTCCTCGATTGAGAAGAAAATTTTTCTTCCGGAGAAGATTTAGAGGATGGATCAGGCGGTGGCACCATTGCAGTCCAATGAGGAAGTTCCGATCAGGGAAGTCATGAGGGTAGTTGGTCTTATGACTTCTTGCTTCCCGGCAGTCCCTTGGCGAGATTTCAGTACTGTCCTCACCAGCGTCCTCTGCAGAATCCTCTTCTTTGGTGCTGTAATGGCAGCCAGGAAATGCTGGACCTGCCTATTCACCGAACGACCAGGGTCAAGAGGTTGCTATGGTGGCAGCGATCCCGCCGCAGTCTTTCCAGAGATATTCTTTGGATCAGGCCAAGATCGCTGATTCTTACAACCGACGCCAGTGCCCTTGGCTGGGGTGCTCACTTGGGTGACAACCTAGCTCAAGGATTCTGGTCTCCAGAAGAAGCCAGGCTGGCCTCAGATCAGAGGGAGCTGCTGGCTATTCAGAGGGCATTGCAGACTTTCCAAGCACTTCAGGACAGACACCACCTCCAGGTTCGTACCAACAATGTGGCCGCGGTGGCATACATCAGGCATACATAAACAAACGGGGGGACCAGGAGCCTTCCCCTGCAACGGATCGTGGGTGAGATATTTACTTGGGCTGAACAGAGCCTGGCCTCAGTGTCTGCTATCCACTTAAAGGGGACACAGAATTCACTGGCTGATTTCTCTCCCCCCCCCCCCAGTAAGGCTCATTCCAGCAGTTCTGCAGAAGTTCTTAGCAGAGAGGACGAACCTGATTTTAATAGCACCATTCCGGCCAGAGAGGCCACGGTTCTCCATGCTGAGGAATCTTCCTCAGTTCCCCCAATTCTTCTTCCGGAGAGGGAAGACCTAATCTCTCTTCTTCTCCCTACAACAGAAAAAAAATTTAGCAGAATTTTTCAGAGCCCTCTCCAAATCTAAGCCGGAAAGGGTACAAATCTGTCCAGCCAGGGTCCTTGAGGCCCTTACGTGCACTCCTTTCGAGCCCCTGGAGGAATCTGCAGTTAGGTGGCTAGTGCTAAAAACTTTTTTTTTTTAATAGCAATCACATCCCCAAGGAGGGGAGAGTGAGTTGCAGGCTCTCTATTCCGAGAGCCTTTTTTGTTAGTTTTTGAGGATAGGGTTGTGCTTAAAACAGACCTAGGGTTTCTTCTTAAGGTATCCTCCCAATTTCATAGGACTCAGAATATTATGCTTCCAACTTTTTGTCCCTCCCCAGCTAATGATGGGGAAAGGAGATTTAGTTAGATGTTAGAAGAAGCTTTCTGGCTTACCTTTTAAAGCATTTGTTAACCCAAAATAAAATAAAAAACTGATCCTGTTCCCTTAAAGCATAATATACAGCACAGTGCTTGTGCTGTGTCATTTTGCCCTCTACATCACCTGTAATACCTGTCTGATCTTGCCTGGTTCTGCCTACCCCCTGTACGCTGACTCCGAAATATGGCTGCAGAGCACTGACACCAGAGTCAATACATGCCTTCGTCATCTGCAGCTTTGCTTTGTGTCTCCTGTGTCCTCTCCCCCCTCCCCTCTCTGAGTGTCTGCCCGTGTCAGCCCCGCTCCTACTGCTCTCATACTTAACATGAAAAGCCCCCATCCCCTCTGTATTAGAACAAGAAGTTCCCCTGTGTGTGTGTCAGCTGCAGTGCTCTGCCCCACCTGCTTAGGCTGTCAGCTAGGCAGAGCAGAGGAGAGAAGAGGCAACTAATCACAGGAAGACTGTGTGTTAGCAGTACAGATAAGCATATATATGATATAACATAAACACGGGAAATTATTGTAATGCAGAGGGGACGGGAGCATTTTATACAAGTGGCTTAACAACCACTTTAAGGTTAGCAAGGAGTTCAGGAAGTCTGATTGTTTGTTAATTTTGCAGGTGCACGGAAGGGTTACAGTACATCTAAGTATTCTATTGCTAGGTGGATCAGGATGGCAATTACAGAGGCGTATAGACTTAACAGGGATGCCAATGCCCCTGGTTAATGCACACTCGACCAGAGCTTTGTCTGCCTCATGGGCAAAGAGGGCCGGTGCCATTCCAGAGGAGATTTGCAGAGCGGCCACGTGATCTAGCTAATCCACGTTAGTAAAGCACTCGCTTGGACCTATTCCCAGGTAAAGAGCAGGCGTTGGAACTAAGGGTTCTCCAGGCAGTAGTCCTGCCCTAGCAGGGTAAGTTTCTTGCTAATTGTCTCAGTAGCTGTCCTGGAAGACAAGGGGAGAAAACCGGAGTTAGACTTACCAGTAACTCATTTTCTAGTAGTCTTCCGGGACAGCCTGACTTCCCACCCAGGCTCATTTGTTTCCCAAATGGTTGTGATGGTGCTATGCCTTGTGTTTTTGTCTTCCAGTGCCTTTCGGCAGTTCTTGAGGATACTGAAAGGGAGGCCTGCAGGACCGTCTATTGAAGTTTGTGGTGAATGTGTTTCCTGTCCCAGAGGGAGGAGCCCCACATTTCAGTGGCTGTCCTGGAAGACTCCTAGAAAATGAGTTACTGATAAGTCTAACTCCGGTTTTTACATTTAACCGATTCCCGCCCGCCCGCATGGCACCGATGTGTGAATCGCTGTCATCTGATGGCAGGAGCATGTAATGTGGGCGCGCCGCCAGAGCCAATCAGCGGGTGGGGCGGACTCGATGTCCTCCGGCCACCCGCAATCGATCCCCTGCAGTGACAGAACGGAGATCCGTGAATGTAACCAAGCGGATCCCCATTCTGACAGGAGATGAGAGTGATCTATGTTCCCAGTATATGGGAGCAATAAAAAAATAATAAAAATGCCATAAATCAATTCTCCTAGTTTGTAGAAGCTATAACTTTTGCGCAAACCAATCAATATACGCTTATTGCGTTTTTTTTTTTTTTGGTTTTTTTTTTACCAAAAATATGTAGAATACATATTTTCCTAAACTGATGAATAAATTCGTTTTTTTTATATATATTTTTTTTTTGGATATGTATTATAGCAAAAAGTAAAAAATATTGGGTTTCTTTTCAAAATTGTTGCTCTTTTTTTGTTTATAGCGCAAACAATAAAAACCGCAGAGGTGATCAAATATCACCAAAAGAAAGCTATATCTGCGGGGGAAAATAAAGGACAGAATTTTTTTTTTTTGGGTACAACGCCGCACGCCCACGCAATTGTCAGTTAAAATGACGCAGTGTCGTATCGCAAAAAGTGCTCTGGTCAGGAAGGGGGCAAATCCTTCCGGACTGATGTGGTTAAACAGCGGTAAAAGAAACACAGTAGAACCAGAAACGCTGTAGAAAGGCTCTAAACAAATTTAACATCTTGAAGTTGGTCCTCCTTAGGGCATATGCGTACAGCTCAGAAGTAACTACCAATGTCCCTTGGCTCTGCAGAGTGCAGTTTAATTGTTTTCATCATCTGATTTAGTAACCCATGCGTTACTGCACTGTGCACTTATGACATATATCAGTTTGATGTTACATATGACATGAGCATATTTATGGGTACTGGACCAGCCATCAGATGTCCCTAATCAGCAATGTGTCCAAAGTGCTATAATATCCAGGCAGTCCCTTTACAGCCTACTTAAAAAAATAAAATGGTAGAATCCGCTGAATTGCTTTGGAATAACCTAGGCAGTTCTTATGCATTGATAAATTAGGCTCATTGTGTACTGATGATTGCATGCTGATATTCTGGAAATACAAAAATGAAATAAAATTGAAACAGTTGATATTGTCTCTTTTGTCTAAGATTTGGAGTTTTGTTGGATCATCTCTCCTGCATGAGTTGACAGGTCACCAGAGCTGTGTGCGCTGCTCAAACTTTTCTTCAGACAACAATCATCTAGCCACTGGCGATGACAATGGAGAAATCATGGTATGCCTGAGGACTGGTGTATGTAAACTGCACTGTTGAAATGTTTCTGATGGAGATAGAAGATTGTAAAGTTCAGGTTTTTTTTTTTTTTTTTTAAATAAGGGTTTTGCACAGATTGGCCCCAATCCTCCTCTTCTGGGGTCTCTTAGTAGCCCTCCTGGCTCCTCCCCGCATTGAGAGACCCGTCAGGGAAGCACTCCCGAGTCCTGTTTCTGCGTCTCTTGATATAGACAGCAGGACTCGGCTCTGCCCCCTGGCTCCCGCATCATTGGATTTAATTGACAGCAGCGGGAGCTAATGGTGCTGCTATCAATCTATCCAGTGAGGACCTGATACACCGCTGGAGTGGGTGTGCTCGTCCCCGGCGCAGGAACGATCGGGCTCAGGTAAGTAGATGGGGGGGCTCTGGGGGCAGCTGCACAACAAAAGGTTTTTCACATTAATGCATAGAATGCGAAAAACTGCAAGCGTTTACAACCCTTTTAAGGTTAGGCAAGAAAAAAGAAGTATTCTACAAATAGTGTCTGGATTCACAATACATTGTAAAAACTTTAAGACTTATGACAATGTATCTTTTTTCGAAATTAGTGAATTATATTAGTTTTTCTCCTGTTAGACCCCTTTCACACGTACGGACCGTCCGTTTTCAGGTGGACCTGAATGGATGCTACATTCTCCTCTATGGATTGACGGATGTCAGCGGTGACATCTCCGCTGACATCCGATCCGCTAAATCCAGACAGATGGAAACCCTATTTTCCATCTGTCTGGCAGATCGGATGAAAACGGACAGACGGATCAGTTTTCATCCAATCCCCTATAGAGGAGAGCAGGGCTCTGACAGGTCCGTCTCTGCACAGTAAGCCTAGACGGACCTGTCCTCCGCCGGCTCAGCGGAGATCAACAGATCGATCCCCACTGAGCAGTGGAGTCCGTCAAAATGGACTCAGTTAGTGTGAAAGGGCCCGAAGTCTGATCAGGGCACATCCAGACATAATTGTTTTACAATTACTGATATTTGCCAAGATTTAGCAAAAATGTGCACAGTGTTAAAGAGGTAGTCAAGTCCGCTTCTGTACTTGTACCTACAGGTAAGCATATATATATAATGTTTAGGGGATATTCACATTTGTAGCAGCTGGTGTCATCACCGGCGTATGGGCACTGCAGTCTGAATCTAGGGCATACTGAGTGTGCCTTCCATTCAAAGCGCTGCGATCGTGACTCTTAAAAGCATGAGCAAGAGTGATGTCCTTGCATCCCAGCCATTCAAACGGCCTGAGCATGTGAACCCGGAAAGAAGACCGAGTGAAGATCGAAACCCTGACAGCTGAGACAATGTGCCACTGGAGGGATGTATTTCACGGGTAAGTCTGTAATAATGTGCTAGTATGTGGTGCAGAGGATCTACAACTACAATTGGACTTTAAGTCCGGTTTTGATGAGTTTGCTTTATCAGAATTATCGGGTTCTTTTTGGCCTTAAAATATTAATTTCCTCATACAAATTCTAAAATGAAATTGTAGATGTCAAGAAAATCTTAAACTTGTTGCAGTAGTTTTAATTCAAGCTCAGTATGCTAAAAGGTCCATGTTTTATTCTTATTACGATTGCCCTCTTGTGTTTACTGTCTTATTTCCTTAGTTACGGTACTTTTTAGGCTTACAGAATAAAACCAGTTTCTCAGCTGGACTGCATGATCAATATGCTTCAGAAGTCCATATATAAATGCATATTTTTCTTGTGACCTCTAATTGCCAGATTTGGAATGTGAACACTGGGGTGCTGCTCAGACAGTGTCATGTGAATAAAGGTGATGACTGGGTGAAGGATATACACTTCTCTCCTGACAATAAACTAATGGTATCCTGTGGAGCTTATGTCAAAGTAAGTTATATTATATTTGCATTTTTCAGTTATTTTAGAATTTTCATAAAAATAAAACCCATTTCCATAACAAAAAAAAAAACTATAATTAGGTCTCTTTGATTCCAAAACTGCCCTTTCCTCTTGTGATTTGCAGGACCATAAGTTCTGCTGGACAAGTTAACTTTCGTGTGTTTTGTTAAATTGATGGTTTCAGAAAATTTCCAGGCTGAAATACTGTACAGTGGGTATAGAAAAGAATCACACCGCTTTAAAATCACATTTTGTTACTTTGCAGCCTGAAATGAAGACAGAAACAGTTTGTTTCATCTAGCTGTATTTACTAGTACAACTTATAACATCCAAGGGAACGACCTAACATAACAGGTCAGAAAACAATAATTGGAAAAAGGATAACTCCCCCCCCCCCCCCCCTTATGTCAGTATTTTGTTGAGTCACCTTTTGCTTTAATTACACCCTTTAGTCTGTGTTGGGATATGTCTCTACTTTGCACATGTAGACTTTGCAATATTTGCCCACTCTTCTTTGCAGAACTGCTTAAAGTGGATGTAAACCCGAAAAAAAAAATGAATTAACAATTCTGCCTGGTAGAGTACAGAATGTCATGTCATCTGCGCCCAGTCTTGCCACGAAGCGTTAGTCCAACTCTAAAGCAATCCTTTTATCTTTTTTCAATTAAAAAAAATGTCTCACAGAGAAATAGGAGACATTTCTTCCCAGTGCTGTGTGATTGACAGGTAATTTCCTCATCTCATGTATGAGCATACAGAGCTTCACAACACCCACTCCTTACTTCTCCAGCTCTCCCAGGATTGGTTGCTCCACACCTCAGCATGATTGGGCATGCTGAAGTCATGTAGTACCTTTCCTGAGTTTTGGCAGGATGTTTCTGAAAACTCAGGAATAGGAGAGTATGAGACTGTGGAGGTGGGTAGTCTTGTGACATCATGACTCCACCCACCGAGCTCAAACCAAGAAACCCACCCACTGATTCCAGAGTTTTGTGGGGCTGCTACTTTTGAAGGGGGTGACATTTGCAAGATAGGGATACATTCAGGAAGCTTGCTTGTATATATACATTAATACTGTACCATTAGTTTATACTGGGTGAGTGGTGGGTTTACATCTACTTTAAGTTCAGTTAAATTTGATGATGGACATTTCTGGACTGCAGTCTTCAAGTCATTCTACAGATTTTATATGGGGTTTAATTCTGGGCTCCGACTAAGCCTTGCAAGGACATTCACCTTTTTTTCCTTCAACCACTGTGTCGTCATTTTTGCTGTGTGCTTTGGGTCTTTGTCTTGTTGGAAGGTAAACCTTCCCATTGACAACTTTCTCGTAGAGGGCAGTAGAATTTCCTCAAGAATTTGATGGTATTTTGCCCCATCCATTTTTCTTCTATCCTGACAAGTGCTCCAGTCCCTGCTGCAGAGAAACACCCCCGTAACAGGATATTACCATCTCCATGCTTTACTGTAGAAATGGTGCTATTTGGATGGTGAGTTGTATTGGATTCCCACCAGACATATCGTTTGGTGTTGAGGCCAAGCAATTCAATTTTAGTCTCATCTGACCGTAACAGCTTTTTCCATGTGACCTCAGAATCTTCAAGGTGTGTTTTAGATGGTCAGATGACACTAAAATTTAATTATTTGGCTTCAACACTAAACAATATGTCTGGCGGAAATCCAGTACTTGTAGAATTTATAGTTTTGTTGAAAGAAGCATCACAGAACAGGTGTGGTACAGGTTTATGAGGAAGCCTGGACAGGTTAGAATTAAACATTATATTGGATATATTTTTAATTTAGTGCAATAATAATTAGGATCTCCTTAACCACTTGCCGACCGCCCACCGTATTTATACTGCGGCAAGGTGGCTCGGCTGCGCAAATCGATGTACCGGTACGGCAATTCGTGCACTAGCATTTGTGCGTGTGATTGGCAAGCGGGGGTGCCAATCAGCGGGTCCTGCAGACTCGATGTCCGCCAGCCACCCGAGATCATTCCTCAGAGACAGAACAGGGATCTGCCAAAGTAAACAAGGCAAATCCCCATTCTGACAGGGGATGACACTGAGATCTTGTCTTTCTGCTATGCAGGAAGACGGATCTCTGTGTTGTCCCAGGCAGCCCATCCCCCATACAGCTAGAAAACACCTGCAGGGAACACTGCTAACCCCTTGATCGCCCCTGATGTTAAGAGTAGTAAAGGGATTTTTCTATCCCCCTTTTATACTTACCTAGGTGGATGCAGCGTCAGTCTGATGCTGCATCTGTCCCCCGGCTCTTCTACACTGAGAACTGAGAGATCGAACACCGCTGATGGCTCGGTTCTCACGGCTCCCCGAGCAGAGAGCTGCTGACTGTCATGCTGACTGTCAATCAGCAGCTCTCCTCTATGCTCCCCTAAACTCACTCGAGCGCTGAGCTGGGGAGGGACAGGAAGCGGCCGTCTCGGATACTCAGCGGCTTGCTGAGAGGCTGAGACGGATGTCCGTCCAGGCACCTGGCGGATCCAGGCTCCCATTATCATGACGCAGTTCCTGGATGGACAACCGTGACACCAGCAGAGAGCAGACTTCAGCCCATTGTCTGCTGAAAATGGGTCACCGGAGTGCACTCCTGTGATCCATAGAAGAAGACCAGCCAAACAAGCTTTGGCTGGACTTCTCCTTTAACCCCTTCCCTGCCAGTGTCAGTACAATGTCAGTGCAAATTTTTAGCACTGGTTCCCAAAAAAGTGTAAAAAATGTCAGTTAGATGTCCGATCTGTCCGCCGCAATATGGCAGTCCTGCTAAAGCTGATCGCCGCTACTACTAGTAAAAAAAAAATAATAAAAATGCCATAAATCTATCCCCTATTTTGTAGACGCTATAACTTTTGCACAAACCAATCCATATACGCTTATTGGGGTTTTTTTTTTTTACCCAAAATATGTAGCAGAATACATATTGGCCTAAATTCATGAAGAAATTTGATTTTTTTTAAATGTTTTTATTGGGAATGTTTTATAGCAGAAAATAAAAAATATTGTTTTTTTTTTTTCAAAATTGATGGTCTTTTTTTTATTTATAGCGCAAACCATAAAAAACCCAGAGGTGATCAAATATCACCAAAAGAAAGCTCTATTTGTGGGAAAAAAGAACATCAATTTTATTTGGGTACAGCGTTGCACGACCGCGCAATTGTCAGATAAACTAACACAAAAATGGCCTGTTCATTAAGGGGATGTAACCTTCTGGGGCTGAAGTAGTTAAAGTAATAAACCACATGAGCCCTTGCAACTAATTTAAAAGTTAACTTACCCTTAACGCTTAAGTTAAAGCAGAGTTGCAGGCACATGAGTCAAAGGCGGCAGTGAATGCAGTCATATATTCCTTAATAAGTGTATTTTAAATACAAAAAATATAAGTAGCTGAATTTGTCTTCATATTAGCTTCCCACAGTCCCCTACATTTCAGAACTCACACAGGGAAAGGCTGGGCCATCGCTAGTAGCCAGGCTTTGTTACAGTACTGACACTGGAAACACGGTTACTGGAGAAGAGCACAGTTATGACATCAGTTGTGGGAGATCAGAGGACTGACCTGTTATTTCCTGGTCGGATGACTACAGTATTGACACGAGAAGAGGTCATTGGCACAAAGGTCACAGTCATGACATTGTTTCGGACCGATGATCGCTACCGGGTCGGAAAGGGACACACTCAAGACTTTA
>BLSH010371338.1:209052-225026 GCA_018402905.1 Glandirana rugosa | reverse complement strand
CTCAAGTGACTGTCTGCGTCGAGAAGTACTGAAACACCCCAAAATACAAGCAGGATGGTCCTCAATTGATCCGTCCCTTTTCTTTAGTCGACCGGGGAGGGGACCCCCGGCGGGAGAAAAGGATGTAATTTTGGGGGGAGGGTCTTCTCGAGAGGTCAAACATGTGTTCGGCATGGTTTTGTCACTCCTGGTAGGACGAACATAAAACCCCACAAAGTCATGAAGAGCTGCGTCTGTCAGTGAACTCGGAGAAAAGGATTTTACGGTAAGTTTTAATAAAATCCCTTTTTTTGTGATTTTAGCTGATTACCTGGAGTTGCTTTTTCTTTTTTTTTTTTAACTGCTTCAGCCCCGGAAGGATTTCACACTTTAGGACCAGAGCACTTTTTGCAATCCGGTACTGCGTCGCTTTAACTGACAATTGTGCTGTCATGTGACGTTGCACACAAACAAAATTTGTGTCCTTTTTTTTCCCACAAATATAGCTTTCTTTTGGTGGTATTTGATCACCTCTGCGTCATTTCTGATCGCCGCTATAAACAAAAAAAGAGCGACAATTTTGCAAAAAAAACGATTTCTCTTTCGTTCATTGATGGACGCAGCCTCTTATCCTTGACATGTGGTGTTTATGCACCTTTCACTACGAGTGGACTAGGCAGAACGTAGTTCAGCTAAAAGCAGACACAGCCCCTTCCAGGGGGGCAGTCCTCACTTGGCATAACCCCTCCTGCCCTGCTTAGCAACTAAGTTTTTTTCTGCCTAGTGCAAGGAGTAGGACTTGGCTCCCTGCTGGGATCTGCGGTTCCCCATTCTTTTTTTCTTTTTTCTCAAGATTTCTGATGAAGAATGCAATCAAGTAGGCGGCTGGGTGACAGGCTGGATATCCTAGATCCAGGTAGTCTCCCCAGCACGGCCAACAGACGTGAGCCGACCTTTAGCTTCACGCGGGGTCGGGCCTCGTTCCCTGCGGGGCGGCCGGCAGGTTAAACGTCCCGCCAGCGCACTTAGGACCGGGTCCTCGGGCTCGCGTCACGGGTGTCGCATGGCCGGCAGCTCCCCCCGAATCGGCGGGGTGGCAGGTCTGTCTCGGGTGGCAACCCGCTACGCCCGTCTGGATGGGTAAGTACGCACCCCGGGGTGCGGGGAGGGCAGGCGGGTTCCCCCCCTGGGGTGTTAGCCTGGTGGGCTGGTTCCCCCTTTTCTCCACCCCTGTGCTTTCCCCTCCCATCCCCTCCGGGGGTCCCCTGGTACGCGGGGGCCCTTAGCGGCGCCCCTTACCTTCGGCAGGGCCGGCCGCATGGTTGGTAGCCACGGCCGGCGCCATATTGTGGTGGTCCAGCCGCCATTTTCCCGTAGCCGGCCGCATGTTTGGCCTCTATTGCTGATCACGGCCGCCAATTTGTTGTGGCCGGTCGCGTGTTTTGGCCTCTAGTGTGCATAGAGGCCATCTTGTGGTGGCCCATGCATTTCCGTACAGCCTGTATGTGTGTGCGGGGCGGTTCCCTCTCCTTCTGGCGCTGGTTTACCCCCCCGCACAGTAGCTGATACTGGTCACAGCCTGTCTCTGCATGACATGTGGGGAAGGTTTGGTGTGCAGGGAAAAGGCAGCATATGCAGCGGTGAGCAGCAGCAGCGGTTCTGGGGTCCTGGGTTTCCCCGGGCAGGGACTTGGGCGTATGGCGGGCCATACCCCCCTCCTGCCTCTGGGATGAGTCTGACCCTGACGGGGGCCCCCCTAGATCGGGGGCCCACCTTGGGATGATGGTGTGTCCCGGTGTTCCCCGAATAGTATGGAGGGGTATGCCGCGGCTACTGCGGCGCACGGGAAGGCACCAGACAGCGCCTTCATCATCAGCGGATGACCAGTGGCAGTTGTCCTGTGCTCTCGGACATGTTACTTCATGTAGAGTGTAGCCTGGCCCGCGTGTCGGGGGCCACGAGTTCTGGTTTGGGGGATTGGGGCTGGTCCCTTGCAGAGAGGGCTGTCCCTGTCGGGCCGCTTAGCCCGGCGGTGTGGCTGTGGGTTCCCCGGGTGTCCTACTTGGAGTGCAGCTGCGGGGACTGGGAGTGGTCTCAGCCCCCCTTTTTTTCTGTATTCTGGCCCGTGGTTGTACCCACTATGTTCCGTCTGATCATGGTGACCACAATCTCGGGGGCTCAGCTGGGCAGGTAGTGGTTGACTCATCTACCTTCCACAATTGATTCCGTGGGTTTGAGTCCCAGGTGCCACCTGTTGCAAGTTTGCACTGTATGTTGAAAACTATGCAGACGCTGATACTGTCCTTTAGTGGCGCGCTCTCCTTAGGCCCGGCTGACAGGAGAGCCGAGTCTGCTGCCAGATCTGGGTTGTTCTGGCAGGGTCATCTTACGCCCAGTATTGGTTCCACTCGGGTGTTGTAAATGCTCTCGGAAACGGGCTAAGCTTTCGCACCGCAAAGCTGCTTATGCGGGGTTCCTCCTGCATGGGTGGGGCGCGCTGGCTGGCTCCTTCAGGGCTTAGATGTCTGCTTCGCTAGGGTCCTGTCGGTTAGGCAGGCCCTGGCAGTCTTCCCTTCTCAACTAGGTGGCTCTTGGAGCCGGGAGGTAGGCGGCCCAGAAGAGGTCTCTTTTCCTCCGTTCCTTCTGCCATCGGGCTAGGGCTCCCTGCCCATCAGGGATCCCGCAGGTGGGCGGAAGTGTCCCTGGTAATATAGGTGCGACAGGCCAGGAGACAAGTCTTTCTCAGCGTGAAGGGTTGCCCCTACCCACGGTTTGGATGGGGAGATGCCTGCGGTCGATGACTTTTCTGAATTTCGGTCCGCTGGGTGATTTTGTCTGGGTACAAAATGGGGTTTCGTTCCTGTCCTCCCGAGCAGACCACCAGCCTGGCTAGGAACCGGCTTCATCAAGGGGTGGATACCCTTGTCCCGTCCTCGGGGCGTGCCATGATTTACTCTGTCCTGCTTATGGTCGGAGGAGAACGGGGCCCGGGCGGTATGGCTCGGTGCCCCTCCACTGTCTGGTACGTGTACGTCTGGCCACCATGATGGTGGAGCACCAGGGTCTCTTCCTGGTTTATCTCGACAGGGCAGTGGCGCATCCGCCTATCACCCTGTGTGCCCTACGCCGGCGTTTCCAGCTCCTTTACGGTATTGGAGCTTCACTATACGGTTATGGCTCTCCCCGTTTTACCTGGTTTCTGCGCCTCGGGTCCTCGCCGGATTGGTGGCCCCAGTTCTGGCTCGGTGAGGCTGAGGGGCATAACTGTGGATCTGGCCGACCTGCCCTACCTGGCGAAGTCGGCTTCAGCCCTGAGGGCCGAGGTGGCAATCGCCAGGCGCATGCCGTGGGAGTCTGGCTGGGTGTTGCTTCTCCTGAAATCGGTGTTGGCTCAGTCACACCGTTTGGAGGCTCTGGGTCTGATCCGAGATTCAGTCCGGATGGAGGTCTTTTCCTTCCTATGACCAAGCACAGATGCTTTAGTTGGCGGGTCGGTCCCCGCTGTCCCTAAAGTGGTTCCCCCTGCCCCTTGCAGGAGGCTTCTGGGGCTCGGCGGTCCCGTTTGCGCAGTGTCACACTTCTGCTCGGCAGCAAAAGGTGTTCTTCTGCAGTGGGACAAGTCCCCCTCATCCCTGGTTTGGTTGATCAGGTTGGACCGCCAGCCCGGATCCTCACTACTATGGTGGTTGCGGGCCCCTGCCCTGCATTTGGGGAAGTTGTTTTCTTCCCTGTTTTTGGACGGTGGTCGCTGAAGTCCTGGGGGTGTTGGCGACCTAGGGTCGCTGGTCCCAGGAGTCTCATGTCCAGATGCATTTCCTGATCTTTGGGCCCATCTGGCTTTGCCTCTCCCGCTGGTCGGGGAGACTGTAGTTTTGTCCTGTCTGAGCTCAGTCGGATATTGCCACGGCCTTGGCCTATGTGGAGCAGCAGGGCGGGACAAGACGCTTAGCTGCTGCTTCGACAGTGGCTTTCGTTCTGCGGTGGGCAGAACTTCAAGTGCTGGTGATCTCCGCCGTTCACATTTCAGGCGTCGAGAGTTGGCTAGTGAGTGCCCTGGTCGTGTGAGGTTGGTTCAGGGGTTGGTCCCTGAATCCGCAGATCTGTCTGCGGTAGGGTACACCAGTCGTGGTTCAGCTGGCACCCCGGCGGACTCTGAAGGTACAGACCTTCGTGAGCTGAGCGGGGGCCCGTTGGCTGACGTGGCGGGTGCCATTGCGGCTCTGTGAACCCGTCTGCGGTTCACCTATGCTTTTTTTCCTTCTCATGCTGCTCCCGCGCCTATGCGCAGGATAGAAGCGGAGGAAATACTGGCCATTCTCGTGGCGCTGGATTGGCCCCGGAGGCCCGGGTACGCCAACATGGTGCGGTGGTGGTGAATTCTCCCTGGCGTCTCCCGCTTCACAAGAATTTGCTTCCCAGGGCCCCATCTTGCACCCTGCTTTACCCTCGCTGGCTTTAATGGCCTGGCTATTGAATCCCAGTTGTTAAGGATAGGGGACTCTCTGATTCACTGAAGGTGGTCTCTTCTTTTCACATCAATGAGGACATTGTCCTCCCTTCGCTGTGCCCGCGACCGTCTCATCCTAAGGAGGTTGCTTTGCACTCCCTGGATGTGGTTAGGGCTGTGCGGGTGTATCTGGCGGCCACGGCCTCTTTTCGGAGGTCGGATGTGCTTTTTGTTGCGGTGGATGGTCCGCGCAAGGGGATGGCGGCCTCGTCGGCCACTATTTCCCATTGGATACGATAGATGGTGACACATGCATATGCTGTTCGGAGCCAGGAGCCCCCCTTTCCGGTCACGGCTCACTCTACGAGGGCGATTAGTACTTCCTGGGTTTTCCGACATCAGGGGTCGGTTTCTTGGGTGTGCAAGGCGGCCGCTTGGACCTCGGTGCACACTTTTCAAAATTTTACAGAGTTGATGTTGCAGCGTCCTCGGATGCTGCTTTTGGCCGCAAAGTTTTGCAGGCGGTGGTGTGAGGCCCGTCTGGCACCTCCCGGAGAACTCTTTTGTCAGGTACAGTTATTGTTGTGTTGCCCACCCCTCGTTTTGACACTGCTTTGGGACATCCCCACATGTCAAGGATAAGAGGCTGTGTCCGTAAATGAACAAAAGAGAAAATAGGATTTTTTTGACTTACCGTAAAATCCTTTTCTCTGAGTTCATTGATGGAGGCAGCACCCACCCCTCTTTGTTTGAGTTTGTACTGCTTGTTACGAATTGAGTTGCTAAGCAGGGCAGGAGGGGTTATGCCAAGTGAGGACTGCCCCCTGGGAGGGCCTGTGTCTGCTTTTAGCTGAACTACGTTCTGCCTAGTCCACTCCTAGTGAAAGGTGCATAAACCCCACATGCCAAGGATAAGAGGCTGCGTCCGTCAATGAACTCAGAGAAAAGGATTTTACGGTAAGTCAAAAAAATCCTATTTTTTCTTACTTTTTGCTAAAATTCAAATTTAAAAAAAATATATATAAAAACATTTTTTTCATCGGTTTTGGCCGATTTATATTCTTCCTCATATTTTTGGTAAAAAAATCGCAATCGGCATTTGATTGGTTTGCGCAAAAGTTGCCGCATTTACGGATGATGAGAATTCATTTCTGGGGTTTTTATTTTTTTTTATTTTTTTTTTATTAGTAATGGCGGCGATCTGTGATTTTTAGCTGCACTGCGATATTGCAGTGGACATGTCGGACCATTTTGACACTTTTTTGGGACCATTGGCACATATACAGCGATCAGTGCTATAAAAATGCACTGATTACTGTTTAAATGCCATTGGCAGTGAAGGGGTTAACCTGGAGGGGGCGCTCTAAGGGTTAACTGTGTTCACTCAGTGTGTTCTAACTGTATGGGGGCTGGGCTGGCAGGGGGAGGGGAGTGATCACGGCTTCCATATACAAGAAGCCTGTGATCACAGCCCTTCCCCCTTTGTCAGAACAGAGATCCGTGTTTACATACATGGACCTCCGTTCT
The DNA here is from genome assembly GCA_018402905.1 of Glandirana rugosa. Classification (NCBI taxonomy): domain Eukaryota; kingdom Metazoa; phylum Chordata; class Amphibia; order Anura; family Ranidae; genus Glandirana; species Glandirana rugosa. Next base: position 219,073 of record BLSH010371338.1, on the reverse strand, counting down.
TTCACTGCGGGGGAGCCATCGCGGGTAGCTGCAGAGATCTGGTCCATCCTACCCGCTCCCTAGCCCCCCCTGCAACACAGTGAGCGCGCCTCTGGCGGTGCGCGCATGCTCACAATCCTCGCCGTGACGGCAGTTTGCGATAACGAACCACTTTGGTGCCGTCACGCTGCGACGGGCAGTCGGCAAGTGGTTAAGGATAATTTTTGTTCAAAATGTTTCAATTGTACAAAACATAAGCAGATAACGAATGTATAAGAAGATTGTCATAAGTTGTACATTACACAGTAGACAAATAGATTTCATAATATTGCATGATATGTATCTGACAATAAACATTAACAATTCTTGCGCAAAAATATTGTATACTTGCATTGCTTCTCTCTTTGAAGGCCATTGTAGATAGAATAGAAGTGAAAGTAGTTGCATTGAAAAAAAGTCCAAAACAAAGGTAAGTGCTCAGTGACACATAGTCCTTATTCAAATCTCCACATCTGAAATTTTCTGAGTTTTCTGAGTTTCTTGTGAAGGAATCCATCACCAGAGGAATAAAGATGCGTTAGTGGGGCTCATTCACAAGCGTGTTAGACCCTCTGTAATCAAGGGTCATATGGTTCTGGTAAGCTCACATCCCTTATGGGGTTTTGCACATGGTGATGGATTCCTGCACAAGAAACATATTTCAGATGTGGAGATTTGAATAAGGACTATGTGTCACTGAGCACTTACCTTTGTTTTGGACTTTTTTTCAGCGCAACTTCTTTCACTTTTATTGTATTACATGTTTTTCTCACATGTTCAGTTACAGCTTACTGATTTTTGTTTTTCACAAGCTCAGTATTTATTTGTTATGCAATGTTGATAGAAGGCTAATGTAGATAGACGCCCGGGCGGTTGCTCTCTAGTTTCCGGCAGGACATACCCGCAAGTCCTCCAAGATATGCACCTTGTGCTCCCCCCCCCCCCCTGTGATGATGGACAAACAACGTGATTTGTGAGTGGCTCTGGTACCATATGATTGCTGTGACCAATCACAGTGAACAGTTACAGTAGTAAGCCAGACTGTCCTTTATGATGCCCTGCTTACTACTGTGTGATCTGTGATTGGTCACAGGGATCACATGGTTCCAGGGCCAATCGCAGCAGCCCTGTACCATGTGATCGCTGTGACCAATCACAGTAGTAAGCAGGGTTGTATGGATGAAAACTTTGCGCAACGTTACAGATTGCTTATTTATAGTGATCATCACTGTAATAAGCAATCAGTGTGTAAAAAGAAAAATAAATCCCTGATCACCCCCTCTGGTGGCAAGATGTAAAAAACATTTTTTTATATATATACTGTCACCAGAGCAAGTGCAGTATCGCTATGGTGACATTGTACCACTGTGGTGGTGAATATGTACAATGGCTGGCTGCTCTGATATCACTGTATGTCTGTGCCGACAGCCATTATCTCTGTTCACCGCCACAGCAATACAGTGTCACCAGACCAGTGCTGTCAGCCAGTGTCCCTAATCACCACCACCCACGCACAGTGTCCCTAATCACAGCCTCCCATGCCATATTGTCCCCAATCACCTCCTCCCACGCCATATTGTCCCTAATCACCTCCTTGATCGCCGCCACCCACGCACAGACTCTGCTACATTTCTTTAGTAAAAAACCCAAATCAGTATGTTTTATTTAGTCTGTGTGAAAGTTATATAATACAATTTGGCCTAAATTTATGAAGAAATATTTTTAATTTGCAAAATTTGAAACCCACAACTAAGGAAAATGTGTTTTTTTTTTTTTCAAACTGTTCGGTATTTTTTCATTTAGCAAAAAAAAAAAAAAAAAAAATTGGCCTTAGCAGGAAGGGGGTGAAAGTGTCCAGTATAGAGGTGGTGCTCGTTATTATTTCCTATGCAAACCTGAGAGAGCCCCTATTCACGCTTTTGTTACATATTTTAATAAAAATGATTGACCAGAAAAGATAAACTCTTACTCTAACACTTAAAGTGACACTAAACTGGTTTAAAACAAGAAAATTATATTCAAGTATGTATTCTGAACTCAGACAAGTACTTTCTATTGCACTCCTACAAATCACCAAATTTATTCTAACTTGCTGTTAGTGGGTGGCTACATTTGTTCTCAATAGTCCAGCTGTATGTAGGAATGTAGCCACCCTCTTTTGCACACTTCCAGGATGGACTAGGGACTATGGATGTGCAGTGTACATAGAGCAGTGTACATGACCACAACCAACGTATACTGTTCATTCCTAACATAATTGAGCGGGAAAAGGAGGGGTGTGGGAGCTCACAGAGGAAATTACAAGGAGGCAGAAAAACACAGTAAGAATGAATTTCATGAAGAATAGATCACAGAAGTAGTGGATGTGTATGGATTAATCTTGGAGAATCAGGGTATCGTTTAGCATCATTTTAACCCTTTTCCTCACTAGAGCCCCTTAACCTGACACTAAATTAACTCTAACATTTTACCTATTAGGCTTGGTTTACATATATGCAAATCAGATGCGTTTTGAACCACATCTGATTCGCATGATGGGTGAACCGGCTTTAAAATGGAACCAGTTCACATATGTGCGGGCCGGTTGCGGTGCAAATGAAAAAAAGGGTCCTGTGTGCATTGCAGTCTCGTTCAGGTGCGATTTAAGTGTCAAATTTCGCACCTGAATCGCACCTGAACCGCTGAATGGAAACCGCACCAGACTCTGCATAGAAACCGGCCCTGCATATATGTGAACCCAGCCTTAGTGACAAACTCTTCTCCGTGGCCTTATTTTACAGAAGGCAACAAAGAATTCTTGGCAAAAGACCACCTTGCCCCTTTATTAAATCAGTCATGGGCTTGGTTGAAGATGTGCTCTTTATTATGATGAGCTGCGTCTGTCAGTGAACTCGGAGAAAAGGATTTTACGGTAAGTTTTAATAAAATCCCTTTTTATTATACAACCCCAATTCCACAAAAGTTGGAACGCAGTGTAAAGCCTACATAAAAATAGAATGCAATGATTTTCAAATCTCATAAACCCATATTTTATTCACAATAGAAAAAAGAAAACATATCAAATGTTTAACCACTTCAGTCCCAGAAGGATTTGCCCCCTTAATGACCAGGCCATTTTTTGTGATATGGCACTGCACCGCTTTAACTGACAATTGCATGGTCATGTGACGTTGTACCCAAACAAAATTGATGTCCTTTTTTCCCCCACAAATAGAGCTTTCTTTTGGTGGTATTTGATCACCTCTGTGGTTTTTATTTTTCTTTATCGTACATCACAGGACACAGAGCAGCCATAATAACTAACTGGGTTATGCACGGACACTGGCAGATCATCATATCAATCAAACAGGTAGTCCTCCCCTATATAACCCCTCCTACACAGGAAATACCTCCTTTTTTTTCACCAGTGTCTGTAAGATGGTGGTCACTGATGTGTGATGCATGTGCTCTTGGAGCATACTTGGAGGTCTGGATGGTTCTATTAAGAACCATGGCCTTCAATCGGATCCATTCAAAAAAGCAATCAGCCAAAATGGATGGTACCCCAGCCTCATTGAATAGGAGAGAAGAATGCTCGAGGTTTGCCTGTAATGCAGCCTTACGGCGCTGGGCCCTGTGTAAGGGAACCCTGTGCAGTGTTTGTTCTGACCAAGATGCTTTCCTGTAGAGTGCTATACAAGTCCAGGTGAGTGGACCCCAGATTAAGGGGGACCCAGTCTCTGAAAGTCTTTTATTATGGAACCTGCAATGTTGGGTGAAGATTGGACTCCTGTTGTGCTCAGAGTCCTGCGGCAGGAATGGTAAGTTTGCATTTATTACAATTTCTCTTTTTTGAAAAAAAAAAAAAAAAGAGATCTGACTGTCTGGTCTTCTCTCAGTATCCACTGTGGGCAGTGTGCTGTTTACTCATGGGCTGTGTACTTCTCAGGAAGTGTGGGTCTGCAGTTTCTTCCACTTTAGTGACACAGAATCGTTCAGTATGGCCTATTTCTTTATAGGCACGAAGTGGAGGGGCAGCCATTTTGACTATGTGCTTGGCAGGTGCAGCAAAGCCTCTTGAGACATAACAGCAGCCCGTGGATACTAATGAAGTGTGAGTACTGCCTAGACCAATTTATAGTTTTCATTTGAATCAGAACAGTGGCTTGCCTTTATTTTTCTCCTACGAGAAAGGTCACTTCATACTCTAGAAGTAGTTCAGGCGCTCAGGATCTACTTGAGTTGTCAGCACAGCTCAGGAATCCTGGATTGTGCTGTCAGAACAGCCCAGGAAAGGGTAGGCAGCATCCAGGTTGAATATTTGACAGCAGAACTGCCAGTTTATCATTGATGCCTATGGTTTAAGGGGCAAAATCCCATTTCTCTTTCGTTCGTCGACAGGCACAGTGACTCTTAGGACTAAGTGGGTTATACTGCCCTCTTCAGGAGGCAGAACAGGCAGTTCTAACAGCAAAAAGAACAGTAACAGACACAGCCCTTCCCAGAGGGCAGTCCCCACTGGCAGATAATACCACACCCAGCTGCTGCTAGCTCAGTTTTTTCTGCCTAGTGCAAGGAGTTAGACCTAGGCTCCCTGTTGGGATCTGTTTGGGATCTGTGGTACCTCTCGGGTCCACTTCAGCTGTCAGAAGACAGCCTCACAGATGAAGACTTAAATCAAGCAGCCGTGCTGGGCAACAGGTTGGGTCTCGGACCCAGGTAGTCTCCCCAGCCGGCCATCACGCGCTAGACCGGATTCTTCACGCTGGGTCAAACGCAACAGACCCCGAACCGGACGGGGTGGCCCCACGGGTTAAATACCCCGCCGTCGCACACAGTGTGCCCTGGGCCGACAGCTCCCTCCGGCCTAGCCGGGAGCGCGAACACGGTCTCGGGTGGGATCCCCGCACCGCCCATCTAGATGGGGTAAGTACGCCCCCCCTCAGTTTAGGCCAATATATATTCTTCTACATATTTTTGGTAACAAAAAAAATCGCAATTGGCGTATATTAATTGGTTTGCGCAAAAGTTATCACGTCTACAAACTAGATTTAGGGACTTTTATTTCTTTTTTTACTGGTAATAGCGCCGATCTGTGATTTTTAGCAGGACTGCGACATTGCGGCGGACAAATCTGACCCTATGTGACACCTTTTGGGGACCAGTGACATTATTACATTGATCAGTGCTAAATAAATGCAGTGATCAATGTACAAATGACACTGGCAGGGAAGGGGTTAACTGTGTTCCCTCAGCGTGTTTTAACTGTAAGGGGGATGGACTGGCAGTGACATGGCAGATAATCACTGTTCCCAATTACTGGTAACAATAGATGTCTGCCATGTCATCTGGCAGAACGGGGAGCACCTTGTTTACATAAGCAGATCCCCGTTCTGCCTCTAACAGGCGATCGTGGGTCGCCGGCAGACATCGAGTCCGCCGGACAAGCGGGCACGCTCCCGCAGCGCCCACAAACACTCGTGCACAAACGGCTGCGGCGATTCGCACAGGAGAGCCGACCTGCCATATAATGAAGGCTGCTGATAGGCAAGTGGTTAAAGTAAACCTAAAAAAATAAAAAAAATAAGATCCTATTCCTTTAAGGCATAAATAACAGCACATTGCTTGTGCTGTGCAATTCTTCTCTTCCTAACTGGTAATAAACCTGGTTTATCCTGCCAGTTCGAGTCCCCCTGCCTCTGCTGATCATGATAATCATGGCTGCTGAGCCCTGACTACAGTGGTCAGGTTACGTGTCTCCGTCATCCCTGTCTGCATGAGAGCGTTTCCACCCCGCCCCTCCACCCTCTATTCCGCTGCATAGTGCAATGCAATCCCAAACTGCATACTGCATCTATGACAACAGCATGGCTTCGTAGTAGAAGAGTCTGGGTACTTAACTGGTCTGCCGCCAGTCCAGGCATTTCACCAATTAAGAATATATAGCGCATCTTGAAACGACACCTATGATGACCCAGGACTGTTGAGCAATTAGAATCCTATATTAAGCAAGAATTGGAAAACATTCCTCACCCAAAACTCCAACTGGTCTCTTCAGTTCCCAGACGTTAACGGTGTTGTTAAAAGAAGAGGATGCTACACTGTGGTAAACATTGCCCTGTCCCAACTTTTTTGAGACATGTTGCTGCCTTTTAAAACAATCTTCTTTTTTTTTTTTCTTAAAATTGTACATTTTCTCTTTTAAACATTTGCTATGTTTATATATTTTCTATTGTGAATAAAATATGAGTTTGAGATTTTTAAATCCCTGCATTCTGTTTTTTTATGTAAATTTTACAAAGTGTCCAAACTTTTTTAGAATTGGGGTTGTACGTAATCATTATAAGTAGAAAATATTTTCACTTTTTGGATTACTGAATCAGTATTGAAGTTTTATGTAGCGCTTTGAAACGATGTGCTGGTTTCAGTCTGTAAAACAAATAGTAAAGTAGCTGATTTAGTACTGTTACTGTAATTCATGAATAGACAGGTAAATATGAATTTATATGAAGTACCTGGTTAGAAATCTAGAGGAGTAAGCAAAAAAAAAAGTCATAAAATAACAATCACTAAGTCGCCTAGGAGCACAGTCAGTCTATGGTGGTTGCATTTTGAGTATATTGACATACATTGCACAGTTTTGAAGGACTGTGTTATTATTGCAGGGCAAAATGGGCATGGGGATCTTTGCTTCAGGGTGCCAACAAATCAAAGTAATTTTATCATAAACATAAACAATTCAAAAGGGTCACATGATGAAAAGAAGCAGAGGCTATTGTTAGTGAATGGAACCTCAGTCAGTAATTTTATAGCTGAAGTTATATGCAAATCTGAGCTTCTCCTGCAAAACTCAACCTTGACCCTGCGTCCTTTTACCTTCTGGGCTTCCTTGTTGGCTAGAGAGGCATCTATCAAATGAGCAAGAGGGAAAATAGAGAGGCAAGGGGGAAAAAGGGGCAAGCTTGGCTAGCAGTATAAGTCAAAATTCACAGCTGGCTAACTACACTGCTCAAAAAAAAAATAAAGGAACACTTTGGGGTTGTTAATTGGTTTCAGCTGCTTTGGTGTTAATGAAATTAACAACAGGTACACTAGATGGGCAACAATGAGACAACCTCCAAAATAAGAATGAGGGCCCGTTCACACAGGGGCGATCCGACTTAGGCACGACTTTGCTAGGCAATTGCAGCGCGACTTTCAGCTTGACTTCAGGTGGCTTACAACACGACTTATGCCAGGTGACTTTGCCTGTGGCCAATCAGAGAAGGGAGGGAGGGGCTTGCCCCAAATAAAATTCTATTCTTTTCACTGTAAAGTCGCTTGCATCAAGATTGAGATCCGACTTGGAGGCGACTTCCATTGACTTCTATGGGCACAAGTCGGATAGAAGTCACCTTGGAATCGCGCAGGAACCTTTTTTTTGAAGTCGGAGCGACTCAGTAGCACGCATTAAGACGGCTCCCATTCATTCGAATGGGATTTGACATGTCAAGCGACTTGGGGCAACTTGAAGCAACTCAAGTCGGAGCGCAAGTCGCCCCTGTGTGAATGGGCCCTGATTTTACAGGTGGAAGCCACTGACCTTCTGTTTTCCCTACCTTTTTTTACTAGTTTTGCATTTGGCTAGGGTCAGTGTCACTACTGGTACCATGCGGCGATACCTGGACCCTGTAGAGTTTGCACAGGCAGTCCAACTCCTCCACATCAATACGTGCCATTGCCAGAAGATTTGCTGTGTCTCCCAACACAGTCTCAAGAGCGTGGAGGAGATTCCAGGAGACAGGCAGTTACTCTAGGAGAAAAAAGGAAAATCCTGCGCTTAGGCCAAAAACTAAAGTCTATGAAGTCTATAATAGTATGCAGCTTTGCAGACAGGTTCCGGTTCAACCCACAAGTAAGATGTAGTTAATACTGCAGCGCAAAAAGTCCAAATAGAGTTACTCTAGGAGAGCTGGACAGGGCCATAGAAGGTACTTATTCCATCAGCAGGACCGTTATCTGCTCCCTTGTGCAAGGGGAACAGGATGAGCACTGCCAGAGCCTTACAAAATGACCTCCAGCAGGCCACTGGTGTGAATGTCTGTGACCAAACAATCGGAAACAGACTTCATGAGGGTGGCCTGAGGGCCCTACGTCCTCTAGTGGGTCCTGTGCTCACTGCCCAGCACCCTGGAGCTTGATTGGCATTTGCTATTGAACACCAGAATTGGCAGGTCCGCCACTGACACCCTGTGCTTTTCACAGATGAGAGCAGGTTCACCCTGTGCACATGTGACAGACATGAAAGGGTCTGCAGAAGCCACGGAGAACATTATGCTGCCTGTAACATCATTCAGCATGACCGATTTGGTGGTGGGTCAGTGATGGTCTGGGGAGGCATATCCATGGAGGAATGCACAGGCCTCTACAGGCTAGACCAGGGATCTCCAAACTACAGCCCTCTAGCTGTTGCAGAACTACACGTCCCATGAGGCATTGTAAAACTCTGACATTTACAGATGTTACTAAGCATGATGGGAATTGTAGTTCCTGAACAACTGGAGGGCCATAGTTTGGAGACCCCTGGGCTAGACAATGGCACCATGACTGCCATTTGGTATCGGATTGAAATATTTGGATCCATTGTCAGAACCAACGCTGGTGCAGCAGGTCCTGGGTTCCCCCTGGTGCACAACAATGCCCAGCCTCATGTGGCGGGAGTATGTAGCCTGGTCCTGGAGGATGAAGGAATTGATACTATTAAATGACTCCCACGCTCGCCTGACCTAAATCCAATAGAACACCTCTGGGACATTATGTTTCGGTCCATCGGACGCCACCAGGTTGTACCTCAGTCTGTTCAGGAGCTACGTGATGCCCTGGTCCAGATCTGGGAGGAAATACCCCAGGACACCATCCGTAGTCTCATTAGGAGCATGCCCCGATGTTGTCAGGTATGCATACAAGCACATGGGGGGCCATACAAAATACTGAGTACCATTCTGAGTTGCTGCAATGAAATTTCAGCAAAACAGACTATCCGGCTGCATCGTTTTTCACTTTGATTTTCAGGGTGTCTCTGAATTCACCACTTTTATTTTTTTTTATTTTTTTTATTTCAGTGCTGTCAATTTACACAGTGCTTTACATATACAGTCAGGTCCATAAATATTGCGACATCGATACAATTCTAATCTTTTTTGGCTCTATGCACCACCACAATGGATTTGAAATGAAACGAACAAGATGTGCTTTAATTGCAGATTTTCAGCTTTAATTTGATTGTATTTACATCCAAATCAGGTGAACGGTGTAGGAATTACAACAGTTTGTATACGTGCCTCCCACTTTTTAAGGGACCAAAAGTAATGGGACAGATTAACAATCATAAATCAAACTTTCCCATTTTTAATGCTTGGTTGCAAATCCTTTGCAGTCAATTACAGCCTGAAGTCTGGAAAGCATAGACATCACCAGACGCTGGGTTTCATCCCTGGTGATGCTCTGCAAAGCCTCTACTGCAACTGTCTTCAGTTCCTGCTTGTTCTTGGGGCATTTTCCCTTCAGTTTTGTCTTCAGCAAGTGAAATGCATGCTCAATCAGATTCAGGTCAGGTGATTGACTTGGCCATTGCATAACATTCCACTTCTTTCCCTTAAAAAACTCTTTGGTTGCTTTTGCAGTATGCTTCGGGTCATTGTCCATCTGCACTGTGAAGTGCCGTCCAATGAGTTCTGAAGCATTTGGCTGAATATGAGCAGATAATATTGCCTGAAACACTTCAGAATTCATCCTGCTGCTTTTTTCAGCAGTCACATCTTCAATAAATACAAGAGAACCAGTTAACATAGTCTCACTACCTTTCTCTTCTCATACCTCTTCCTTTCCTTGACGAGTACTAGGTTTCGTATGGTGGAGTAGTCACTTCGTACCACCACCATCACAGTAACGCACCCGTACATACCGACGATTACCTTGACCAAGAGAACATAAATAACTTCTACACTGACGACTTTTTTCGTCGTCCTACTTAAGACTTCACAAA
>BLSH010371338.1:184782-198757 GCA_018402905.1 Glandirana rugosa | reverse complement strand
GACGGGTAGACTCATGGGCTCATGGACAGTGGACGGGTAGACTCATGGGCTCATGGACAGTGGACGGGTAGTCTCATGGGCTCATGGACAGTGGACGGGTAGTCTCATGGGCTCATGGGCAGGTGACAGGTACTCGGGTACTCAGATGGGCAGGTGACAGGTACTCTGGTACTCAGATGGGCAGGTGACAGGTACTCGGGTACTCTGATGGGCAAGTGACAGGTACTCTGATGGACAGGTGACAGGGACTCTGATGGACAGGTGACAGGTACTCTGATGGACAGGTGACAGGTACTCTGATGGGATGGTGACAGGTACTCTTTATTGGAGGGGGGGGGCAATCAGTCTGCTTGGTGCTGACAGTAAGTGGTAACGAGCTGTTACCGCTATCTCCTCCTCACACACGATCGGTGTGTGAAGGGGAGAACCCGGTAACAGCTCGTTACCGCGGATTCCCGTCATTTTGTGACCGGCTGTGATTGGACACAGCCGGTCACGTGGTAAAGAGCCAATACTATTGGCTCTTTACCGTGATCGGGGTTGGGCTTTGTCCGAGGGACAAGCCCGCCCCCCAATCGCCGCGCTGCGCGCGCGAGCGGCGTGCACGCCGCTCAGTCGCCATTGTTGTCAGTGACCGGCTGTGATAGGACACAGCCGGTCACGCGGTAAAGAGCCAATTTTATTGGCTCTTTACCCCGATCACGGAAGGCCGGGGTCCCGAGGGACACGGCCGGTCCCCGATCGCCGCGATGCGGGCCCCTGAGGGCCCGCAAATCGGCGAAAACAAGAGGACGTCATATGACGTCCACTTAGGGTGGGGAGTCCACCTTGCCGACGTATAATTACTATACGTCGGTAAGGAAGTGGTTAAAAGTTAAGTGCATAAGTGTCTACTGCAAATGTGTTAGTGAACACTACAAAGTGCCTGCAAATGACTTCTGTGTTTACAACATGGGGTCCTTAGCTGTCCTGTGATGTCTCTCATTGTGCTTATAACTGACGTGCTGTGATTTCGAGTCCTATCTAGCCAGATGCTGATTTCTGATACATCTCAATTTTGTACCTTCTAGTCCGATCCATATCATGTACTGTAACTGTACAATCAAAAATGCGGGAACAACACTTTTTTTTTTTCTTTTATCCTTTATTGTATGTTAAATGTATTATCAGTTAAAAATAAATAAATACCGTATACACTCGAGTATAAGCCAAGATTTTCAGCACATTTTTTTATGCTAAAAAAGGCCCCCCTCGGCTTATACTCGAGTGAGGGTCCCACATCGCTCATCTGCGGGCGCCTGCAGCCTTTGTGGGTGGTCCGATGCCACTTCTAGGGCTTGCTCCTAAAAGTCTATGTATGTGCGCTGAACAGCACACATACATAGACTGATTGGCTGCCCAGTGACTGCCAGTGATTGGCTTGTCACTGTGCTGTGGGTGGGGGCGGGTACAGAGCGGCTCCCTGCCCCTGTGTAATGGCTGAGTCCCTGTCCCTGTGTAATGACTGAGTCCCTTTGTATTTGCTACAATACCTATGCAATGGCTGAGTCCCTGTGTAATGGCTACAATACCTGTGTAATGGCTGAGTCCCTGTGTAATGGCTGAGTCCCTGTGTAATGGCTGAGTCCCTGTGTAATGGCTGAGTCCCTGTGTAATGGCTACAATACCTGTGTAATGGCTACAATGTGTAATTAATGTAATTTTATTGGTATCCATTTTTATTTTGGAAATTTACCAGTAGCTGGTGCATTTCCCACCCTAGGCTTATACTCGAGTCAATAAGTTTTCCCAGTTTTTTGTGGTAAAATTAGGTGCCTCAGCTTATATTTGGGTCGGCTTATACTCGAGTATATACGGTAAACTGTTTGTGTTCATTCATGGTGTAGCCACCTCTGTCCCATCCATTGATATATGACATACCATTAGAATTTGTAATCAAAGTGGTTACATGGTCTTTGTGGAGAGGAGAAAGTATGTATTAACAGTCTGCTTTTATACCTGAGTGACCTATCTAATTCAGCTAAGCAAACAACAATTTGATCTTTTTTTGATTTATGTCTGTAAGGTTGTCTTCCAGGGGAACAACTTGCTAGAAATTAGTGAGTTGGGTAGGCAGCTTCAGCTTCATCTAAACCCATTTATATGATAAATATGCAGGGAAGCACGATCATTCATTAAAACATGCAGATGTAATAGCACAACAAAGTGTATGTAAATTCTAACAATTAACTTATTTGCTACTATTGAAAGCTTTTTGTTAAATCTGTTCTGTAAGTGGAAAGAATATACCTGTTCATCCTGCCAGAAGTCCAGTGGTCTCATAACTCCATGTGCAAATCTCAAGCAGTGTTATCAGCCATGCCCAGTTAAAGGGGTTGTAAAGGCAGAATGTTTTTTTCATCTTAATGAATTCTATGCATTAAGATAAAAAAACCTTCTGTGTGCAACAGCTCCCCTAATACTTGCCTGAGCCCATCTAAGCTGCCCGGGACCCCCCCCCCCCCATTAGCTGAGACAGCAGCATGGCGCGGTTGGCTCCCACTGCTGTCAGTCAAAATCAGCCAAGCAGGAGAGGGAGGGGGTGGGGCTGGGTCATGGCTCCGTGTCTGAATGGACACACAGAGCTGTGACTTGGCTTGGGTGCCCCGATAGCAAGCTGCTTGCTGTGGGGGCACTCAACAGGAGGGAGGGGCCAGGAGCACAGAAGAGGGACCCCAGAAGAGCAGTGTCCAGGCTGCTCTGTGCAAAACCAACTGCATAGAGCAGGTAAGTAGAACATGTTTGTTATTTCTAAAAAACAAAAAAAAAACGAGATTTTACAATCACTTTAAGTACAGAACACTTCATCCATATGTTATGGAGATGAGGAGATGTTCTGAAGTCCAAATCAGGAGTGAGTAACCTGGAGTGACCAACACTGACGGTCCATAGTTATGGTCCTCCTAAGACATTCATTTAATGACAAGATCACCAGATTCCATTTAGGTTTAGTGCCATGAAAACAGAAGAATAAATAGAACCCTTGTCAGATTTTACTGTTATTGGGGAATCTATTACAGTTTTACTAGACAAAAAGGTATGGAAAATATGCAAAATGAACACAGACAGAAAGGGCGGTCATGGGTTTTAGCCTTCCTCTACTTCAGAGGTATCCAGACTTTCTAAACAAAGGACCAGTTTACTGTTTTTCAGATTTTTGTAGGGCCAGACTAGTCAGTGGGAGTAGAAAATGCCCCAGTGTCAGTAAACAATGTCTGAGGTTTGTAGGAGGAGGAATACTGCCCCATTGTTGGTGTCAATGGGAGAAATGGTGCCCTATCATTGGTGTCAGTGGGAGGAATAGTGTTCCAACATTTATATCAGTAGGAGGAATAGTAAACCATCATTGATGTCAGTGGGAGGAAAAGTGCCCTCATCAGTGGAAGGACTGATGCCTTAGGGCTCATACACACTGCAGCTTTAAAAAAAAAAAAAAAAAAGCTGCTTTTATTTCTCTGCCTAAAAGCTTGCAGAAGTGTGCGCTTTTTGTGCTTTTTTGCATGTTTTGTTGAGCTTTTTTGAGTATAAGCTGTTTTTTTTTCACAAACCCTCTCCTCGGCTCATTTTTTTTTTTAGCGTGTTTTTGAGCTTTTTTGGGCACTTGGGCATCTCTTCTGCTCGAAAGCTTCTCTCAAAAATGCTTGTTTAGTGGGTGTTTTTTTCTGCCTGTAAGAGCATATGCCTGTAAACTCCTGAAAAAGCCATAGTGTGCATGGGCACATGGACTTGCATGGAAGGGAGGGAGTTTCCAGGCAAAAAAAATGAGAGCTCAAAAGCCTGTAGGAGCAGCTTATTTGAGCTTCTTTGGGATGCAGTGTGCATGAGCCCTTATAGGTGTTATTCATAAGATGAATAGTGCCTCGTTAGAGTGGGAGGAATATCACCCCAAGGGCTAAAGGCAACAAAGGGCCACACTTTGGATACCACACTGCTTGCTCTACTGTAATAAAATAAAAATTCTTTGTGTTGCCGTTGAAGATTTTCCTTCCTTATCAAAAAGTGAGAGGTAAAATCTCTAATGGAGCCCCAGATAGCAGTAAAAACGTTTTGGCTGGATATACGCTTTCAGTTTACATTTATGCTACATTTTATATATTTTCATTACTTGCGTGAAAATGCCCCTCTAAAACTGTAAAATCCCATACACCTAAATATACAATATACATAATACACATGCATTTTTCAATATAATTGAACAGACAAACACTGGATATTTATTCAAACAGTGCTTACAAATCACGGTGATATATTTGAGCAAGTGACCCATAAAAATGACTGTGTATTCTCATGAAATATATGACCAAAATGCAAATTTGTCTTCTGCAAAAACTAAGTACACTCCTACATTTACCACCACTTCAAATCTATGAAATCAGAATCTTGCAGATTAGGTGCCAGTGATTAGAACCTCCTTAGCAAGTATGCAGGTGGAACATGTCATAAGGGGGGGGGGGGTACACACTAGGAGGAAATTGGAAGAAAAATTCCGTACGAGGCACAATCGTTCGATTTTCATATAGAGTGTACACAGATTACGACATCCGATTCAGACTTTGCAAACAAAAATTTCTAAAGGGACAAACTCCAAAATTTTCCTCGTATTTCAACAGAACTTACAATTTTCGTTTAATGTGTACCAATTTCACTTTTTACAAGAAAAATCAGAAATGAAAGACTGTGCATGATCAGAAACCATAAACGGCAAAAAAAAGCCTTTGTCGCACGATAATTTTTGTACATTTATTTCCCTACTTGGGAAAGGCGGATCCCCCACCATGCCAACAACCAATTTGTCAATACTAAGGATTTGAGAGAAATTAGTCTTCCAAAAAAATAGCTGGACTTTATTGGCACATCAAAGGAAGGAGATACAATAAATTAAAATGAATATACTTTATTACAAAATGAGCTTAAAAAAAAAAAAAAAAAAATATATATATATATATATATATATACAGATAAACATAAAAAGCTCCCTTGTGAAAAAAGACTGAGCACCACCCATAGGACCAAAGGGAGAAATGGGTTCTATTGTATTCTTGAATAAACACTTGTCTTAAATTATGTAAATATGGATCCAAACATGACTCTGTCCTGATCTGGCGATGAGATTTTGCTTTAAGACAAAGCTTCTTCAGGACACAATGGGGTGGGTGCTGTTCAGCCTCACTGATGGAAAAACTGGGGTGTGGTGTAGACAAAACGACATAAAGAAGACTCTCTCTTCGGCTGCGAGCGGGAATATATGCTCTGTGGAATAAGGCATCCTCTATTTCTTATGAACCATTCCCCTTACTGGGATATAAACACCTGAGGGGTACCCCCCTTACTTCCTGGGGTGACTCCACTCTGCCATTCAGGTAGATCCAGGAACTTCCTGTATGAACACAAACTACACTGATAAGTTTTGGATGCGCTTATGGCCACAAATCAATACAACTTATTCTATTGAGGATTTACTTATGCCTACCTTATCGGGCATTTGGAGACCTGCCGGTACAGCCATTGAGTCGATCTTTAGCATATATGCAGCTACATAGTCCTACCATTACTTACTACTTCTAAGAGTTGTTTATTCCCAACACCTGGCTGCTCCCACGCTTATCAAGCAAAATTGCCCACTCAGAAAGTGGGAAACTATTGTAGCGGTCCACCACACTTATCCAGGTTACACACCCTATCGATCTTGGCTCACGAGGGTGCTTTTTATGTTTATCTGTATATGTACTATTTGTTAAGCTCATTTTGTAATAAAGTATATTCATTTTAATTGATTGTATCTTCTTCCTTTGATGTGCCCATAAAGTCAAGCTATTTTTTTGGGAGACTAGTTTCTCTCAAATCCTTGGTATTCCCCTACTTTGGTTCCGGCTTGTTGTGAAACATTGCGGAAAACCAGACGATCATTTGCCCGATTTTCTCATTTTTCCTTATCGAGGGCCTGGCAGTTTTTTTTGCTATTGGATCAGTGTGGTGTCATAATGCCAAGATCCAGGGAGGGTTTAGGGCCCTGAAAGAGAAGGTTGTGGATGCCTATTAATCTGGCAAGGGACTTAATCTATTTAAATATGAATCATTCTGCTGTAAGGAAAATAATGTATAGGTGGCATCGATTTCCTAGACTGCCAGTTTGTCCAGTCAAGGAAAATTAAGAAGAGTTGATGAGTGATTTCAAAGAAGTCTCCAAAAAAACCCAAATTTCATTGTGGGATCTGCAGGTAACCCATACAACCGTCAGTGTTCAATTGCATGCATCAATTTAACCAGCATGTGTATTAAAGTGTGCTTTATGAAAATACGAGGTCATCTATCCAAAACTCATATTTTAACCAGAAGTTGTACTTTCAATGTGCTAATGATATGAAGCACACTAGAAATTCCACTAAATAGAAGCTCAAAAGTAAGACATGGTGGCTTACGAATTGGTCTAATCAAAGCCCTGATTTGAACATTGAAATGTTGTGGGGGATTTGAAATAGGCAGTTCATGCAAGGAAACCTACAAACATCTCACAACTGATTTAATTTTCAGCAGTCAAAAATTCACCAAGATGTCCGAGATTGGTGGGCAGTTATGCAAATGTCTTAAAAAAATAATTTCTGCTATGAGGGGCAATACCAGCTTCTGGTGCCAAGGGTGTATTTACTTTTTCAAAAGTACATGATTGCATCTGTTGATATTTTTGTTGAATAAATAATTGCAAATGTAAATTGTCCTGTTTATGTTCAAGTATATCATCCCTGTTTAAATGAAGATGAGTATTTGCCTGTTGAAATATGTGGAGAAAGTCAACAATTTCCATTGTATGTGTTTACTTTTTCATATGACTGCGTGTATATAAACTGTGTGTGTGTGTATATATGTATGTGTATGTATATATGTATATATATATATATATATTCGCTTTAATTGCTAATTGTATTTTTTTCTTTTTTTCAAACAGTGGTGGGATGTGGACTCTGGAGCCTGCAAACAGACCTTCTACACAAATGGCACAAACTTAAAGTCAATTCACCCATGTTCTTCTTTTAGAACTTTTGTAACCATTGACAATCTTGGAATTCTGTATGTGCTTCAGTTAGTGGAGTGACAATGACGCCACATGTATTAAATATGCTGTTCCATTATGCTCTTTTGATAATCTACCTTGTAGAGCAGAAAGCAAACTGAGAGCAAACCTCCAGGGATCCTGTACAGAGCTCAGCTTAGCACAGCTCTCAAGTACATTCTTTTTTTTTTTATTTTAATTGCCACTCGGTGGTAGGCAGAACAGAATAACACAGAATGTTAATTGTACCATTTTCCTTGTGTTGTCCTTAGCCTACTGTACTTTTTGTTATCTGGAAGCAGCAGGAAAAACACAATGCAAATTTTGGTAACTTGGGCTGCAGCTATCTGATATCTTGAGATATGTTTACCAGTTAAAATGTCTTTATATACTTTTATTATGTAAGCTGTGAATTACATCTGGGAGCAGTATTCTGATCCTTGATATGTTTCCTGGACAGTCATACATGTTCCCAGGTCTTAAATGAATATTATTTCTTTGACAAATTAGTTTCCTGCCAAAACCTGTGTGGGTATCTCCAAAATCATTCCGTAATGATTGATTGTATTTGTCATAAGGATCTCTTGGTGTAAACCCTTGTGCATCAGATGTATCTTGCCCCAATAATTCTGATATATTTCAGAAATGTAGATCTCGGCAATAACTGTACCAGCTACAATAATTTGCAGCACTTTATTTTGTAAAATAGTTTTGCTCTTCCAAATGTGCAGTAGACCTTGTCCTTCTATCAAAAAGTAGTTGCGTCATTTAAAGGGTCAGTCGGCTTAAAACTGATCAGCTGTGACAGTTTTTTTTTTTTCATGATTGGTCAAATGTCTACACTTGAATTCCTGGCTCCTTTTTTGGCCATTGGATTTTTTTTTCTTTTTAAATTCTATTTAATATTGAGAAAAATTCAATAGAAGAGCTGAAAGAAACGTAGGTGGGTAGGAACACTGAAAGCTCATAGTTTGACGGGAAGAGGCAAGAAATTATGGTAAGAGGAGCTTGCTGTAAGGCTAATGTCACACGGGCAACTTTACTGTTGTTAACACATTGTCAGTGGCAGGGTCATGCCTTCCACTTACCTCTGTGAACTTGCTCCCTTGCTGGCACCGATTGTTCCTGAATCTATCTGCTAGCAGGGGTTCAAGGGAGCGACATTTCATTGGCCCCGTTAGTGAGGGATTGATTCCATCAAGACTCTCAACAATCTCGTAGCTATCCTGAAGCTTGTATGTGTCCCCAACCTCAAGATCACCTTTATGACAATCCAAGACAAATAAGAAGCTAGTGGCTGACTCCATCCATCAGGCTATGCAATATAAAGGGAATTCCTTCATTCTCTGAAACTGCAGGACCCGCTATTGGCTGCTGTTTGTTTCCTCAGTCGACCATTTGAAAATATGGCTCCTAGGCTCTGCCAAATAGGAATCTGTCTTGTATATTGAGGAAACACATACCGTACCGAGTTTTACTGCTGCATACAGGTTTATTAGACACTGGCAAACAACAAAACGGCTTTTGAGACAGCTCGGACTAACCCTCCCTACCACTAACATGCATCAGTTTTTGCTAGTGTCCTAGAACGAAGGATTTATTTTCTTTGCTATTCTGGGAAAATACTAACCTTTTTCTAGCTACTTTTTCTTCCGTAATCCAGTTTCAACTACATTGTTGCTTAGCTAGTATCTATATGCAGCTATCCAGATCAGCCTGTCCTAAACCTGTACCCCAAAGTCAGGCTTAGGACTGGAGCTGGTGACAGCTCCAGTTCATCAGAATATTTCCCTCCACTGCCAGGATATAGTTTGCAGTGTGAGAGTTTATATCGCAGCCATTGCTTCCTTCAGAAGGGCTGGCTTTCCCTGGTTATTCTTGAAAGTCCCTGTAAATGTGAACCAGTTTCTTGTTTCACCATTTCTGGGTGGCTCATGCAGACCATCATTCAGGCTTGAGGATTGCGTGCCATTCTTTCCTGTCAGGGCACATTCTACTAGATCAGTAAGTGTCACTTTTTTTCATCATCAGGTGATTTTTTTTTTTCTCAGATTTGCAAGTCCGCCACCTCGTCTTCTGTTCACAAGCTCTTCATGCTTTACCAGGTAGATGTTCTGATGCTAGCTTCAGGTGTAAGGTCCTTCAAGCGGCTCTTTGAGCTCTAAGCAGTCCCCAGTTCTGTTTTTTTGTGGGCCTAATATTGTATGTTTGCTGTGTTACCCACCCCTTATTTGAACTGTTAGT
Source organism: Glandirana rugosa (assembly GCA_018402905.1). NCBI lineage: Eukaryota > Metazoa > Chordata > Amphibia > Anura > Ranidae > Glandirana > Glandirana rugosa. The sequence continues at coordinate 189,426 of BLSH010371338.1, read as the reverse complement.
GGACAAATTTCTTTTGCACATGTGGAGATCATTGAGCTTTAGGGAGGAATTCCCACTTCAGTAAAATAGGATTTTTATACTAACCTTAACATCCATTTGTAAATTTCATTGGGGGACACAGGTCCCACCTCTATGTTCTTTGTACTGATTTACCACAAAACCAAAGCATGCTGAGAGTAGGAGGGATCATCCTGAGCTGGCCTACAATTTTTTTTTGTTTAATATTGTTTAGTCCTCCAGTAGGCCACATTATAACCCAACATTATCTGAATTCCTGTGCCCCTTAATGGACTCCAAAAAAGGGATTTTAAGGTGAGCACTAACATCCTAATTCTTGATATAGCTCAAAGATCCCTATGAAAAAAAACACTTCTATAATACGCTTGTGTTTACTTTTTTTTTTTTTGCAACACCTGGTGTCCATTGGAGACTTGATGAGTGATCTCTGTTTACATGGGTTCTTTTCTAAACAACCTATTCTATAGTTGCTAATGGCACTGTTCTTTAGGTCTCTAATATAATATTGACAAATGTGTCTTGGTTTCTAATAAGAGGGCAGCTGCTAATCTACAGACTAGCTTACCTCCTAAACCAAATACCTGGAATCATTTGGCCATCTCAGTGCTGTTTTAAGATGATTAGGGGCCATAACATGCGGGATGATATGCTTAAGAGGAATGGTCACACACAGCTCCTGATTTTCTTTCTTTTTTTTTTTAATTCCACATTGTTTTGATGTTTTGCTCTTGACTCTATTTTCCTTCACAAAAGGCATTGTCATTTTTCTTTGAAATCATGCTGGGGTTTACTGTGGAACCTCTCTTTCCTGAACCTTCCAGAGCTCCTAGTGCATAAAACATGCTACAATGTAATAGAGCATTATACAAATATAATGAAAGTGCCGTCTCTCTGCCTGATTTGTCGTACACATTGTGTGAATTCAAAAATAAATATGCAATATAAGTAGTTTGTAGGGAGCTCTAGGGTCCTTCACGTTTTCCTGTCTATTCTTAGATGGTTCTTTGAACAAAGTCCTCATGTATACAGTGCTCAATAGCTCAAGTTGAAATGACCAATTTAGAGCAGATTCCTCGCCATCTCTTGTTGGCGCTTCTAATTTAGAGACTGTGTCTCAATGGAAACAACTTTTGTCATTTTCTTTCTTTAGAAATCCCATAATCATATGTGATCACAGGTGCCTACAGCATTGAATGTTTATTTCTAAAACAAAAGTTTTATATGGAAAAAGAGGAAAAAGCATTTCATTGTTTGCTAGGCTGAGTCAGCGTCAGTGCACCAGCATTCAAGTTTATGCCACAGAGGGGCCTTTAGATGTACTTTTAAGCCCAGCTCCAACCAAAACTTTTTATAAATTTTGGATAGATTAGGAAGGGTTAGAGTCTCTCTCTGGATTTTATTGCTGTTCTTGTCCTAACTGAGGAGAGTCAGAACATGGGAGTGTTTGTGAAATCTTTGCATTAAAAGAAAAACACATTTGTAATAGAATGAGAAAGGATTAGAACTTCTGATGGTGTTATTATTCCTGTCAATTTCTTGTCCTGTCTCAGGGACAGGAAGCAAGGGTAAATCTCCCCGCCAATGTATTTTTCTTTTTTAAATCAAGGCAGGCACAGACCCCAAATAATTTTGTTTGGTTTAAGAGATCAGATCATTTGAATAGTAGCCGTCCTGAAGGTTCAGAAACTGAGAATAAATCGATTATGTGAGACCTAACCAGTTGTAATAAAATACATAGAAAATGTTTTTTTGGAACAACATTTTTAATAACTGATGTCAGCATTCCATATAGAGTGAAATTTACAGTTTACATAGTCTACAGTATTTCATCATTTTTCCACAATCTGTATACTGTACTTTTCAAGACACACGCAGCTTCAGTAAGTATGCAGTACTCTGTTTAAAAGTGCAAGGTGCCACCAGCCAGAACCATCACTTCATGCATGGTAAAACACGACGTTTTACTGTGCAGGTAGTGTGAACCGGTCCTAAATATTACTTTCAGCAGTAGGTTCTTGGCCAGGTGATGGTTATATATAGCATTGGTATTGTGATATAAAACAGCAACAACATGCTATGTAATTGAACGTGGACTGATCTAATACATTTATCTGTCAATGCATAGGGTACAGGTTTTTGAGAGAAGGGTACTGACGACAATAGCATTATACAACAGTCTCCATATGCTTATACAACATATTTTCCAGTCTATGGTTCCCAACTGTGATGCACCCTGTAGTTGCATGGAATCTAGCTCTCAACTCTGAGGCATCCCAGTTGTCAGAAAACTATTATCTGTTGTATTATTGAGCTGAAAAATATTTGTTGCCTACTCACTATTAGTCTGTATTGATCATACAGTTGGCCTGTGTACATCACTGCTGTTTAGGGGACAGACATGGATCCAATTGAAGAGACTACGATCATACAATGCTCTCGGAGTTTGCGTGGTTGCCCTTTGTATTTATTGCATGTATATGCCTATTCTTGATATCAAAAGTTTCAGTTCTGACTGCCCTACCAGCTTTATCTGTCCTCAACTAAGTGGGAGAAGAAAAGTCAGTGGTGAAATAATTGACTCCTATCCCTTCCTAATTTACAAATGAATATAGTTTCTAGGCCCACTTTGCATCTGTGCTTTTTGGAACAACCCAGAACCAAATTGGTATTAGAATGTACACCCCTTATTGAGCCAATGAAAGTGTGAGAGTCTCTTCATTGGGCTTCGTCGGTTCAGCCATGGTCACTGGTAAATGCATACTTGTAGCTGTGTATTTTATATTGCTGGCACATGTTGACAGACAATTATAAGATATTCCTAAAGTTTATCAGCAGAAAAAAACATGGCTTCAATACATACCTCTACTAAACTATCATAGCATTACCAGGTGTCTCTCTGTGATAACAGAATTGTGGGTCAATAGTTACCAATTTTTCAACTATTCCAATAAACATCTTTTGGATATTGTCGTGAATTTTGAACTGTGTTATCCACCAATCGTGCCAAACTCACAAAGCCTTTGATCTGCAAAGGTTGCTTTATGGTATTTAATGTGAAAAATCAAAGAGCTACAATTGAAGGTGCAATACCAAATAATGTAAGTTAGTTCTTAGTTGTTTGTTTCTTATGAATTAGATCAGATGAAATGGATTATTTTGTTAATGTATTCATCTTCATCATTTCTTATTTTCAGACTACTTGAGAAAAGCTGTTTTTCTGTGGTAATACTTTCTCTGCCCAATCTCCAAGTGTCATCAGGGAAAGCCTTCACTGTCATTCTAAGCACTGTTTTTCAGTACATTTTGTACAGGGTGTGTACATTATGCTTGCTTGTTGTAAATCATTGGCTATTGCAAATCATCACAGAAAATTATGGTGCATTGATGCATTTTAAGTGATATTTTCAGAAAGTTACTTTCTGGAAACGAGAAACAAAAATATCACATCATCATTGTAAGAAGTCATACATTTTCTATGCAAGTCTTAGGGTTTCTTCTTTTTTAAGATTGTAGTATCTTGAATTAATAAAAATGTTTTAAGAACATCCATGCTTGTTTTTATTATACATTTATTTCTTGCTTTCTCTTTTCAGGACAGCGGAACCCAATATAAATACTTAACTGTTATTTTAAGGCCCGGTTCACACTGATGTGACAATCGCTCCAACTTTGGAGCACTTGTCGCATCAGAAGTCGGACCCCATTCTGTGCAATGGAACCGTTCTAATACGAACTTAGAAAAAGGTTCTCGCATTACTTTTGGTAGACTTGCATTGACACATGTTAAAGAAGTTGCATGCAAGTCGTGCCAAAGTCGTGCAGGGTCCGACTTTGAAGTCATGGGCAGTGTGAACTCGGGCTTAAGGGCCTGTGTTGACTTTGGGCTTGTTTGGTGGTGTCAGAGTGAGATGCTTCTGAGATTATTCAGAATTCACTGACAGGTGCAATCTGCAGTTAACCTCCTTTTGACTTGCCTCGAGCAGATTTCCCCTTCCCATAGAATTGTAAAGAAATGCAAAACCTGCTTGAAGCAAACACAAGCCCTAAGAATACCGAATGATGCTATAAATTATAGACACTCAGAGGTGCTTGCACGTTTCCACAACAGTTTCCGTATTGGCTTATTTGCACGAATGCGGGGCTGTTTTGATTGATCAAAGCCCCGACACTTGTGGGTAGTGTAAAGCCCGGTAAACATTGTGAAAATGGGGTATGTATTTGGAGATGGCGCTGTCTTTTAAATTACTGAACTTTTATGAATTAATATAAAGTTAGTGCAAAATTGTGCAAAATACATCAAGAAAATCTCATATATTAAGTGTATAAAGGATGAGTGAGTAAATAAATAAATAAATAATGTGAGAGATATAAAACTTATATAATAAGATGTGATCCGTAAAAAATTTGTGATCCGTAAAAAAATCCGTAAATAGTCCGTAATCCGTAAAAGTCCGTAATTATTAAAACTTCACAATAATCAAAACCATTAATGATTTATAGAGGCTCTCAATGTGTATGTACGTTATATGTTAAAATATGTTTTATAAAGAAGTCCGTAGGTGGTCCGTAGTCCGTAAAAGTCCGTAATTAATAAAAAATCCCAAAATATGAAAATGCTGATGATCC
>BLSH010371338.1:93770-103900 GCA_018402905.1 Glandirana rugosa | reverse complement strand
TCGCTGTGTACCTGTAAGGGACTACCTTTGGTGGAAATAACATCCTGACCCTAAAGCCTATATCCCATTCGAGAGGGGGTGGTAAATAGATGGTGGGGGGGAGTATTTTGTCACCTGGCAGCGCTGTGGGCATTGCACATCGCCCACAGCGCTGCAGCACCTCCTCTCTCCCCCCTCTCTCCTCTCACTTTCTCCTCGTCATTTGACGGCGCGATCACGTGGTGAAAGGCCGCGCACAGCGGCCATTCACCACGATCCGTGATCAGTCGGGTCCCCCGGACCCGACGGTCCCGGATGTTCCCGTGTGCGAGCCCCATTGAAAGGGGGAGAGCTTACCCTATATCCGAAATCCCAGTCCTACAATAAAGGTGGTTTCCATCAGGGAATGTCCATGTGTCGCTTCTGTAGCATGGAAGGAAGATAGCGTCCTTCACCCTTTTATATGTCCAGCCGCATGTATAATGGACATGCGGCTGGACATCAATGGACAAGTTATATGTCCAGAGGTACACCGAATCCACCTATAGCCTTTGTACATATTTTTTTCTCTATTATAGAACTGCTGACCAAACAGACCCTGCCCTTCATCATAGGGAGTCCGATAGGAACACTCACTATTCCTGGCCGTCTGATATCCGTTCCCCCCGGGGTGCGGCTCATCTGGGGACCCCCCTTTGGGAGTTCAGTGGGGCACTGTTTGTCCATTGGCCCATCCACTGGGCCACCTTTTGGGTGGATTTTCTATCCACTGGTCCGGTGGCTGTCGGGTGGCTAATTTGCTGGATGGGAGTGTAGCACGCTGCAAAAAGGTAATGAATTCGATGTGAGGTACTCAGACTGGAATATGCATGTTTTTCAATAATGTGTAAAGATAACCTATATATCTGTATATATTTCACAGTGGGAGTCTTGTCTTGTATGAATGCCCCTGAAGAAAGGATTGGAATATCCTGAAACATGTCGGGCTAATTGAGCTACTTGGCAAGAATCATGCAATTCACAAGACAGTAAACTGTTGCTGTTTTAAAATTCACTCCTGTTTTGACCATAAGTATTTTATGATCTTTTTATGATCTTTCTATTTGTCGCAATGACTTGTCTGTTTTCTTATTTTGGAAAATTGTAATAAAATATATTTTTATATATATAACTTGAATTTATCATCTGTGCCCTGAAAATCCCAATTTCTTTGAGGGAAAGTTCTCTTGTTAATAATTGATAAGTATGAGGTCATCAAAGACCTGTACCTATTTGCTAGTAAACTCACTTATAACTATATTATTGATGCAGACTGGAAAAGACTGAGGGAAGAAAAAGAACTGTCTGAACAAATTAAGAACTTCACCATGCAGGACTTTAGGGTCCTTCGGGACCTTATGTGCCTACTTGATGAAGGCAATGAATCCAGTCAGCTAAATTCCAGTCAACCCAATATTAACCGAACTGCTAACAGCAGAGAAGTTGCACAGTCACAATTCAAACTCAAATCTAGGCAGTTCCCAGACCTCACAACTAGTCCTCATATCTCAGCATTTCTTATAGCAATGGTCAGCGAGATTAGGAGGATGCACATTTCCAAAGCACCCTCCAATCTCACCGTACAACAACGGGCCCTTGCCCAGTTGCAAAGAAGACAAGACACAATTATTAAACCCTCCGACAAAAGGAGGTAATATCGTTATAATGACATGTTCACAATATGAAACAATGTGCCTTCACATCCTGAAGAATAGGGAATGGTACCAGCCAATCACAGTTGAGACTACCAAACATTTTGAACAACAGTTCAGACAGTTGATTTTTACAGCCTACTCCAATGCGTTAATTGATAGAGACCTACGACTTTCTTAACACTCTACACCCGAGAGTAGCCACATTTTACTCTATCCCAAAAATTCATAAGAATGTGCAGGACCCGACAGGGAGGCCCATTATATCGGGTATAGGCGCCATCACCGAGAATGCAAGCAAACTAGTTGACTTCTTCCTCATGCCCCACGTTATTAGGTTGCCGTCATATTTAAGGGATACCCTCGACCTATTAACACGCTTGGATGGTATTAACATTCCTCCGGAGGCCTTTCTAGTGTCAATTGATGTGGAAGCATTATATTCCAGCATACCCCATAATTTAGGTATCAGGGTCATACAGACGTTCCTTATGGAACAGGACCACCATCAATGGAAGTTCGGAAACTTTATTCTAGAACTTCTAGCATTCATTTTGGAGCATAACTTTTTTACCTTCTCGGGTTCCCACTACCTCCAGGTGCAGGGCGTTGCCATGGGCACCTCCTGTGCAGGACCCGCCAGGGAGGCCCATTATATCGGGTATAGGCGTCATCACCGAGAATGCAAGCAAACTAGTTGACTTCTTCTTCATGCCCCACGTTATTAGGTTGCCGTCATATGTAAGGGATACCCTCGACCTATTAACACGTTTGGATGGTATTAATATTCCTACGGAGGCCTTTCTTGTGTCAATTGATGTGGAAGCATTATATTCCAGCATACCCCATAATTTAGGTATCAGGGTCATACAGACGTTCCTTATGGAACAGGACCACCATCAATGGAAGTTCGGAAACTTTATTCTAGAACTTCTAGCATTCATTTTGGAGCATAACTTTTTTACGTTCTCGGGTTCCCACTACCTCCAGGTGCAGTGCGTTGACATGGGCACCTCCTGTGCCCCGGCTTACGCCAACCTGTACCTGGGGGGGGGGTGGGAACGGGAGATTTTTTCAGACGAGGAGTATAGTCAGTACCTGGACCAGGCCTTGTGCTAGTACAGGTACATAGATGACATATTCCTCCTCTGGACGGGTATGATTGAATCCCTTAATACACTAATGGACCATCTTAATACCAATAACTACAATCTTAAATTTATAATGAATTGGCATGAGAACACTCTTTCATTCCTGGACTTGCAAAACTTTAAGGATAAGGATAATAGCCTGGTTACGAAATTATACCATAAAAAGACTGCAGGAAACACTGTTCTCCACGCACAGAGTGGGCATCCTGCTCCACTAATCCGTAGCATACCTTATGCGCAATATATCCGGTTATGACGCAATTGCACACATGATACAGATTTTTTTGTACAAGCAGCTGAATTATGCACACGCCTCCGACAGAGAGGCTACAGTAAAACTCTTCTAAGGAAAGCATATAACAACGCACTTAGGCATGATAGGAATTCCCTCCTATACTCCAAAACTAAATTTATTACTCGATTTTCGGCCCAGCATAATGAACTTAGAGCCTGTCTTCAACGGCACTGGCATATACTTAGTGAAGATCCCATTTTGGGAAAATATGTGCGAGACACTCCTGAAATAATTTATCGAAAGTCCGCATCAATAGGCAATAAAATTAAGGCAAGTCTCTATGGCCCACATACAGACAATACTAACCCACCAAGAGGGATCTATACATGTGGTCAATGTACATACTGCCCCTGGGTGAGGATGGGCACCCAATTTACCATACCCAATGGGGAAAAATTCCACCCATGTTTCTATGCCAATTGCGATACACGTGGGGTAATTTACCTTATGACATGTCGATGTGGAGCATATTACGTGGGCAAAACTATCCGCAAATTCAAAAAGAGAATATACGATCACATTTATTACTCCCAATTTGCTAAGATGCTCACCCCGGTTAGCCGCCACCTGGGCCTCTACCACAAGTTTGACACATCATACGTTCAGTTTGGGGTGTTAGATGTGGTACCTCAGGACCCACGTGGCGGCAACTGGGATAAGCGGATCTTACAAAGAGAGACACTATGGATAGAGAGACTGGAGGCCAACAAGCCCCCGGGAATTAACGAAGTCGTCTCCTATAAACCATTTCTATAGATGTTACTATGCTTGAGAGCCTATGTAAATCAACATCAATTGTATGTTCTTGTTGTTTGAATTTAGAAATAATGTTCAGTTAATCCAATAAGGTTTGTTGAAGGCTCAATTTCAATCCCTGAGGAAGTTACTACTTTAGGGATATGTAGTTATGTGTACTCTTCTATGTGTTCTGTACTGTCGGGTTAGCCCCTTGACAGCCACACATTGAATAGTTATTACTCCAATTGTATTCAGTTGCATACAGTTCCCTCTTATGCGCAGGATGCCTGAAATGTTTCCCTTTGACCACTGGGGGGCCTCGGCTTGGGATCCTGGCTGTAGTTGGGATGTGCGGCCGCCCGAGCCGCGCACTGTCGGGATTGGGCCCTCCGCCCGACCCTTATGGGGCTGGGTCTGCTTGCCTACTCCGAGACAGTGTGTCGGCAATTGGTGACATCAGTCACCAATACAGCTCCCCTGCCATCTGCGCCGGACAGGGAAACATCGGGTCCCTGGTCCGGCGCACGCATGCGCAGGAGAGACCCGGCCGGGCTGAGTGACGTCAGATGCTCTGACGTAGGATCTCAGCCAGGACACACATAAGGGGAAGGACAGACGCCGATGACTAGTGCCACGGGGAAACACGCCTGTCTCTCTCCCAGTCAACACCTGAAAGGGCATTGGACACAGTACTCTGGATGAACAAAGGTAAGCACTACCCGAAGGCTAGCGGAATTGATGGTGCACCTATTAGCTGACGCTGCACTTATACTTACATTTGTATTTACCTAGCACCCCACAGTGTGGAACGGGCAGCACTTGGCCTGCACAGCCGAGGGGTGGACAGCAATCTTATTTCCTCCCTGGTTAGCTTCCAGGTAACTAATACATTGGAGACCTTACCCCTATATGGGTGATTTCTCACTTTTATTCTTTTTTAATATAGTTTATCATGTGGCTTATATGGCTCATATACATTATATTACTCCCATGTGCATTCCAGGCAATCAGATATCGCTCTTGTGGGGGTCTTCATACACTATACACTAGCCAAAGATAGCAAGTGCAACTTTATCGCTTCCACTTTATCTAGGTAAGACTGATTTTAACTGTATAGGAAATGGGGATGTATATATGTATATCAAGTCCAATCGTATCCTAACCCAAGTATATAATATATCATATTACGTGTAGTTACATGTGTGTCCCCACACCCAACAAATGTGGCCGGGGTCTTGCTGGGACTCCCACAGTTGGGTGGTCAGAGAGGAGATGTACAGGCCTCTGTTGGCATAAGTGAGTGACAATTTATTGATGTTTTAGAGCTTTGTTGATCCATGGGATATCTACTAATTTGTATTTGTTCTCTAATAGAAGTTTAAGCTCCTGAGGAAGCGACTTTTGAGTCGTGAAACATGTAGAGCAATTTACCCCTATCAAGACAGTCAAGCGGACCCCTTACAGTGGGAATTGTTATCTATGGTTATGGTTATGAACCAATATTGTATATTGTGCATTGCAATAAGGATTTTTTTCATCCCTCATGGGGATCTCATGTTCTGCTTGATAGTTTTAATAGTGTTTATATTTCATTGTGGTGAGCACCGCTGTTCATGGTGACTCAATTTTTAAGATGGACCAATAAAATTCTATTTTTTTATATATTACCTGTGTATGTGCCGATAAAGTCCAATTTTCTTTCCACACTACAGTTCCAAAACTTAATTTTTAGGACGTGGCATAGTGATTTATTTTGTTTTGGGGCCCTAATAGCCATCTTAGGATACCCATAATCTCCTCCATAGTCCAGAACAGAGAGGAAAGGAGGGAAAGCTGTTGGACATTAGAGAAAAAGGAGAGAAGGGGGAAACAGCCATAGGCTTTGATTAAATATGTAGATGCATAAGTAAATGCCACTAATATGTTAGCTCTGATGTATGAATACAACAACTGACATGATTGTCATAATAGTTTATTATAGGGGATGAATATTAGAAGTAACTATTGGGGGTAACCAACCTACCCTCAATAAGGAAAAAAAAGTTCCAATAAACGCTCCAGTGAAACCAAAGAGTGTGGGTCAATCTTGGCAATTCAACCGAGGGGTTCTTGGATGGGGTAAACTCAGTGTGTACCTCACTTGTCCCAAGAAACCTGGCAAACAGAAATAAAAAAATTCAATATAATGACCAACAAAAAGCTGGGTGTGCTTTAAAACTTGTTGTGTTAATACCTAGCATGGAGCCCAAACAGCGCTTATCCATGCTTCAGTAAATCAAAAACTTACCAATAGTGCAAAGCATATAGTGTCTCTCCACATACCTCTAACCAAGTCCAAACAGTCTATTGGCTGCAAATTGCCCCCACCTATGATACTGGCTGCTATATACCCCATCTGAGATGCTGAGCAGTATACTGTGTCCTGTGATGCTGGGGCTGTATACTGTGTCCTGTGATCCTGGGGCTGTATACTGTGTCCTGTGATGCTGAGCTGTATACTGTGCCCTGTGATGCTGAGCTTTATACTGTGTCCTGTGTTGCTGAGCTGTATACTGTGTCCTGTGATATTGAGCTGTGTACTCCTGACACAACATGTGGAATACAGGGGACTGAGTGGGTGGATTCTATAAGGGGTGGGGCTTATTAGAAGCAGGAGGGGTCAACAAGGAAGGGCGGGGCCTAGCGCCCCCATCCTAAAACTTCACCAGCCACCACTAGTCCAGAACAGAGAGGAAAGGAGGGAAAGCTGTTGGACATTAGGGAAAAAGGAGAGAGACGGGGAAACAGCCATAGGCTTTGATTAAATATAAAGATGCAGAAACCTGGTGAACAGAAATAAAAAGTACATTATAATGACCAAAAAAAGGCTGGGTGCGCTTTAAAACTTGTTATGTTAATACTTAGCATGGAGCCCAGACAGCACTTATCAATGCTTCAGTAAATCCAAAACATTCCAATAGTGGAAAGCGAATAGTGTCTCTACACATACCTCTAACCAAGTCCAAACTGTCTCCCGCGTTATCCCCAGCAAAGGGTGCCGTGAGCAAGCCTGCTTCCCAGCATCCCTTTTATGAGGCGACTCCAATCAGCCGGTATTGGACCCAGCTGGCTGATTGCGGACGTGGAGATGCCATCACGCATGCGCACAGACGGCGCACGCACTGACGTCATGTGCCTGATGAAGGCCGGCGCACCGGCGAAACACCCGCCGCCAACTTGGAAAATCCTCCCTGGGAGGATCTGTGCCTAGGTTGAGGGGCAAAACGTTACCACAGGGAAGAAGGTGGAAGGATAGGACAATGTGGAATTCACAGTTAATTCAATTCAATGGGACAGATGAAACATGTGGTCCATTTCTATTTCCCTTTCTTGCCGAAGATGTCCATTTATATGCTGTATTGGAGTCACGTGCCAATTTGTCTCTGAGAATTTTTTTCTCTTTAGTTTTGAGAATGTTGGCGACAAACAACTCTAGATGGCTCTTTAGGGCCTCCTCGTGTTCACCGAATGACTTATTTGGACGTTTTCATTATGTAGCTTTTCAATTTCTGAATCAACAATTTGTAATTCATTTGTATATTGATCACATAAAAGGTTCATCAATTTAAATTAACATGATTGCAAATTCTTTTCCCAATCTGTCCTCAAATCTGGATCAATTTTCCTGATGTTAGGGAAAATTTGAACCCGTAGGCCCCAAGGTGCAGTTTCATCTTCTATATATTTCTGAAAATACCGCCTGTTCCAGAACAGGCGGGATTTTCGTTCCAACAGTCGCTTGAGTTTAAGAAAAAACGTTCCATATTCATCCCTCCCAGAGTTTTACTCTGTGATTGGTACATCCGGTCCATGAGACCCTCAAAGGCCTCTCCACAATAGCCAGCCATGTCATAAGGTTTAGAAAGGTTATTTCAATACAATAAAATATATATATCTATTATTTAAACCAAAAAAGGATGTTAAACAACAAACCCCGAACGGGGTGGATACTTGACCCCTTGGGTAGCATACAGCCTAGTGGTGAATGAAACACCTGAAAATTCAATTTAATTACGCTACCTCAACGGGCCAAAAGGCACCGCATCCCTAAATTAAGACAAATAATTTTTTTTTTTTTAGGGAAAGAGGGGATTTTTATGGTGCCACACAAGTCAGAATAGACCAAAAAAACAAAAATATAGAAAATTTTATTGTACATAATACATTAAAAATGGTTTTGAAGAGTAACAGAAATTCTCTTGACCAAATTGTTTCTATTTGACATAGAGCAATCTTCTTTACCACATACAGAAATTACCTGAAATGGGGAAGAACTTGATAAGGTGCCCCTGGTTCTACATGTTTCGCTATATGCTTCCTTAGGACAATGAGGCATTTATAAGTTCTAGATAGATACAAAAATGAACAAATAAGGAAGAATACTTGATATACAGAATACAAATACATTGCAAAAAAAGTACATGAAAAAGTTATAACAGAATTATCATAATGTATGCAGTCATGTTTGTATCACCTTGAAAGGTATGTCCCATTAAGACTGTCATTACTTACCTATGTAAGGTAAAGGCAAAATTCTTTTCAAAAATAATTTTTTTGTGTTCAATAACCGGAGGGAGAAAAAAAATTATTTTGGTGTCAGAAGGTAGAAAATGGCCACCAAGTATCCCAACTGGAGGCTGCAGAGTGGACCTCTAATCATAAAAGTATAAAGATACAATATAATATCCTATTGGTCCCTCAAATGGTATTGAGTGGGTTTCTCTTAAAGGAGATAATAAAAAAAACAATTAATAAGCAATATATAAGAAAAACTACCAATGCATAACTGTGGCGGCTGGTGTATAAGGGGCGCTTGGGGCCGCCGGCTAAAAAGAACAAAAAAAAGTCAGCTCGGCCCTCCTGCAGGAGGCGTCGGTACATTAACTTTCTTTTTTTTTTCGGCTCCTTGGCTGTCACCTGACAGCCAAGTCATGAGCCTATAGGTCAGCCATTAAAGTCTATGTGTGTGCGCTGAACAGGCGCACACATAGTCTGATTGGCTGTCCTGAGCTGCCCTGATCAGTGTGATTGGATGCGGTGGCCAGGGACAGGTCACTGTGGCGGTGGACGTGACTCCATGTCACGGTCCTGGTGGTGGAGTCTGTCTTGTGCAGGGAACAACCGCTCTTGCGCACCCGATTCAATGACCCCTGGTAGAGCAGACAGGAAATCCAAGAGTGCGGGATGGCACGAGGGCTGGATGGTCACTGGTGATGATCCAGATGGTCGTGCAGATCAGAGGGATGGTCGTGCAGGCTGGGTCGGCAACGGGATGGCGGCGCAGTACAGATGGGTCAGGCAGAAGAATGGTCAAGTCCAAACAAGGTTCGTTATCAGGCGGGCAGCAGAAGTACAAAAGGGAGCAAACAATCGGATGGTCGTGGAAGCCGGAGTCGGTGCAGGCAGCGTAACAGCAGGTCACATCAGGCCGGGTCAACAGGAAGCAAATAGCAATACAGGAACAGAGGTTTGAGCTGAAGCTCACAGGTCACAGACACTGTAGAACGGACAGCACTTGCTGCTGGGACCAGGGGATTCAAATAGAGCGTTTGGCGCCGTTTCCGGCGTGTGCGCGCGCACGGACGCGTGCACACCACTGCGGAAACGGCCAGGAAGCACAAAACATCTGGACTGAGTGTTTTCCCTAACACTCCAGCTCCCTCAGAGACCCCGACTGATGACCGACAGACTGATGGGGACAGCCACTCTCCGCATGCCGATCTCTGCAGACACAGCCTGCTTGTCCGTATACTGAATACTCCTGCCTGCCTATTGGATGGGGTAAGTGCGGGGGGGTCTCTGCAATGTACCCCACCTGTGTTACTGGCTGCAAAGTGCCCCCACCTGTGATACTGGCTGCAAAAGTGCCCCAACCTGTGTTATTGGCTGCAAAGTGCCCCCACCTGTGATAGTGGCTGCAAAAGTGCACCCACCTGTGATACTGGCTGAAAAAGTACCCCCACCTGTGATACTGGCTGCAAAAGTGCCCCCATCTGTGATATTGGCTTCAAAAGTGCCCCCACCTGTGTTATTGGCTGCAAAGTACCCCCACCTGTGATACTGGCTGCAAAAGTACCCCCCACCTGTATTATTGCCTGCAAAAGTGCCCCCAACTGTGATACTGGCTGCAAAAGTGCCCCCAACTGTGATACTGGCTGCAAAAGTGCCCCAACTGTGATACTGGCTGCAAAGTGCCCCCACCTGTGTTATTGGCTGCAATTTACCCCCACCTGTGAT
>BLSH010371338.1:55533-75788 GCA_018402905.1 Glandirana rugosa | reverse complement strand
TAGTGTACCAGGATTCATAGGTCTGGGAAACAAGCCATAAATCATCTTCGTGGGAAAACTAGATTATGTCGGTACGCTGAAAAACCCTTTCTACGTTGTTCAAAAAGTGTGGACCTAAACCCCTAGGAGACGGTAAGGAGGAACGTCTAGGAGAGGTCAGGACAGTCCAACCTACCACTTGTAACCACCTGTCGGTAAAAATCCAGAGAGGTCTCTACGAGTTAACCTAACAATGTTGCATGACTGAGTAATTGTCATTCAAAATGTGAGAGCACTGAAAGCTGAAAATTGGTCTGGTTAGGAAGGGGGTTTAAGTGCCCAGTTGTCAAGTGGTTAATGCGGCCAAGTACAGGGACATCCTGGACGAAAACCTTCTGCAGAGTGCTCAGGACCTCAGACTGGGCCGAAGGTTTACCTTCCAACAAGACAATGACCCTAAGTACACAGCTAAAATAACAAAGGAGTGGCTTCACAACAACTCCGTGACTGTTCTTGAATGGCCCAGCCAGAGCCCTGACTTAAATCCAATTGAGCATCTCTGGAGAGACCTAAAAATGGCTGTCCACCAATGTTCACCATCCAACCTGACAGGACTGGAGAGGATCTGCAAGGAGGAATGGCAGAGGATCCCCAAATCCAGGTGTGAAAAACTTGTTGCATCTTTCCCAAAAAGTCGCATGGCTGTATTAGATCAAAAGGGTGCTTCTACTAAATACCGAACAAAGGGTCTGGATACTTAGGACCATGTGATATTTCAGTTTTTCTATTTTAATAAATCTGCAAAAATGTCAACAATTCTGTGTTTTTCTGTCAATATGGGGTGCTGTGTGTACATTAATGAGGGAAAAAAATAACTTAAATGATTTTAGCAAATGGCTGCAATATAATACTTTCGGTACCCACTGTAAATGTACAGGCAAATATCACATGTTGTATATGTCCTAGTCAACCACAATCCATACACATAAACTACTCAGAACCTGGGTGCGTGAGTTCAAGAAAGAAACATGACGATATCAATCGAACCCCAAGTGCATGGAGAGCATAACCACACCATCAAGTCGGGGGGGGGGGGGAGAGAGGAAAAGGAGAGGACAAGGAAGGGGGGAGAGGAAAAGAAGAGGAGCGCTAAACCTGGCAAGGTCAGGAGTGAGTTACAGGTAAGGGGGGAGGGAAGAGAAGAATGGGCAGTAGGGAGAGGGCAGAAGGGGAGGGGGGGAGAAGAAGGGAGAAGGGGGGAGAGAGGCAGGGGAACACACCGTCTCAACCCAGGGGGGGCGTGTCCCAAAAGGAACCTTCATTTATCCAACTGATCCACCCCCTGGTCGACCCGGAGCTGTACGTCTTCCAGTATACCCCATGAGTCTAACCATGAGGACCAAATTTTATCAAATTTGCCATATGTGATCTTATAAAGGGGTAGAACCTTGTTCACAGTGTCATGCCAGGCTTCCACAGTGGGAGGCGCAGAAGCCTTCCAGTTCAATAAAATCTATCTGCGGGCATCTTAGTTGTAGGAATCTAAAAAATAGATTATTGGGGAATGAGAACTCTTCTTTTAGCATTTTTGGTATGTCTTAGGTCCACTGGGGGGTTAGTACCTGATGCAAGTATATTATTCCTTGGTCTATCCATAACTTGGGGGGGATAGTGAGTAATTCAGGCAGGTCATTGTTGTACCACAGGGGCATGTGCGAGAAAATAGTTGGGCTTTTCAGTTTCCTAATAATATTGCCCCATATGTATCGATGATGGAAGGTCATATCTCTACAGGACCCGCGATTGATACCGAGAGAGGTCCGATTTCAAATCATGGTAAAAATGTGAGGCCTGGGAGGCCAGGTAATAATCCTGGAAATCTGGGAGAGCAACTCCTCACATATCTGCAGGATTTTTTTAAGAAAGACTGGTCCTTCTTAGTTACAAAGAATATCCCTGCTCTGGCTGGAGACTTGGAGGGGTGGATAAATCCTTTCTTGAGATTTTCATCAATGTAATCCCTTAGGGCCTCCTGCTCCCATTCAGATAGTGGAAAGATATGCCCAAATGGAATCCGGGAAGGATCTCAATGGGGCAGTCGTAGGGGTGATGAGGAGGAATGTGTGTCTGCTCCCTGTTTGCTGAAAACATCCAGAAACTGGTGGTATGGTTCAGGCACTGACTGATGTGCATCCAGATCCATATTCAGACATAATAGTGCAGGGGGTGTATCAGTAGGTCTGGAAATGCAATGTCTTTGACAGTATTGGGATGAGAACTTGACTTCTCCGTATGTCCAATTGATCTGGGGATCGTGGGCCTGGAGCCAGGAAAGACCCAAGATAACGGGGAAGAGTGGAGAGGTGATGGTGTCAAGACTCAACAATTCTTCATGTTGGGCAGACTTAACAGGGAGTAGGGGGGTTTCTTGAGAGACCAGTCCAGATTTGATATGTGAGCCACCGGCTAAGTATATGGAGAGGCCATGCGTCTTTGGTTGCAGAGGAATACGTTGCTGGTTGGCAAAGGTTGGGTCAATAAAGCAGCTGCATGCTCCGGAGCCAATAATAATGGTGACTAGAACTGTTCTTCCCAGCAACTGGAATGAGAGAAGTAAAGCAAGGTGAGTGGCATTGGTGGATAAAGTTGATAGATTAGTAGGAGCAGAGGACAGTTGCGTACATAATGGCCCACTTCTCCGCACTACAGGCATACATTTTTCTGCAGGCGATGTAGTTGCTCTTCAGGTGTCAGTGCTGGACGCATCAACCCCAACTGCATAGGTTCAGGTGCATCCGATGCCAGGGTGGCAGGAACAGGCATGGTAGGAACTGGATTAGGGAAGACATGGACTGGAGCTCTTGGCATCATCCAAACAGGCCGATTAGGCTGGGTAGATCTCTATGATCGACGCTCATGGTGCCTTCGATCAATCTGAATAGCTAGAGCAATCAGTCCTTCAAGGGTATTGGGTATTCAAGCTCATCCTTAAGCCATTCGGAGAGACCCATGCGGAGTTGGTGTCGCAAAGCTGCATCATTCCATTGAGTGTCTGCGCTCCAGCGTCTGAAATCTGTGACATAGTTCTCGGCCGCTCTGCGGCCTTGCTGGAGCACATGCAGGGCAGCTTCTGCTGTGGAGGTTTGCTGTGGGTCATCATAGAGCTGGGCCATGGCATCAAAGAAGGATAGCAGTGTCTGTATCTGTTTTCTTCCAGTAGCCGGTGGGCCCAAGTCTGAGGTTCCCCTTGGAGTAGGAAAATGACAAATCCCACCTTGGTAACCTGCAGCGAGAAAGTCTGAGGTTGTGGGGCAAAATATAGCTGGCAAGCATTGCGGAAAGGCCCGGAACTTGCTTCGGTCCCTGGGAAAACAGTTCTGGAGCAGTAACTCTGGGCTCGGGTGGTAGCATGATCACGGAAGGGCCAGAGATCATTTGTGCAGATGCAGCAGGAGACGCTGAGGCCGAGGCAGTGCTAGCTTATGCCGAAACAGTCTGTACCCATTTTTCCAGCTTGGTATAGTCCTCCTGCAGGGACTGTACAGCTTGAGTAAAGGCGGTGAGATGTTGACAGATATCCTCCATTGGTATGGTTCCTCTGGCAGGCTCAGACATGGCTGTCTGATACTGTCACACACCTTCTAGTAGAGCCTGTCTTTTGTAGGAGATCTCTCATACAGCTATGGCTCTGACCCTACTGGAGTGGTGACAGTGGTTTCTAGAGCGCAGCGAGGTAGGAGTGCCTCTGTAATGCAGCAGCAGGCTGGACGATGGATGCTCACTCCCGGATGAACTGGTAGAAGGCAGTAGCCGGCAGATGAGGCAGATGCAGGTCAGCGACCCCAGGGACTGGATGCAGAGACAGGACTGAAGCAGGGTGAGACAATCTGGGTCAAACACAGGCAAGCATATATATAACAAAACGGCAGGCAAAGAGTAGTCGGTAAAACAAGCAGGATTTGGCAACAGATCTCAAGCAGGCACAAAGTTTTTAAGCAAAGTCAAGGCAAGCCGGATCAGGATAGGAGAAGGCAGGATAGTCAGACAGGTTCAGGATAACACAGGGGTAAAGCTGAAGATCAGACAGCACTGCTCTGATGCAGTTGCTGTCCCTTTAAAGGCCAATGGGCACCAAAGCACATTAGTACGCGCGGCGCGCACTCCCACGCATGCGCACACACACGCTTCGGCGATCCGTCAGGAAGATTACAGTACGAAATGGCACGCGCATGCCCGCATGGAGGGGGCGACAATCTGGATCCGTGACACCAGCCTGATGATCCTGTGCCTGCTGCCCAGCCTAATGACCCGGTCCCTGCTGCCCAGCCTGATGACCCATAGCCTGCCTCCCAGCCTGATAATCCGGTGCCTGATGATCCGGTGCCTGATGACCCGGTACCTGCTGACCCGGTGCCTGCTGCCCAGCCTTATGATCCGGTGCCTACTGCTCAGCCTGATAACCCGGTGCCTGCTGATCCAGTGACTGATGACTCTGTGCCTGCTGCCAAACCTGATGACCCAGTGCCTGCTGCCCAGCCTGATGACCCGGTGCCTGCTGATCCAGTGCCTGATGACCCGGTGCATACTGCCCAGCCTGATGACCCAGTGTCTGCTGCCCAGCCTGATGACCCCGTGCCTGATGATCCAGTTCCTGATGACTTGGTACCTGCTGATCCGGTGCCTGCTGCACAGCCTAATGATCCGGTGCCTACTGCTCAGCCTGATGACCCATGCCTGTTGACCTGGTGCCTGCTGCCCAGCCTGATCACCCCGTGCCTGCTGATCTGGTGCCTGGTGACCTGGTGCCTGCTGCCCAGCCTGATAACCCGGTGCCTGTTTGCAGCCCAGCCTGCTGACCCGGTGCCTGCTGCCCACCTTGCTGACCTGGTGCCTGCTGCCCAGCCTGATGACCCCGTGCCTGATGATCCAGTTACTGATGACTCGGTACCTGCTGATCCGGTGCCTGCTGGCCCGGCACCTGCTGCCCAGCCTAATGATCCAGTGCCTACTGCTCAGCCTGATGACCCATGCCTGTTGACCTGGTACCTGCTGCCCAGCCTGATGACCTGGTGCCTGCTGCTGAGCCTGATGACCCGGTGCCTACTGATCTGATGCCTGATGACCCAGTGTCTACCTCCCAGCCTGATGACCCAGTGCCTGCTGCCCCAGTTCCTGCTGCCCAGCCTGATGACTCTGTGCCTGCTGCCCAGCCTAATGACCCAGTGCCTGCTGCCCAGCCTGATGACCCGGGCCTGCCTCCCAGCCTGGTAATCCGGTGCCAGATGATCCGGTGCCTGACAACCTGGCACCTGCTGCCCAGCCTAATGATCCGGTACCTACTGCTCAGTCTGATGACCCGGTGCCTGCAGATCCAGTGACTGATGACTTGGTGCCTGCTGCCCAGCCTGATGACCCGGTGCCTGCTGCCCAGCCTGATGACACGGTGCTAGATGATCCGGTGCCTTATGACCCAGCGCCTGCTGCCCAGTCTTATGATCCGGTGCCTACTGCTTAGTCTGATGACCTGGTGCCTGCAGATCCAGTGACTTATGACTCGGTGCCTACTGCCCAGCATGATGACCCAGAGCCTGCTGCCCAGTATGATGACCCAGTGCCTGATGATCTAGTGCCTGATGACTCAGTGCCTGCTGATCCAGTGCCTGATGACCCGGTGCCTGCTGCCCAGCCTGCTGACCCGGTGCCTGCTGCCCACCCTGATGACCCAGTGCCTGCTGATCCAGTGCCTGATGACCCAGTGCCTACTGCCCAGCCCGATTACCCAGAGCCTGCTGCCCAGCCTGATGACCCATTGCCTTCTGATTTGGTGCCTGATGACCCGGTGCCTGCTGCCCAGCCTGCTGACCCGGTGCCTGCTGCCCAGCCTGATGACCCAGTGCCTGCTGATCCAGTGCCTGATGACCCGGTGCCTACTGCCCAGCCTGATTACCCAGAGCCTGCTGCCCAGCCTGATGACCCAGGTGCCTGATGATCCAGTGCCTGCTGATCCAGTGCCTGATGACCAGGTGCCTGATGCCCAGCCTGATGACCCATGCCTGCTGACCCAGTGCCTGCTGCCCAGCCTGCTGACCCAGTGCCTGCTGCCCAGCCTGCTGATCTGTGCCTGCTGCCCAGCCTGCTGATCCGTGCCTGCTGCCCAGCCTGCTGACCCAGTGCCTGCTGCTCAGCATGATGACCCAGTGCCTGCTGCCCAGCCTGATGACCCGGGGCCTGATGATCCAGTGCCCGATGACCCAGTACAAGCTGATCCGGTGCCTGCTGACCCAGCACCTGCTGCCCAGCCTAATGATCCAGCGCCTACTGCTCAGCCTGATGACCCGGTGCCTGCTGATCCAGTGACTGATGACCCGGTGCCTGCTGATCTGGTGACTGATAACCCGGTGCCTGCTGCCCAGGCTGATGACCCGGTGCCTGTTGCCCAGCCTGATGATCCGGTGCCTACTGATCCAGTGCCTGATGACCCAGTGCCTACTGCCCAGCCCGATTACCCAGAGCCTGCTGCCCAGCCTGATGACCCAGTGCCTCCTGATTTGGTGCCTGATGACCCGGTGCCTGCTGCCCAGCCTGCTGACCTGGTGCCTGCTGCCCAGCCTGATGACCCAGTGCCTGCTGATCCAGTGCCTGATGACCCGGTGCCTACTGCCCAGCCTGATTACCCAGAGCCTGCTGCCCAGCCTGATGACCCGGTGCCTGATGATCCAGTGCCTGATGACATGTGCCTGCTGATCCAGTGCCTGATGACCCGGTGCCTGATGCCCCGTGCCTGCTGACCCAGTGCCTGCTTCCCAGCCTGCTGATCCAGTGCCTGCTGCCCAGCCTGCTGATCCGTGCCTGCTGCCCAGCCTGCTGATCCGTGCCTGCTGCCCAGCCTGCTGACCCAGTGCCTGCTGCTCAGCCTGATGACCCAGTGCCTGCTGCCCAGCCTGATGACCCGGAGCCTGCTGCCCAGCCTGATGACCCGGGGCCTGATGATCCAGTGCCCGATGACCCAGTACAAGCTGATCCGGTGCCTGCTGACCCGGCACCTGCTGCCCAGCCTAATGATCCAGTGCCTACTGCTCAGCCTGATGACCCGGTGCCTGCTGATCCAGTGACTGATGACCCGGTGCCTGCTGATCTGGTGACTGATAACCCGGTGCCTGCTGCCCAGCCTGATGACCCAGTGCCTGTTGCCCAGCCTGATGATCCGGTGCCTACTGATCTGGTGCCTGATGACCTGGTGTCTACTGCCCAGCCTGATGTTCCGTTGCCTGCTGTCCAGCCTGCTGACCCGGTGCCTGCTGCCCAGCCTGATGACTCAGTGCCTGCTGCCCCACCTGCTGATATGATGCCTACGGTCCAGCCTGCTGACCCAGTGCCTGCTGCCCAGCCTGCTTATACGGTGCCTGCTGATGCTTTTCTACCTGCTGCCCAGCTTGCTCTTGATGCTTTCCTGCCTGATGCCCAGCTTGCCGCTGATGCTTTCCTGCCTGATGCCCAGCATGCTGCTGATTATACTTTGCTTGATACCCAGCCTGACTCTGATGCCCCTGTGTTGTCTGCTTCTGATGGTTTCATGCCCGCTGGCCAGCTAGTTTTTGGTACCAGACCCAAACTTCCAGACCCTGGCGGTGGAGCGCATGATCCATTACCAGACTCGGGTGGCACGCCTCCCAGCAGGTTAAAAGACTCTGGCCTGAGGAATACAAAGAAGTCTGCAGACACGGAGGGGAAACTTTTCTGGACTTTTCCCACACCCAGATGGACTTTCAAATTAAGGGCAGAATGGAGCATCTGGAGGCCATTCCTTAAGGGGGGGGGACTATCAGAACCTGTGTTATTGCTCGGGTCACCTGCTGGTGGCACTGTTGTTTTCAGAACCAAAGGGTGTAGTTCTGGTATCTCCCAGCAGAAGGACTATACAGGGAATTAGGCTGCACCTGTTGGGGGTATATAAACCCACCTTGCTGGGGTCCAGTGCTTCAGTTTTTTTTTCCTGCAAGCCGTGTCCCAGCCTGAGCCTGATCCGTTCCTGTTCCTTGTACCCTGATCCAGAGACCTGTCCCCTAGAACCTGCTTCCTTCTGCCACTAACTGGCTTCCTGATCCCCTTGTCCCTTGCCTCTGCCTGTCTTTCAAATGTTTGTTCTCACTTGTATATAGTTAGTTAGGTTATTACTTAGAGTTATCATTGTTACGGTTAATTTCCACTTGCTTGTTTATGATTTAGTGGTGTTGGTATTGAAAGTGTCTCATTTTCTTAATAATAATAACTTTACTTATTTATCTGGTCCTGATTCCTTAAGGTGCAGCCAACTGATCTGATCACCTTTGTCGGATGCCTGCATGTGGTATCCCTGACAGTCCATTTGATTTGCGACATGCCGAACCCCAATGCCTAATAAACAACATAGTGTTCGGCGATTACGGTCTTTGTCACAGATCTCCCTATCTTTCCTTCTAATAATTGAGTACCCTACCACCAGTATCTGCCTAACCTTGCCTGTATCCTTGCCCCCATCCTTACTGGAGCAGTCATTCCTCTGGCAGTTAGAGGAGGAAGTCTGCTCCAGCAATGCCACCCCTGAGCTGATATCCCCAACATCATGCAACTTGGCATATTTGTTCAGATGTACAAACTCAGAACCAGCCTCTCTAAGGCTCTTCCCTCTACTCCTCCTTCTAACTGTCACCCAGCTACCTATCCCTGGCTCCTGTACCTCCATATCCCCACCCCCACTATACTGGCCCCCGCCAGCACCTACTGGGTAATGTCCAAACTCCTTTCTAGATTGCTGATCCTTCGCAGTGTTACCACCTGATTTTCTAGATCCAAGATCACAGCTTCTAAAGAAACATCTTGCACAGCAGTATTCACCATCAAACAGCTCTTTAAGGAACATATACATGGAGCAAGATGTGCACCAGGTCACATCACCAGTCCTATCCCCTAATGGGGATAATCCAGGGAAAAAATAAGTATATATACTGTATATATACATATTTACTAATTTACTTAATCCTAATCTGAGAAGTATCTGTTTCCTTAACAGTTTGGGATCTCTTGCTTCCTGATAACACAGCCCCTGGAGTACTCTTATCTTGCTCCTGCCTTACTGATTCTGCTCACTGATCACCCAGCCAACCTCTCTTCCTATTCTTGCTCACTGGTCACACGGCATCCTCTCCTCCTGCTTAGTACCGCGTGCCCCAGTCAATCTCAATGCTCCCAGTTACTCACTATACTGTACTCACATACTACTAGTTACTTCAAAATACTCACAATTCCCCTAGTTGCTTCAGATTACACAAAATGACCTAAGTTACACGCAATATTCTAAGATAGTCCAAAATTACTCACATTACGCCAAGTTGTGTGTGATGCCCCAAGTTACCCCCTATACTCACAATAGTCGAAGTTACTTAAAGAGGAAGTAAACCCTGATGGGTTTTACTTCCTCTTCATTGCTCAGCATTACCCTGCAATGTAAAAGCATAATAAGCTAGTATGCATCGCATACTAGCCTATTATGTGTCACTTACCTGCATTGGAAGCCTGCGCTGTGCTTGCTCCAGGAAGCATCTTCTGCCCCCCTCCTTCCAGGGCCACGGGCTCTGTGATTTGCCAGAGCCGCGCAACGTCACTCCCGTGCATGGGAGCCCCCAATCGCGGCATAATCTCAGTGAAGAAACGGCACGGAGGCCATTTCTTCACTGCGCATGTGCCCGATGACCTATGCACATGCGAGTAGACTGTATATGTCCTAAACTGTGCAGGTTTAGGAGATATGCAGGGACCCTACAGGTAAGCCTTATTATAGGCTTACCTGTAGGTTAAAGTGGTTGTCAAGAGTTAACAACCACTTTAAAATTACCCGCAGAACTGTAGGCTACTACTCCAGGTCACCCACAGTACTCCAAGTTACTCCAGACCACCAGTTCCCCGGTTACTCAAAATGCCCTAAAGTTACTCACGATTAGGGATGGGCCGAACAGACCCCTGTTCAGTTTGCACCAGAACTTTTGCACGCTGCAAAAGTTCTGACCCGAATAACGAATCCCATTAACGTCAATGGGACCCGAACTTCAAAAATCAAAAGTGCCATTTTGAAGGCTTATATGCAAGTAATTGTGCATACAATGGTTATAGGGGTCTGGGGTCTTGCCCTGGGGGACATGTATCAATGAAAAACATTTTTTTGAAAAATGTAATTTTTAAATGAGCAGTGTTTTTTTTATTTTTAAGTGAAAGCATAAATATTAAACATTTCTTCCAATATAGTGCCTGGGGGGGAGGGGGTCACCTTCGTCTACCTGTAAAGTGGCAGATCTGTACCATGTCTAGAATCTGCTGCAGCAATAATTGCAGTTATAAAGCCAAAAAAATGACATTTTCCCTGCAAGCTGCCTTTATTTTGCTCAGCAATAGCTGGGGAGCCAGTGTGTATGATGAGGCCAAATTGTAGCGCACTGGGAACAAGACTAGAGATTTTTTAGATAAATTCTGGTGTCACTTTGACTTTGGATAGAAGTAATGGACGCGTAAAAATTGGGCTTTGGGTGTCGGTAGTGTCCTCACACCATAACCACATAGAGGTGCTCTTCATGAAGGCAACAATTGGCCTTTTCTGTAAAAAAAAAAAAAATGCAATGATATGCACCTGTCAAACAGGTGCAGAAAAATTGTTCTTTGGGTGTTGGTGGCGCCTTCCCACCATAACCCTATAGAGGTGCTCTTTATGAAGGCCAAAAAAATTGCAATGATATGCACCTGTCAAACAGGTGCTGAAAAAAATGGTCTTTGGGTGTTAATTGTGCCCATTAAAACTATACCAAAAACATTGCTCCAGATTAAATCATTGAACACCCTCAAGGCTAAGCAGCCTTAAAGAAGGAGGGAATTGGAGTGGGAGCAACGGCGCTAGTGTGTTGGAATAGGTAAAAAAAAAAATTGATGTATGGTGAATGGAGGCAGCTCCTCAAAAAAGATTAGGTCCTGGAAACCTAATGACAACTGTAGGGTAGGAGGAGGGTAAGAGTCCAGCCTCAAAGTCCTGTAGAGATTCCACATCCAAAAAAAAAACTCAACCTGTGTGTAATCCATGACTGATTCATTTTTATGAAAGTTAAACGGTCCACGGAGTCTGTGAACAGACGCATTCTATGAACAGTCACGAAACCTCCTGCAGCACTGAATGCCTGTTGTGAAAGCACACTGGATGCAGGGCAGCCTAACAAATCAATAGCATACTGGGCAAGTTCTGGCCAGTGGTCTATTCTCATGACCCAGTAAGCCAGTGGATCGTCAGCTGGAAAGCTCTCCATCTCTATTTTGGCCACGAGGTAATCGTCCACCTTGTGATGCAGACGCTGCAGATGGAATGTAGAAGCTGACAGGCCTGGGCAGCGAGGACTAAAAAAATTATGAAATGCCTCACTGAGGCGGACGCCTTCTCCAACGCTCATCTTTTGGCCAACAGAAGACTTAATAGAACGTTTTCCATGACACTGTAACCTACTGGAGTCGGGAAAAACATTCAATAAAATCCTCTTTAACGTGCTTTTATCTTCTGCACTCTCTGTGGGGACGGGATGAGTTAAAGTGATTTTATCTTCTGCACTCTCTGTGGGGACGGGATGAGTTTCGAGACCCTCCCCTTTTTAAGGAGGGTTGCCAACCAGTAATGGTCATTCTCCTTTATGCCACATATTCTTGGGTCCTTTCGCGGGCTTTGAAGCATGAGGTTGCTCATGCACCTCAAATTTGCAGAGGCTTGAGGAGCAGACTCCTCCGGGTCACTCAGGATAACAGCATCTGGAACTTCCTCCTCCCAGCCACGTACTACTCCCAAGGGTCCTGGGGTTGGAAAGCCATCGCTTACAGATTGACGCAAGTTTTCCTCTTCTTCGAGCCCTGCGAAAGTGCCAGAATCCTCTTCCTCATCCTCCTCCCCTCTCTCCTCCTGTGTGTTCTGTGACATAGGAATGATGGTGCCAATTCTGGCTGGAATGCCTGTGTGCAGGTGCGTGCATTCTACAGCGTTCCTGTGTCCCGTGGCTATCTTTACCTGAGTATTCCTGTTACCTGGCTTGAACTTTACCTTGCTTGAACTCTGCCTGCACTGACCCCCAGCTTGCCTATGACTATTCTTCTGCCTGACCCCTTGTACCGCTGCTGCCCACCTGTTAATGAACCTGCTTGTACCTGACCAACCGCCTGCCTGCTCCTTCTGTACCACACCTGCTACTGACCACTACCTGTACCACTATTCTTCAGTCTTGCACGAGCCTCTGGAAGACCTTCACACCACCGTCAGTGACCAGTCCAGCCCTCATGCCCCCCTATGCTCTAGAACTCCCTGTCTGCTTTATCAGGGGTTCCTGAGTCAGGGCAGTAAGAGAGCCCACTTCATAAGCCAAACTCGACCATCAGGTACGTGACAGCAATGGATAGCCATGTCAGAGTCTGCGCAGGGGCTCTCTCTGATGGAAGAACTCTGTGTGCATCTAGCTTGATTCACCCAAGCTGTGAAAAATTTACAGGAAGGTTACACCCGGTTGGAGAGCAGAGTCCAGGAGCTCTCCTTACCGGCTGCTTCCAGTCCCAGCCAGTGGGCAGCTCGCACCATTGTCACCTTACCTACAGAGCTTAAAGTGCCGCTACCCGAAGGGTTCACGGGGGACCGCAAGAAGTTTCAGACCTTCCGCAATGCCTGCGAGTTATATTTTGCCCTTCAACCCCGCACCTTTTCCTTGGAAGCCACCAAGGTGGGACTGGTAATCTCTCTCTTATTGGATGAACCACAGGCCTGGGCCCACCGGCTACTGGAACAAAAGACTCCTGAAACTGTTGACTTAAACCTTTTCTTTCAGGCTATGGCATGGCTCTATGAGGATCCCCACCAGGCCACCACCGCAGAGACTGCTCTCCATGCGCTCCAGACAGGCCGCCGTAAGTCAGAGGACTATGTCTCTGAGTTCTGGCGCTAGAGCGCAAACACGGCGTGGAATGATGAGGCGCTCTGCCACCAGTTCCGGCTGGGCCTCTCCAAGCTGCTCAATTATGAGCTAGCTCATGTGGGAATACCTCAATCATTGGATGCCCTGATCAATCTGGATATCCAGATTGATCGCCACCTGCGGAAACGCAGAGCTGAGAGGTCTGCAAGAACTGTGCAACCTACCTGGATGTTGCCCAGAGTTCCCAGCTATCCAGGTCCAGCTCCACCGGTAACCTCCTCTTCCTCTCCACAAGATCATTCCAAGCCCATGCAGATTGGGCTCTTATGCCCCTTACTCTCACTTGAAGAAAGACACAGACACCTGTCCCACAACCTATGTCTGTACTACGGGGGGGGGGGGGCCCGGACACCTTGTCAGGTCGTGCCCAGTCAAGTTTGGTAAGTGCTCCAACACTACCAAGGGAGAAGTGATATCCTTGCCTAATGCTACAACTCACCTTGTTCTTCTCATTCTGCAGCTTCCCAGCGGGAGTATCCAGGTCCCAGCCATCCTTGATTCTGGAGCATGCAGCTGCTTTGTGGACCTGACTTTTGCAGCCCAACATCAAATCCCCCTCAGACCTAAGACCCATTGGATGGTCATCCGCTTGGCCGACGGGTCCACCATTAAGTCGGGTGCAGTCACCCATGAAACCTTCCCTCTTCTTGGCAGAACAACAAGCGGCCACTTGGAACACCTGCTGTTGGACGCCATTGCGTCCCCTCTCTTTCCTGTCATCCTGTGTCTGCCGTGGCTCCGGGCACACTGCCCCGCCATCAACTGGACCACTGGAGAGGTTCAGTTCTCATCCTCTTATTGCCAGCACGACAGCCAGTCCCAGAATCACCTCCTTCTGTGCTATGCCTAAACTCTCACCCTGACCAGGAGACCCGCATAGCCGTTCCCTCAGTATAACATGATTTTCTGGGTGTGTTCAGCAAGAAGGGGCAGATGAACTCCCACCTCACAGGTCTTACGACTGCTCGATAGACCTGTTGCCCATTGCTGAGGTAGCATTCGGCAGAATATACCCGCTCTCTGAGGTGGAACTGAAGGCCCTTAAGGCCTATCTTGATAACAACCTTAAGAAAGGTTTCATTCAGCCCTCTACATTACCTGCAGGGGCCGGGATATTGTTTGTAGAGAAAAAGGACCATTCTCTCAGACCCTGCATAGATTACAGAAACCTCAATAAAATTACGGTTAAAAACAGTTATCCTCTACCTTTGGTCCCTGAACTATTTCAAAGGCTAGGCTCAGCTAGTGTGTTCACCAAACTGGATCTCCGTGGGGTATAAAACCTCATTCACATCCGAGAGGGTGACAAATGAAAGACGGCCTTCCGGACACGGTTCAGCCACCATGAATACCTAGCGATGCCCTTTGGGCTCTGCAACGCTCCAGCCACTTTCCAGCAATTGGTGAATGACATGTTCTGGGACTATCTTGATCAATTAGTCATCATGTATTTAGACAATATCCTCATTTTCTCTGCCACCCTGGAGGAACACCGCAGGCACATCAAATGCGTTTTACAACGCCTCCGACAGCATGGACTCTAAGCAAAGGCTGAAAAGTGTGCGTTTGAACGCTCCAGCATCCCGTTACATAGTTACATTGTTATTCAGGTTGAAAAAAGACACAAGTCCATCTAGTTATACCAAAAAAATAAAAACAAAACAGAAAAATTATATATAACCATACAATCCTTCACCCACAGTTGATCCAGAGGAAGGCAAAAAAACCCCAGCAAAGCATGATCCAATTTGCTATAGTGCGGGGAAAAAATTCCTTCCTGATCCCCCGGGAGGCAATCGGATTCACCCTGGATCAACTTTACCTTCAAATGTTAGTACCCAGTTATGGGCGGCACAGTGGTGTAGTGGATAGCACTTTCGCCTAGCAGCAAAAGGGTCACTGATTCGAATCCCGACCACGACACTACCTGCCTGAAGTTTGCATGTTCTCCCTGTGCCTGTGTGGGTTTCCTCTGGGTACTCCGGTTTCCTCCCACACTCCAAAGACATGCTGTTAGGTTAACTGGATCCTGTTTAAATTGGCCCTAGTATGTATAAATGTGAGTTAGGGACCTTAGATTGTAAGCTCCTTGAGGGTAGGGACTGATGTGAATGTACAATGTATATGTAAAGTGCTGTGTAAATTGACAGCGCTATATAAGTACCTGAAATTAATTAATTAATTAATTAAGCAAAGAATCCAGGCCTTTTTTAAAGCAATCTACCGTGCTGGCCAAAACTACCTCTGGGGGGAGTCTATTCCACATTTTCACAGTTCTAACTGTAAAGAAACCTTTCCGTATTTGGAGATGAAATCTTTTTTCCTCTAGACATTTCTGGGTCTTATTATTTCAGTCAACGGAGTCACCATGGACCCACAAAAGGTTTCAGCCATCTTGGACTGGCCAGCTCCACTTGACAGGAAAGGGGTCCAATGGTTCGTAGGCTTTGCTAATTTTTACAGGAAGCTTATCAAGGGGTTTTCCACTGTCATTTCACCCATCACCCAGCTCACCAAACAGAACTCTCATTTCCACTGGTCTCCAGAGGCCCAAATCGCCTTTCCGAAGCTCAAAAAACGATTCACCTCAGCTCCTGTCCTAAAGCACCCGGATTCGACTCTACCTTACATCCTGGAAGTGGACGCTTCAGAAACTGCGGTGGGAGCAGTCCTCTCCCAGAGACGCGGCAGGTGCGCACGCAGGTGCACGCCATCACTGCCGCCAAACAGTCTATTTGAACAGACAGCACCAGGAAGCAAGTGCTGTCCATTCTACAGCGTTCCTGTGTCCTGTGGCTTTTCCTGAGTATTCCTGTTACCTGTGACCCGGCTTAACTCAACCTTGCTTGAACTCTGCCTGCACTGACCCCCAGCTTGCCTATGACTATTCTTCTGCCTGACCCCTTGTACCTCTGCTGCCCACCTGTTAATGAACCTGCTTGTACCTGACCACCTGCCTGCCTGCTCCTTCTGTACAGCACTGCCCATCTGCTACTGACCAGGCCTGTACCACTATTCTTCAGCCTTGCATGAGCCTCTGGAAGACCTTCACCCCATCAGTGACCAGTCCAGCCCCCCTGCCCCCCTGTGCTCTAGAACTCCCTGTCTGCTCTATCAGGGTTCTTGAACCAGGGCTGTAAGAGAGGTTGCCCACTGCATAAGCCAGACTCTACCATCAGATACGTGACAGATGGTGTCTGGATAAAGTGGGCCTTGAGAGGAAAAGAAGTCCTCCTTTTCCTCCTGCTGCTCTACCTCCAGTGCCCTGTCCATAATGCCACGCAGAGTCTGCTCCAGTAGGAACACATCAGGGATTTTTGAAAAATGAATGGGGGGGTATGGGGAAAGAAGGGGGAAGGGAGGGGAAGGATGAGTTAAAGGGAAATGGGATTATAACGGTGCTATTTCCAGATACATACAGTAGTAGACTATGTTTAAATAAAAACACATTTAATTTTATATACTTGTATGCAAGTTAAAACAATGCTAGAATACCCAAATGGTACAGTATAGCAAACATAAAATCAAATTGAATACAGACATTTGTGATTTGATAGGGTACATGCGTGGGGTCGCCTGTCTGTCCGAGCGCACCGGTGACGTCACATGCCAGGCGTGTGAACGACCCCATAAAGTCGGCAATTTGTTTCAAGCCTACTCCAGTTGCTGGAGGGCTTGATATGCATTACATGTTGAAAGGTATGTGACCCCTATTTTGCTTCTCTGACTGTAAACTTTTGTATGCCATGTAAAGTCATTTAACTTGCTGCTATGTATCACTAAAAATACTCTTTCTACTTTTGCCAATAGGAGGTAATCCTCCTATGTGCGGCATGATCCTGTTTGGATATGACCAGCACATTACTTTACTAACTTACTAATATTATGAAACTTCCTACCTTTTTTGATTTTGGATGTATCAATTCAAGTTTCATCTTGCACCTTGATATATGACTTTATGTTTCCATCACTATTATTATCGATTTTGATACGTTGTTGTGCTTATAATATACATTAAATAACTGTCTAGTTGGTTACGGTAATATTTTTACGTTTTACAACCAAGCCATTGCAAAGGTCTTCCCTCACTATATATTTTTTGTCCTTAGTTAACATAATATATGCTGTCATCTGGTGAGGAAGATTTTTCCTGCACCCTCCAAGCCTGATCTTTGTTATCAGCTTGCCACAAGTAAGTCTATACGTCATATTCTTATTTTTATTCTTCTCATTTCATTTATACATTAATATATCTGCCTTTTATTATTGGGTTTGTCCAAATATTTATTTGCGTATACATATATATATGCTTTGTACTAGCCGGCTGCTTTTGGGGTGGTTTGTGGATGCACAGTGTGCCCCTTCCTGGTGTGGCGTGTGGCGATGGGCGAGCTGCTTGGCGTTTGGGGTCTGGGCAAACATCTGAGCTCAATGAGGTGAATGTATATACATCCTGATACCAGTTGAGAATTAGCTGTATGCATACTGTTTAATATGTTGTATTGATATTTGATTTACTGTATGTATAAAATCCTTTTTTTTTTTTCTCTCTTTTCTATATGTACATTAGATATGTAACGTTTGGTCTAGTAAGTCCCTGAGGAAGCCTAGTTTAGGAGAAACATGTAGGACATCAAAAGTTGTGGACAGTACCATTACAGATAAAATTGTACCCTATCAAAACACAAACGTCTGTATTCAATTTGATTTTATGTTTGCTATACTGTACCATTTGGGTATGCTAGCATTGTTTTAACTTGCATACAATAAAAAGTGTTTTTATTTAAACATAGTCTACTACTGTATGTATCTGGAAATAGCACCGTTATAATGCCATTTCCCTTTAACTCATCCTTCCCCCTTCTTTCCCCATACCCCCCCATTCATTTTTCAAAAATTACACACGGCATGAGGTGCTAATAAATTTAGTGCCACCATACTTTTTTTTAAAAAATCAGGGATTGTGTCACTGATGCATGCACTGTCATGGCTCACCACCCTTGTGGCCTCCTCGAATGGTGACAGTACAGTACATGCATCCTTAATGATCAGCCACTGGCGTGGGGGAAAAAAGCAGAGGCGGCCTGAGCTTGATGTCATGCCGTACTCGCACAGGTACTCATTGATGGCCCTCTGCTGCATATATAGCCGCTGTAGCATTGCTAAAGTCGAGTTCCACCTGGTGGGCATGTCACAAATTAGGTGGTTTATGGACAGGTGGAATTCCCGCTGAATTTCAGGCAACCAAGCACTGGCTGTGTATGGCCACCTGAAATGGCTACAGACTCTTCTGGCCAGGTTTAAACACATCTTGCAACCCTGGGTACGTATTTAGGAAACGCTGCACCACCAAATTCAGGACATGTGCCAGGAATGGCACATGTTTCAACTTTACATGTCTAAAGGCTGACAGGAGGTTTGAGCCCTTATCCACACCACCATTCCTGGCTCCATCTGGCATGGTGTGAACCACCTCTGGGTGTGTCCCTGCAGAGCTGCAAAAATCTCTGGTCCGGTGTGGTTCCTGTTCCCTAGACACACCAGCTGAAGTACTGCATGGCACCTTTTAGCCTGACTCATGGAATAGCCCTTTGAACGCATAGGGGGTACCTGATGTTCATAAGACAATTCTTCGGAGGAGGGCATGGAGGTGGCAGAGGAGGAGGAAGAGGAGGGGGTAGAGCTCACAGGTCTGGTATCATCACCCCCAGCTGTATGGAGATGTGGGGGCACAACAAGCTGCAGCACCGAGCCCTGTCCTGCATCCCTTCAAGTTGCAAACAGCGTTACCCAGTGTGCTGTGAATGAAATGTATCATCCCTGCCCATGCTTGCTGGACCGCATGTTAGCAGTAAAGTGGATTTTACGGCTGACTGCCTTGCCCAACGATACCAGAACATTCCCTTCCACATGATGATAGAGAGATGGAACGGCCTTAGGTGAAAAGTAGTATCGACTGGGAACTTGCCATTGTGGTACAGCACATTATGCAAATTCACGGAAGGGGGCAGAATCCACCAGGCTGAAAGGCAAAAGTTGGAGAGCCAAGAGCTTTGACATGCTTGCAGACGCTGGGCATGTGGGTGGCAGGGACTGTATTTTTTATTCCGCTGCAGAAGATGTGTGCTGCTGGTAGATGTGCTGCTAGGACCTGGGATACCCTGTGCTATACCATCATCCCTGTCAGTGGAGGCTGCTGAGGTAATGAGATACTGAGAAAAGTTCTTCAGACAGCCGCACTCCAAAAATTGCCGTTTATTGGTAAAATCAAATGAAATACAAGCAGAGCATATTGGGGGATAAACCCCAGGTACAAAAGCTAACGCGTTTCACGTCTATATCTGAAGCTTAATCATAGCTAGAGATGGTATGATCATATCGCTGCTTAAATATGAATTCAAGATCCTCTCAAACAAAGAGGAGGAAGAGGGGGAAAAGGAAAAACCAGGTGAGTGTAATTACCTCCAAATTGAAAGATCAAAAACTCACTTTAGGCAGCGAATGAAATTAGCATAGAATCAATTGTGTCATCACAAAAAAACACAGATGTGTAACATACATAGTAAAAATTGGTGTATATAAACTAAATAAACACAATTAAAATGCAAGTACAACCCAATTTTGACACAGTGATAACAAATATATTGTGTTGTTTATACTGATGGTAAAAGGGCAAAACAAGGCATCATGTGGAAACATAGAAGGGAAACCCCATGAGTTAATTAAGCCACATGAGCATGGTTAATACTGTGTAAAAGGGAAGACAAAACAACCACACAGGCATCCCCCATATAGTTCAAAAAAACATCATGCAGCAAAAACTCCAAACGCAAGGCATCATAATGTCCTCACCTACACTCATAATCATGATACGTGTGGAGAAGACAGCCATTTAAACATATCAACAAAATGTACACTAGTACAAAAAACAAGCAAAATGTATGGATGAATGCTGCACGGTGTTAGACCCAAGGGGATACCATCTGCATCGAATTTCACAGTAGGAGATATGTCTAGAAACGAGTCTAGAAGGGACGTTATGTCCTAGGGGAAAGTGAACAAAACAAAAACTACAAAGGAGCAAAAAATTTTATTTTTATCCAAAAAAAAAAAAATATATATATAAAGAAAATAATGTTGTATGTGGATATGGATGCCAAGGGATAAAATGTAGTATTGAGAATAATCATAATTATAATTATTACAATGGCAACAACCAAAAAACCACACAAACAATTATTTTCCCTCATGCGGGGGCTA
>BLSH010371308.1:2030-15401 GCA_018402905.1 Glandirana rugosa | reverse complement strand
CTTTTCCAGGCGAGCCATCCCTTCCCTGCACAAACAAGTCGGGGACGAGATCAAGTGTGCACTGCGCAATGCTATCTGTGGCAAGGTGCACATAACCATTGATACGTTTACCAGTAAGCACGGGCAGGGACCATATATCGCGCTAACTGCACACTGGGCAAATGTAGTGGCGGGTTGGCCTGAGGCGGCTAGCCGTTTGGCGCATGTCCTTCCACCAGCGAGTATTGCAGGGCATTTCTCTTTGCCTCCTGTTGCCTCCTCCTCCTAATGCGCTACCTCCTCCTCCACTACCACCTCCTCATCTCCTCAGCGTAACACCTTCGCCACCAACTTCAGCACATCCAGGGGGAAACGACAGCAGGCTGTTTTAAAACTGATATGTTTGGGGGATAAACCCTACACTGCGCAGGAGCTGTGGACGGGCATTGAACAACAGACCGATGAGTGGTTGTAGCCACTGAGCCTCAAGCCCGGCCTGGTGGTGTGCGATAATGGGCGAAATCTCGCAGCAGCTCTGGGCCTAGCTGGTTTGACGCACATCCCTTGCCTGGAGCATGTGCTGAATTTGGTGTTGCAGAAATTTCTAAAAAACTACCCGCATATGTCAGAGCTGCTGCAGAAAGTGTGGGCCGTCTGTGCGTGCTTTCGGCGTTCTCACCCTGATGCTGCTCGCCTGTCTGCACTGCAGCGGAACTTCGGCCTTTCCGCTCACCGCCTCCTATTCAACATGCCCACAAGGTGGAACTCCACCTTGCACATGCTGGAGAGACTGTGCGAGCAGCAGCAGGCAATAGTGGAGTTTCAGCTGCAGCAAGCACGGGTTAGTCGCTCTGTGGAACAGCACCACTTCACCACCAACAAGTGGGCCTCCATGCAAGACCTGTGTACCATATTGCGGTGTTTCGAGTACTCCACCAACATGGCCAGTGCCGATGACGCGGTTCTCAGCGTTACTATCCCACTTTTATGTCTCCTTGAAAAAAACACTTTGAGCAATGATGGAAGAGGATGTGGTACAGGAGGAAGAGGAGGAGGAAGAGGGGTAATTTCCATGGTTATCAGGCCAGCCATTCACAAGTGGCTCCGAGGGTGGGTTCCTTCACCAGCATAGGCCAGGTAAAAAAATTTCAAGCCAGGCCACAGTTCTGGAGGATGAAGAGGACAAGGAAGATGATGAGGATGAGGAGGAAGAACCATGTTCACAGCAGGGTGACACCCAATGCAGCTCGTTGGCATCACTGGAGCGTGACTGGGAGCACACAGATGATACACCTCCCATAGCGGCCAGCTTGTCTTTACCTCTGGGCAGCCAGGCACACATGAGCGACTACATGCTGCAGTGCCTGCTCAACGACAGCCGAGTTGCCGACATTGTAATTGTGCTGATTACTGGGTGGCCACCCTTCTGCACCCCCATTACAAGGACAATGTGCCGTCCTTAATTCCCTCACTGGAGCGTGATCGGAAGATGTGCGACTACAAGTGCACGCTGGTAGACACGCTGCTGAGGGCATTCCCAAATGACTCCGGGGCCTCAGTGGAAGCACAAGGCGAAGGCGGAGGAGGAGGAAGAGGTCACCAACGCAGCTGTGTCACCGCCAGCACCTCAGAAGGCAGGGTTAGCATGGCCAAATTGTGCAAAAAGCTTTGTCAGCAGCACGCCACAACAAACAGCACCACCAGCTGATAGACAACGTCTTAGCAGGAGGCAGCATTTCAGCAACATGGTGAAACAGTATGTGTGCACACGCCTACATGTACTGACTGATGGGTCTGCCCCATTCAACTTCTGGGTCTCCAGACTGGGCACATGGCCTGAGCTTGTCGTTTATGCCTTGGAGGTTCTGGCCTGCCCTGCAGCCAGTGTATTGTCTGAACGTGTGTTTAGCACGGCAGGGGTCGTTATCACAGACAAGCGCAGCCGCCTCTGCACAGCCAACGTGGACAAGCTAACGTTTATTAAAATGAACCAAGCATGGATGCCACAAGACTTGTCTGTACCTTGTGCAGAATAGACATTTAGACTGGCCTCACACAGCCATTGGTATACTTGTTTTTTTTAATATGTCTCCTATATTTTGGGGGCTACCCCAATTAGAAAAAAAAAAAACAAATAAACAAAAAACAGTGTTGGCTACCTCCTCCTCCTCCACTGCCACTTCCATCCACGGTCATGGCCTAGTCAAGCTCTAGGCTCCTACTCCACATCCACCTCCTCCTCCCATTTTTATTTTTTTTATGTGATTTCAAGTTATTTCCCTATCCACATTTGTTTGCAGGGCACTTGTCTTACTCTTACCCCCATTTTGCTTCCTTTTGCAGCCCTCTAGCCCTTTCCAGGACTTTTTTACAGCCATTTTTACAGCCATTTTTGTGCCCAAAAGTTTGGGTCACCATTGACTTCAATGGGGTTCGGGGTCAAGTACAGAACCCGAATTGTTCCGCTAAGTTCCGCTGAACCAGACGAACCCGAACATCCAGGTGTCCGCTCAACTCTACTTAAAAAGAAGCATGTTGAATTGACTAAAAAGAATAGAGATGAGCTAATCACTGTGTTCTGTCTCTGTCGTTTTCCAATTCAAGGGGAGAAAGTGGGTTGAATCATGGTAACTATAGACTGAGGACATATAGTGACAGAAAAGTTACTGTGAGGGAAATTTATGAATTAAAGGGGAATTTTGCAGCAAAAGTGTGTTTTTGTTATTTTATCTTTAAATGGACTAGTCAATTTTATCCAGTTTTTTTTGGCTGAAGTTTAAAGAAAATTGAATGCTTTATTTTATACAATATCCCATATGAACATCTAATTTGAATGTTGTTTGATTCTGTTCTCCATTGCAAGGGATCACTTCTCTATGATTAAGACCTAGGAGGGGTGAAACATGCCAGATAGGCGTGGTCTAAGGGCAGTGATTGTGTCTACAACCAGCTCTACACAGTAAACTTACCAGTGGGATGTCCATGGAGTGCGGTCTTGCTTTTTTGATTTCGCTAAAAGTGATTATCTCTGTCACACAAGCAATAAGTATATATACAGGACAAATGCCTTTAACAAGCCTTAGTGGGCATATAGGAAAATGAAATAATTAATAGATCAGTAATAAATATCAAATGTGCTTGAAAATCTCTAAAATTAATAGTACCGTATATTTGTAGAAACATTTGTAAAAAAAAACATTTTTTTAAAAAGTATCTATTTATAAATAGCCCAATGTTTTTGATCTAGGCTTACTTTTAATTGATACTATTAAAATATTTTCTTTCATGAATGAGCAAGCTATTAGGAAGAACTTCAAATTGCTGGCACTTCCATATGAACTTTCTGCTATAATAATAATTGTAATTAGAATTTTATCTTCCCTTTCTAATTATTAGGATAACATTAACATCTGTTCTTTTTGTGTTCAATTTCCCCATAAAAACCTGCTTTGATTTAACTTGAATAATTTAAGCTTGATTAATCAAAGCTACTGTACAGTCTTCGTCTGAGAAAATTGTTGGTGTATTGCTCAGCTTGGCTGACAGTCACTTCCAAGGTAACATCATTAGGAGAGATTATCCTAGCAGAAGGGCATGTATTGGTAGCTAGACTCCTCTAGCTTGCTGGTAGTGTTGAACTGAAGGTACCTGAAGCTTGGGGTTGTGAAGTGCTCTGATCTATGATTACATCATTCATGACTATGCTGGAGCAAATCAAGTGTTAATAAAATTGCATCATCCAGTTCATAAATGTTTGATAATCATTTGGGTATGGCTGTCCAAACATATGTCAGGCAATTTGTTTGATTGTGGGTTCCTCAAATTCAGACCAACTCTGTATGAAAGGCCATATATTACTTTTTGCTATTAAAAAGAGATAATCAACAATATTTGTTATATTATTATTCAGCTTGAGAACACGGTTCGTTTTTTTTTCTTTCAACGAGTGGGCTGAAAAAAGAAAATCAACAGAGCTGTGCTATTTTATTCTGACAATGGGACTCTGCTGTCAGAATACGCTTATCAGCGCTGTAGTCAATTGGCTGCAAGCCTCCGATCGAAGGAAGTTTTCCAGCAGGCCCATTCAACAGAAGCAAATCTAATGATCAGCTTTTGTCAAGTCAGGAGGGCTACACATAGATCGGAATTCATGGTGAACTGGCCGAAGTTTGACCCACGTGTACCTAGCTTTAGGGCCCTTTCACATTGATGCACTTTTGCCGCAGTGGAACGCTCCTTTCCAGTGCATCAAAATAATTTCCCTTTAAAATAGAGATACAGACATGGAGCCCCAACCCAGACCCACCCCCTCTCTCCCCTAATTGGCTGACTGACTTTGATTGACAGCCACAGGAGCCAATGGCACCGCTGCTGTGTCTCAGACGGTCCGGACAGCATAGATATTCTTGGATATTGCTGGAGAGAAATGAGCCTCAGGTAAGTAATTAGGGGGTGTTGGGGGGGCTGCTACGCACAGAGGGTTTTTTTTATCTTAATGCATAGAATGCATTAAGATAAAAAAAACCTTCTGCCTGTACAACTCCTTTAACATGGATAAAAGTAAAAACAATTTTAGTAGAGTGAAAAAGGGCTGGAACTGAGAATGTTTTTATTGATGTTCATTCTTTCCTGCCCCATTGATTACTGTACCCCTTATATCTTGTATAGATGTCAGAGGGACAGAGAGTGAGGAAAACCTACCAATGGGGTCCCAGAAAAAAAAAACTGACAAGAAGTGTTCTTTACTCTATCCAAAGCTACAGCATAATTTATACCTATCTAATATATGACCAGTTGGTTATGGGTGTTAATAATTGGAATCCATTAATTGGAAATCATTTCAGACCAATACAAAGATATACATCTTTGGATTGTTTATTTATTTATTTATAGCTATTTGGACTGCAGATGCAGCTGGTGTAAGTGTGGTTCAAGGAAACAATAGTTCAGAAACCACAAAATTCAGGATAAGGATTACAATATGCATGGGGAAGTGCCACATTTGCACTATCTGCACTGGCTTGGCCCAATCAGAAAACAACCACCAAGTTCATACCCCATTATGAAATGAAAGGGGATGAGCCACAATCACTGACTCTGATCTCTGATTTTTTTTTAAATATTTTTTTATTCATTAATAGCTGGAGCATAGTAAACTGTGTTTAGTATGCAACCGTTTATGAATGAATGGGAAGCTCTGTACAAAGCTAAAAAAAATGTAAAAAATAATAAACAAAATTGTAAAAAATAAATAAATAAATAAAATGGTAAAAACATAATAAAATTATAAAAAAATAATAAAAAACTAGTGACACCAGTTGCAGAACTACCAGGGTCACAAAGGTTGCACGTATGACTGGGCTCTGGCGTTCACCCACTGTGGGGGGACCCCAAGACGGCAGAAAGGTGGCCTGCTCCGAGACCATAATAATCACGATAATTGTGATATGAGTAAAGAGACGTGGGATCAGTGGGAAGGGCCCTGGTCGGGGGGCCTTTCATGATTTCTTGCATCGGGGCCTTGAATATTCTAGTCACGCCTCTGGTAGGTTTAGCTTTCCTCTTACATGCTCACAAAGCCTTCTAATAGGTTTACTGCCAAATTCAGTTGCATGTAATGCACACTTAACCTGATCTGTTCCCATGTCACAAACCCCCCTATTTATAAAACAATGTGACAGCTGGACAACAGAGATGTTTGGGGAGGCAGGCATCAATGTACTAGATAGAGCTAAGTTTTGCATATTGAAGCAGCCTTTCAAGGTCATCAATTCTAAAACTATGGAAGCCAAAACAATAGCATGACTGCTAGGCAACTTTTTAGAAAGTGAAGACTATAATGGAAGCCTCTTATTTTAATGATGTGTTTCTGTGTTCAAGGGTGTTTTTCTTATGTGTCTGGACATGAGTTCAGCTTTAAGCAGTCCTGTGACTTTTTTCATTATCGCATTTATGCCCCCTTCCCCAGCAAGCAAACCATCTCTTTTCCCCAGCAAGCATACCTTCCTATTTTCAGTTTCCCAAAGCTTTAAAGCGTATGTAAACCCAACATTTTATATTGCTGATATGTGTCTGTTGTGCCATGTACTTGTATAAAAGTATACTTTTTTCTTTGTACTGCTTCCTTTGTATGAAATTCTGGTGTTCCTCTCAGTTCCTTTGCATTCTTATTAAAAACTGACCACACTAGACATGAGAACACATTGTGGTCAGTTCTCTAGCCGTGCTTGGAACTCAGTGTGCTCTCCAGATCAGACTTGTCCTGACACGCTTCTCTGCACAGCCATTCACTGGGAATTTCATTGTGCTGTTGTTTCTCCTCCCCAGCTCTTATGCAGCTGAGATCAGGGGGAATGTGATCACTTATGAAAAAGGGGAAAAAGTGTTTATCTTTTTTTTATGTCTACACACAAATGTTTTGCCTTTCATTTCTGTTTTAAACTGAATTGTTTTTTTTTTTACCAGGTGATTGTTTACATACACTTTAAGGTATGCAGGAGCCTTCAACTTACTCCAATTCTTTTCATGTAACAGCCCAGTTGCTTGGCAAGTGTTAGGATTTATTGTTCTCCAGACTGTCAGCGCTGACCAGGTGCTGTCCTCCTCCCTCGAGCCCGGAGACCACCCAAAGAAACGTATCACACACGGTGTTTAGTTTACTCAGAGTGATCTAACTCGTGCTTTATTCTTTGCAGTTTATATAGTAATTTTGCGTGAGTCAGTAATACATAACAAAATGAGAGACAAAACATATAGTTAAATAACAGACAAAATATGTGACCAAAATGAAACTTGGCTAGCAGATACATAATCGTCATTTCGGGGAAATCGCATGATTTAAGGGAAATCGAAACTAGCTAGTTATACAAGTAGGGCATAGGTGAATAGAAGCAGAAATACTGTACAAACTAATTTGAAAATGGATGTCATATCTAAAATGGAGCATATAAAGCTAACTATAAAAGCCTATTTTCCCACAATCCCCTCTTAAATCATATAAATGATTTCTTTCTAGCTATCTTATAACTTCTATAAGTTATCATAGGTTTCTATCTCTCGTTTGTCTCTCTTAAATGTAGCATTTGTTTCTTTACAGCGACAGTCTTAGGGCTTTCTCCAGATATTGGCCTTATGAGTAGAGTTGAGCAAACCCGAACTATAAAGTTCGGGTCCGTACCGAACTTTTGGGTGTCTGGGACCCGGACCCGAACCCGGACTTTTCAAAAAAAGTCTGGGTTCGGGTTTGGGGTTCTGGTAATTTTACTAAAAGTTCTGAAAATTGCTGTAAAAAAGTCCTGGAAAGTCCTAGAGGTCTGCAAAAGGAAGGAAAATGGGGTTAAGGGTCGGACAAGTGCCCTACAAAGAAATGGGGACAGGGAAATAACTTAAAAGCATTTTTAAACAAAAATCACATAAAAAAATCAAAAATGGAGGTGGATTCAAACTGTGTGTGAAAAGTATTAATTAGCGGGAGAAGCCATATCACTGTTCTAAAATCATCTTCAAACTGTGTGAAAAAAGTATAAATTAGCTGGGAGAACCCATATCACTGTTCTACAATCATCTGAAAACTGTGTGTGAAACTTAAACAATAGCCGGGAGAAGCCATATCCCTGTTCAAAAATCACCTGCAAACTGTGTGTGAAACTTAAACAATAGCCGGGAGAAGCCATATCCCTGTTCTAAAATCATCTGAAAACTGTGTGTGAAACGTAAACAATAACCGGGAGAAGCCATATCCCTGTTCTAAAATCATCTGAAAACTGTGTGTGAAACTTAAACAATAGCAGGTAGAAGCCATATACCTGTTCTAAAATCATCTGAAAACTGTGTGTGAAACTTAAACAATAGCAGGTAGAAGCCATATCCCTGTTCTAAAATCATCTGAAAACTGTGTGTGAAACTTAAACAATAGCAGGTAGAAGCCATATCCCCGTTCTGTTTAAGTTTCACACACAGTTTGCTGGTGATTTTAGAACAGGGATATGGCTTCTCCCAGCTATTGTTTAAGTTTCACAAGCAGTT
The DNA here is from genome assembly GCA_018402905.1 of Glandirana rugosa. Classification (NCBI taxonomy): domain Eukaryota; kingdom Metazoa; phylum Chordata; class Amphibia; order Anura; family Ranidae; genus Glandirana; species Glandirana rugosa. The sequence goes on along the minus strand of BLSH010371308.1, from coordinate 7,397 downwards.
TTCAGATGATTTTAGAACAGGGATATTGCTTCTCCCGGTTATTGTTTAAGTTTCACACCCAGTTTGCTGATGATTTTAGAACAGGGATATGGCTTCTCCCGGTTATTGTTTAAGTTTCACACACAGTTTTCAGATGATTGTAGAACAGTGTTATGGGTTCTCCTGGCTAATTTATACTTTTTTCACACAGTTTGAAGATGATTTTAGAACAGTGATATGGCTTCTCCCACTAATTAATACTTTTCACACACAGTTTGAAGATGGTCCACATCCACCTCCATTTTTGATTTTTTTATGTGATTTTTGTTTAAAAATGCTTTTAAGTTATTTCCCTGTCCTGATTTCTTTGCAGGGCACTTATCCGACCTTTACCCCCATTTCCCTCCTTTTGCAGACCTCTAGGACTTTCCAGGACTTTTTTACAGCCATTTTAGTGCCTAAAAGTTCGGGTCCCCATTGATTTCAATGGGGTTCGGGGTCCGGGTCAAAGTTCGGGTTCTGTCCGGACCCGAACCAGGACTTTGTCTTGAAGTTCGACCGAACCAGCAGAACCCGAACTTCTAGAGGTTCGATCAACTCTACTTATGAGACCTAAGTTCTCAGAGTGATATATACAGTTAGTTACTATCCAAACTGGAAGGAAGATCAAGAGGAGGAGCACCATTAGAGGGCACAAGGTCTTCCCAAAAGTCTGTGGTGAGATAAACAAGGTCATCTTTTTCAGAGGCTTTTCCACCTATTTCACTCTCTGTTTGAGGACTTATACCCCCTGGTTCACCTCTCTTGCCTTTATCTTGCTTCTCGGGTGCTTGGTTCACCCTTTTCACATGACTAGCATGGATCTGGCTAGGGGATTCCTCTGTAAGAATAGCTGTCCTGGTGATGGCCACCACTCTTGTGGCTGGTCCAAATGGGGGTTCCTGTGGCGTTCGTCCATTGGGCACTCTCTGGATCACGACCTGGTCCCCGACCTTGAAAGGGTGCGTTGGTACCTGTGAAGAACAAAGAGAGGTGCGAGCAACGTTTCTTTCAACTTTGTCCAGAGTTTCAATACGTTTTCTCACATATTCCTCCTGGATTAGATCTAGGTCCCCTCTTTCTTCCATAAGTGGCTGTCTGGCCCATGGAGTGGGGAATGGCCTACCCATTAAAACCTCATAAAGGGAGTAACTGTCTTCTCGGAGGGCGTCATTCTTACCTCGGCCAGAACTACTGGGAGGACCTTCTTCCAACCTGCACACGCACCTCCAGTTGCCTTCCCCATCCTATCCTTGAGAGTCCTATTCATCCTTTCCACTATACCTGAACTTTGGGCGTGATATGGTATGTGAAACTTCCAGTCAATTTTAACCACTTAAGGACCGGAAGGATTTCCAGCTTTAGGACCGGAGCCCTTTTTGCGATTCGGCACTGCGTCGCTTTAACTGAAAATTGCGCGGTCGTGCAATGTTGTACCCAAACAAAATTTGCGTCCTTTTTTTCCCACAAATAGAGCTTTCTTTTGGTGGTATTTGATCACCGCTGCGTCATTTCTGATCACCGCTATAAACAAAAGAAGAGCGACAATTTTGCAAAAAACCCAAATTTCTTACTTTTTGCTAAAATACAAATCCAAAAAAAAACACATTTTTTTCTTCGGTAGCACTTACCAAATACACAAAACATTACACATTTCCTTTTACACAATCTGGCATATCAGAACCTGTGGTATGTCTCAGGAGATTGTCGTAGTAGGAACAGTCAGGTATTCATTGGCGGCAGTAACCAATCATGCCAAGGAAGGTAAGAACTATCACATGGGGCAGGGAACGAGCCCAGTGTAAGTTTTAACTGCAGAATCTTGAAGCTTACACAGGGCTTCCTTTCCTCACTCCCGGAGGTTGAACAGAGGAGTGGGTGAGTGAAAGTAAGTTGAGTACAGTATGTGCTCTGGGTAAGGCCCCTTTCACACTCGTGTGATGCGATTTTACCACGATTTTGCCATGATTTTTTGCAGCAATTTTGCCGCGAATTTACTGCGATTACGGATTAGTACAATTTTGGTCCGACTTTATTGCAGCTTTGGCACAATGAAAACATATTACAAAGTCGTACAGAAATAGTACAGAAATTGCATCTATATTATTCAGGTGCGATTTGCATGCAACTTTGAGGGTTTAACATTGCATCAAAGTTGGGCCAAAGTAATGCAGGGACTACTTTGAAATTGGCACGACTTGAAGTTGTACAGATATGAATGGTACTCATTGGAAATAATGGGGAATGACTTGTCATGCGACTTTGCAGTCCCAAGTGGCAGAACAAGTCGTATTAGTGTGAAAGCGGCCTTAATGGGACATTAAAGCAAGTCTGTTTATTTGAAAAGAACTTTCCTTTAAAAGATGTAGAACCCGGGGGGCGCATGCGCGGCGCAATGCTAGCAGGAAGCAACTGCTGAGAGCTCCGCCGATTCCTCCCGCTCCGACGGCTAATACAGCTTCCCAACGCACGGCACCTGGGCACTGACACTACATAAGCCCTCCTAAAGACCCCCTGCATGCCTGGGAGGAAAAACAAGGAAAACCGCCGCTCACAGGGCCACCTAACTACATATTTACTCCGCTCTATGGAGAAGGTAAAGATGTCCCAAGATGGCGCCGCCGCCCTGCAACAGCAACAACATGCTTCCAAACATAGAGCAGATAAATCTGGAGACAAGTTATCCTCTCCCCAAGGACCCTCACCAGCAAACTGTGAGTACTCTGCTTCACAAAATAACACTGGATCCCTTACAAAAGCTGACCTAGATGAAAGTCTATCCAAAATATATGAAAAATTAGCCAACAAAATCCATACTGAAATCAGCAAATCTACATTAGCCCTGTCTCAGGAAATATCCTCACTAGGTAATAGAACTGACCTTCTTGAAACAAAACACGATGAACTGACCCTAGCTCATAGTGATCTCAGAAGAGATTTCGAACAATTGGCCGAAAATTTTGCGTATGCGCAGACGCAAATCGAAGATTTGGACAATCACAATCGCAGACAAAATTTGCGCATACGCGGAGTCCCTGAGTCTGTTTCTGAAATTACCCCTGCGATTTTGAAGCTTTTTTACTCCCTAATCCCTGATAAAGAAGATACTGCATTTCTATGCGACAGAATTCACCGTGCTCTGCGTCCCAAACCCCCTGCAGACAAACCACCCCGGGACATTATACTTTGTCTTAAGGACTTCCTCATTAAAGAGGAGATATTAAGAGCAGCCAGAAACTCCCCTAACGTCAACTTAGATGGGGTCAGAATCCAGATATTCCCAGATATATCCCCTGCAACGTTGGAACGCAGGAGAAACATGAAAGAAGTTACAACTGTACTACAAAATGCACGCATTCGTTATAGATGGGGTTTTCCTTTCAAGCTATCTATTACACATAATGGTACTGTGCATACTGTCTATAACCTTTCTGAAGGCAAAGACTTACTCATCAAATTGGGCTTATTGGATCCAGAACCCCCACTTTGCCTCCCTTCCACACCAAGACCATCCCCCATCTGGTCCACTCCGGCATCTCGCCGTGACCAAAGAAGAAACAGAGACTCTCCAAACAATCGTTTTTTTTAGAGGAGGAGAAGAAAAGAAGAAGAGGACTTTACACCTCCACTCATAACTAATAGAATCATCAAACTGCTCAAGCTGCCCTGACGCACTTGTCTTTTTTCTCTTTGTCTCTTTTTTCCCCCTTTTTTTTTTTTTTAAAAAGTACAACTTAATATTGCCTTAGCACTAAACATGATAGCCTGTCTAGATACATCTGCCTGGTTTTTACCCACACTGAAATGATCAAGATGTTTGAAACACATCTTTTACCAAAAAAGGCATTTAAATCATTCTAAGATAGTAGTTGTGCTAGGTTCTATCACCACCCAGTGGTTTAGATATTTAAGTGCTATGTTCCTTTCTTTTTCCTTTTTTGTTTTCTTTTTTTCCTTTTATGGTCAAGCTCTGTGACTAAAGATAATTCACTTGATTACTCTTTATTGCCACACGGTGGTCGACTATAGAAGAAACTTTTCCCACTTAGAGATATTTATAATAGTTCAAGTTTTTTCTGACATCTTATAGCACCACCTAGTGGTTATATAACAAAGGTACTATCCTTTTACACAGGATAATTCATTTGATTACCATCTATTGCCACACGGTGGTTGACTATGGAAGAAACTTTACTCACTTAGAGTTACCTATAATAGTTCAAGCTTTTTCTGATATCCTATAGCAACACCTACTGGTTATACAACAAAGTCACAATCCCTTTACAGGTTTAAATAATAATATTTGCCAATATTATATATTTTCATACTATATAGAGTTTTGTTAACTTCCTCTTCATGCAATGTTTTTAGTATGATATTTTGGTGGTCCCTGTGTGGATTGTATGAGATTGACTAGGCGCTATGGTCGGTTGCCTACGTGCCGTCGATAACATTCAGACCATACTTGTGCCGTCGGTCTGGGGGGAAACTAGCTGGTTTGTCCCCCACCCCTCTTGCGGGCTGTGATGCGACCTCAATTAAAAATTCATGTCATGTGTGGATTTGTTTTCAGATCTTCCGTGGCATTATGTATTATTTCATCTTTAACATAATTGGCATTCCCGGGTTATTCAGCCCGCGGGAGGGTTTTGGACGATTCAGTCCTAAAAAAAATTTGTATTGGCCGATTGATGACGCATCATCCGGCCCCCAGATAAAAGCTATTGTTTTTTCATCTTCTGCTTATTTGATCTACAACTGTTCGTATAGAAGGTTAATTGCTGTCATTTTTCTTACAAACAAAGCTGACATATATCAAGGTCAATATCGTTTTTTATGTTACTTTACACACATGCAACAGGGTCATAGAGATTGTTATTGTCACACACACAATCTTGCGGTATTTCAACTCCATTTTCTTTCATATACCTGCTGAGCGCCTGCTCTATTACCACCCCCTCCCCTATCAAACCCACCATAATCACCATATAACTTTTGCTTCTCCCCCATATACATAGACATGAAGAATTTAAAAATCATATCACACAATCATATCGCTGGGGAGAACAGAACAAACTCATACAACATTTTTTATGAACCAATATTAAAGATAGTTACATACACCCCACCAACCTACTCCTCTTTACACAGAGAACATTATTCTAATGTAGCCGGGGTTCAGAAAACATTATAAATTTTCGGAAAAAGGAAAAACAACCACTCAATTTAGGAACTTGCAACACACTATACTAAAAATTTAAGAAGTACAGATACATATACCCCCTCTTCGTTTTCAATATACCACTAATACCACCCAAACTATCCCCTCCCCCACCATTATCTCGTCCG
>BLSH010371240.1:181256-204103 GCA_018402905.1 Glandirana rugosa | reverse complement strand
CAGTCTTTTGGAGGGTGAGAAAACCAAACACTAGACATACAATAGGAAATGTCCACGTCACCCAGGCAGTGACATAGAAACGTGAAGACAGACCCTCCTTCACAGTGAAATAGATAGGATACCCACTACAACAAGAGACCACAAATATTGGCAATTAGTTGGGGAGGGGGTGCTCAGAGGTCAGCACTAAAGTGTATGGTGGGGCCAAAAAAAATAAAAAACAACAAGATTTAGTACTTGCACAGTTCTGTGAATCTAAAGAAATGGAACATGCCAATAGGAAGAGGCAGAGAGCAGAAATGACCTCATTAGAGAGCTGCTATTCATTTCCCATCCAATCACCTTGACCTAGTTTTACTTCTTTGGCCTCATGCATACTGGATGTTATAAAAATAGCTGTAGATCGCCACGTTAAAAAAAAAAAAAAAAAAAAAAACCCACAAAGTTTTGCAGCATTTTTACATTAGAGTTTGCGTTTTTAGCAAAACTATACTCCCACAAAAGCTGATGGCTCAAAAACGCAGAACAGCCGCGTTTGTACAGCTGAAAAACTCCTGTTCAAACCCACTACTTCTGGGTTTTTTTCCAGCCAGAAAACACCCCTGTCAAACAAACGCTGATAGAAACCTATTTGTTCATGGACACATAGGATAACATGCTGGGGAGTTTACTGACTGCAGGAAAAAAAAAGCCATGAAGCCAAAAACCGCATCTGGGAAAACATCCAGTGCGCATGATGTTTTTGACTGCAAAGGAGAAACAATAGTCAGGACTCTGTATTGTGCCAGTTATAATATAAGTTGAATAAATATATCATTTTCATGGCCAGAAACATGTATTAAAGCTGCCCATTTGAGGACTGGACAGATTCTAAACACCTGATTGCAAATACAACACAAGAGTCCTCTGATGACAAGTTCTGCCATAAGCCCTCCCACTATGACTGGCAACCAGCAGTGAAGTACAACCAACCTTTTTTGCTTTAAGTTGTGACTTTTTGACCAAATGAACAGGATGCCAGAACCGACTTTGATTTAGATGGATGACCTACTGTGAATTTTGCTGCAGCCATTCTCAGCCAGGGTTCCTCCAGAATTAGGGGTTCCTTAACCTATGAATGGTTGACTTCAGACTTGATGGTGCCTGCATAATTCCAGGGTCAACTCTGCTCAACTATGCCAGCTGCCAGAATCCAATGACTTGTCTATATCAAAAATAGCGAAAAGGGAATGTGCACTTGTGAGCCACATTTTCAAGGCCACAAGACAGACAATTGCAAACGCATGGAAAACACGAATGCATGGTACTTTCGTAAGCGAAAAGCTCACAGCGATTTTCACGGATACACATGACAAACTTCTACACATCTTGCAGCTCTGGTTGAACCAGTTCCCATCGATGTGACTGCCCACACATTTTCTGGATTTGTAGGTCACTACATCTGCCTAGCTATAACTGCCATGAGCCTCCTGGGGGATTCCCATCCCCTGCCTAATACCCTCTTTATTACCTCCCCCTTTTTCTTTGGCACATTCTGTGGTTCTTATGCAGGACCAATATGTTACCTTCCCGTCCCCATGAGGTTTAAATCTTTCAACGGCCATGTGCTCTACTCTTGGGTATGTTTAGCACTGAATAGGACAGCTCTTTTAGTAGTCCAATTGTACTTTAGTTTGGCCTTTTTCTCATAGGCACATCAACCTCAGGTGCTGCTCTGGATACCACCTTTATTCAGCCTCATAACCAATTGGGTTACTTCCTATGTATTTAACTGTTGATTTGAACTTTTTCTTACCTTCCAAGGGAAATGAACTGTTGAATCAGTACTCTAAAGCCTAGTATACGTGGGCCGAATGTCGGATGGCATCGGCCAGTTCAATAGAAACCGGCTGACATTTGGCCTGTGTGTACTGGAGTCAGTCCAATAGAAGCTGGCCATTCTGACAGCTTCTGTCGAAGGTGCATGACCGAAAAAGGTCTGCCAACCATCTCCTGATCAGAGTGACAAGACCAGATTGTTCTGGTCTCGCTGGGTTGAACGAAAAAAAAAACTACTTGTGTGTACGAAGCTCAATTCTGATGCTGCTAGATGTTCAATATCTAAGAAATGCATTGACTGATGTAGATCAGTGGTTCCCAACCTCGGTCCCCAACAGGCCATGTTTTGGGAATTTCTATTTATAAAATAGCTGTCCAAAATACCAAGCCATTGACTCTGATTTAAAGCACCTGTGCAAGATAACGTAAAGCCTGAAACCATGGCCTTGTTGGGGGTACTTGAGGATTGAGGTTGAGAACCACTGATGTAGATGTCTGGTCTATTGCCATTTTCCACTCATGACTCATGTCAAAATGTTTTTGTTTAAAAACCTCCTTCCAATAAAATCATTGTGAAAATAAATCTATTTCAAGGGTTCCTCTGGGGTAAAAAGGTTGAGAAAGGCTGGTCTAAGCGTAGACCTAGGACTTCTCCACATGCTCTCTGCCATAAAAATGCAATTTTGAGCACTTAACCCATGGGTGCTCAACCTGTGGCCCTCCAGCTGCTGCCAAACTACAATTTCCATCATGCCTCTGCCTTTGGGAGTCATGCTTGTAACCCATCAGCTTTGTAATGCCTCATGGGACCTGTAGTAATGCAACAGTTGGAGGGCCACAAGTTGAGCACCCATGACCTAAGCAATCAAGTCAGGAGGAGGTCTGAGGGTGTGTCTAGCCCTAAGCAAATACAGATTTCCAAACTGTCAGTATGTGCACAAGATCTAACAATGGTTGCAGTAGTGGAGCTACAGACCACAATTGCATTTTTTTTTTTTTTTTTTTTTTTTTTAAATTAAGTTATTCACACACTAGTTGATTTTGGAATGAACATTTGCACAAATATCTGTGTGAATATTCTCAGTACTTGATGACATAAATGAATTAACAAATTATGTTATTCGAAAGTACTTTGCTTTCAACATTCACTTTTGGAATCCTATAGTACTTTACTGAACATATTGGGAATGATATACTAAAATCTGGTGCAGCTGTGCATGGTAGCCAATCAGCTTCCAGGCTTTTTTGTCAAAGCTTAATTTATCAAGCTGACGTTAGAAGAAGTGGATGATGATACCATGCGCAGCTGCGCCAGATTTTGTACTCGCCTCTTTTAGTAAATCAACCACTGTGTATAAAGACATTTCCAAAATGGAAGATTATGCCCACGTTTTCCCTGTCTTTTGTTGCAAACGTGTGCTCATTATCTGTTTTACGTACGTCAACATTAAATATATTGCTTATAGAGCCACAGTAATATGCAAGTTTTGTCTTTCCTGTCAAAATGCATACATGCCTTTAAGCCCCATACACACTATTAGATTTTCTGTAGACTTTTGTCTTTAGATTTACCTGAACCATGTAGTGCAAGGGCCTGTCCAATTGCATGCAAATTAAAACTCTTAAGGTTTGATCTCATATTATATGGTTTTGATAAATCTGAAGACAAAAATCTACAGAAAATTGGATAGTGTGTATGGGGCTTTAGAAAAACCGACACTATATTCACAATGTGTAGACACACAAAACAAAGTTGTCAACTTTCTTAACAGAAGAACAAAATAAATGCACACAGGCTCAACTTGCAGCACTGGGGTCCTTGGCTCAAATTCTGCACAGGACACTACCTGCATGGACTTTGCAATGTTCTCCCTCTAGGTATTCCACTTTCCTCCCACACTCCAAAGACATGCTGGTAGGCCAACTGTCTCCTGTCTCAATTGTCCCTAGTATGTGTAAGAATGCATGCGAGTTAGCGACCTTAGATTGTAAGATCCTCGAGGGCAGAGACTGATGCAAATGTACAATATAGAAAGTGCTGCATACATTTTTGGCACTATATGGCTCTCTTACTCTGGCTGTCTTTATGAGATCCTTGAAAACTCATTTCTTCAGGGAAGTCCATCACGCCTCCACCTAACAACTAAACTTTTCCATCAGCTAATTCCTCACAGTTACTACCTTTTGTATCACTTTCCCCACGCTATTAGATTGTACGCTCTTATGAACAGGGCCCGCTTAACCCTCCTGTATTTTATTGTAGTCTTCCTTTATATTGTAAAGCGCTGTGAAAACTGTTAGCGCTATTTACATCTTGAATAATAATACCTGTAATATTGGATATATATTTTTTTTATTATTGTATAATTATATATAAATTATACAATTGAGAAAAATAAATTATATTTATATGTGTATTTTTTTTAAGGCAATGCAAACTACAGTAGCCCATAAAATCCAAGCAATTTTTTTTTTTTTTTTTTTACTGCTCCAAACCTATGACAGATGTATTCTGCTTGGTTACCGAAGGATCCTGCACTTTGCTCCTTTACTTAAAGCAAATCAGTAAGTGTCACATCATATAGGTACAAAAATATTTTACTAAACAACAAACAGACGCAGGCAAGCCCAGGAAAATGTTGCAATGATAAAATCTTCATGCAAATGGATTTCTTTCCCTTACAAAGGGGTGCTTTGCATTGTGTTGCCCAAGGAAAGCGCATTGGTCATCTCTTAATGTAACAGCCTGACATGAAACATATTTGCAAACAGACGATGAAAATACATTGGGTTTTATTTCCAAACACAGCATTACTAAGGTGAGGGTTGCATACCAAAGTCTTTGCTGTGTTTATAAGATAAAATAAACAAAAACCTCCAAAAAGAAAAGGGTGAAAGTAAAACAAGCACAGAAAAAAAGAAAATAAGATATATCGCCACTTTAAACAGTTCTTTAAAGCCAACAATCAAATAAAACAAGCTTAACTGCCCCCTTCTCCATTCATCCACCTTATGTCCATAATATTATCTGTCGTTAGCTTTCATGTAAAGGAGATGGAACAATGGGACCCCTTCCCCCACCCAAAAAAAAAATGTTTAATTAGAATTAAGCCACGCTGCTGGCAAGGGATTGCTCGACAATGCAGTCCCAAGGCACATCATTTAAAAGAGGAAAGGAAAAAAAAAACCTACACACCACACGCACAGACAACAAGCATGCTTCTCAATATTACTAAAATCAATATAGAATATGCAAGGTGAGAGGAAGCCATAGGGATCGCAGTGGTACAGTGGACAAGGGCAAAAAAAGTAGCCTTGTTTATATCTGACTACATGTGACTGATGCGCCTACCTTCACTGGTCTATGGATGTAAAGCACTGCATCTTAGGTGAGCCTGGTGAAAGCAGCCAAGAAGGGGTTAATGACAGTTCAGCTGCCAGAGGGGGTCCCTGACCTATCCCCCCTCCTACTGCAGATGCAATGGAGATTTTCCTGCCAGAACCAGAGCTGCAGTAGATACAGGCTTAGCAGGAGGTGTGTCCTCCATATCCTTAAAGTGCATCTCCCTTTAAGCTAGGTTACTGCTAACCCAACCAGTTAACTCTAGATGATGCAATGATCCCCAGGCGATTCATTTCACTCCTGAACACCCCCACCACTCCTTCTTTCCTAATAAAAATAGTAAGAAAAACTGGAGTCGATAACTTAGAGCGCTCAATGTAAATAGAAGCACACGCTGAGCTCAGCTGTCAGCGTCAGCAAACAGTTAAACAGGAACATCTACCCAGCGGCCCTGGCTGAGCACATTTCAAAATCAACACTAGAGCATATTCAGACACCTCCCTGACATTAGATTGGGTGGGGTCAGGATATTTGAAGATCCGGGGCACAGGTCACATCTGACAGGCAGGGATAAGACAAAAAAAACCACAAGTCACGAGAGAGGTTAGCAGGACGTGTATTTAGGCTCATTTACGTAGATCTTCCTAATCCTGCACTGTTCCAATGAATGCAGCCCTGGCACACCAGGGGGATTACTCTTAGCAGATGGACACAGATGCATCTATAGGGGACCGACAGTTCTGCTCAAACTGCACGTAGCATCAAAAATAGAAATTCAATTGGTGGAGGGACCTACAGGTTATTGATTAGGATCACTCAAATTGCAACATATTTAATGGCCTATGGATCATTCTGATACAACACCTGGAATGTCCACAACTGTGGATATAGTTTACCAGCCGGGATAGAAATTGAAGGCGATCTTTAACAGACCGCAGCCCGTATACAATGGTACCATACACTGCGTCTGTGCAGCATGCCAGATCATAGAATGTCTAACTGCACATTCTGACAGAACTGCATTAAAAAGTACTTCCGTCAAAATACCAAACTGTCACATTTAATGTAAATAAACCATACATCACCTACAATTATACTCTATATACTTCTACACATTAGGAATGAGCTACCGGAATACACAACACCTACAATGATCAGAGCTGTACAGATATATAATTGATATACAGTAGGATAGTAAATGTAGCTACAATGCTGTATACCCATTACCAGGAAATACACCTTCAAAGTACAATGGGGAAGACTCAGAAAAGTTACATGCCTGGTGTGTTTTTTGCCAGGAAAGGTTCACACTCTGTCACAGATCACTGCCATGTTGCTGGTTTGCTTTAACTGACTTTAAATGACAGTTGGTCAACATACCAACCTGCATTCCCCTCCCCCCATGTATCTGAACAGATCTTACCAAAAACAACACTAATCCAGGCACTTTGCTGTGTTTGAAAAGGACGGCTCCGTATTGTGTGAGAACGAGCACTTAAAGTGTGCTGCCTACCCCAATACAATAAACATACGGTGGAGAGCGCACACACCTAGAGAGCAGGGATGATCACCCATAAACAAAGCCAGATCACTGCTCATCTCAAAAGAAAGCGCAGAGGGGAGCGCTGACTTAATGATGGCATGGGGGGCAGGGATCAGGTAGGGAAGAAGGAATCGGGAATTAAGGGAGTGAAAGTGTAGAGACAGGGATGAGGTATGGTGGCAGGGAGAAGGGATCAGATACAGTGGCAAGGAGCAGGTATGAAGGTAGTGAAGGTATAGAGGCAGGTAGGGTGGCAGGGATCAGCTATGGAGTAAAGGATCAGGTAGGGTGGTGGGGATCTTATACTGAGAAAGATCAGGAGAGTTGAGGTATTTAGGAAATCAGGTACAGATGGGGGAAAGGGAGGGATGGACGGGCAGAGGAAGGGATCAGGTATGGAGGAAGGGATCAGGCATGGAGGAAGGGATCAGGCATGGAGGAAGGGATCAGGCATGGAGGAAGGGATCAGGCATGGAGGAAGGGATCAGGCATGGAGGAAGGGATCAGGTGGGATGAAGTGCAGGGATCAGGTGGGATGAGGTGCAGGGGAAGGGATCAGGTATTGAGGAAGGGATCAGTAATGGAGGAAGGGATCAGGTGCAATGAGGTGGTGCAGGGATGAGGTAGTAGGTGAGGTGCAGGGATGAGGTGAAGGGATGAGGTGGTGCAGGGAACAGGTGGGATGAGGTGGTGCAGGGATGAGGTAGTAGGTGAGGTGCAGGGATGAGGTGGTGCCGGGATCAGGTGGGATAGGGATCAGGTGGGATGAGGTGGTGCAGGGATCAGGTGGGATGAGGTGGTGCAGGGATCAGGTGGGATGAGGTGGTGCCGGGATCAGGTGGTGCAGGGATCAGGTGGGATGAGGTGGTGCCGGGATCAGGTGGTGCAGGGATCAGGTGGGATGAGGTGGTGCAGGGATCAGGTGGGATGAGGTGGTGCAGGGATCAGGTGGGATGAGGTGGTGCAGGGATGAGGTGCAGGGATGAGGCGGTAGGTGAGGTGCAGGGATCAGGTGGGATGAGGTGCAGGGATCCGGTGGGATAAGGTAGTAGGTGGTGTCGGAGAAGTTGCAGTAGAAGTTGAGGTGTCGGTGTGGGCGGGGGAGGGTCGGTGAGCACGAGGTACGGAAGTTTACCTCCCCGGTGTAGTATGGAGTGCGGGTCTCCCCGGTGGAGGACAATGAGTTGTCAGTGAAGATGGAGGCTCCGCGGTGACAGCGGTCCCCCGTCCAGTGACACATCCCGAATACAGAGCGCTCCGCGGGTTTTGTTTTGCTTCCCTGTTGTTGCTGTCAGTCGCCCCTCCCCCCTCGGACTCCCCGCACAGCACACGGACGGGTCCCTCACCTACACAGTGGATGAGCCGGTGCCGCCACGAGTCGAGTTCCCGCCGGAATCCCTTCCTCTCCGCCGTGCACCGAGGGCTCCGGCACTGGGCAGCCATTCTGACGGTTCCCTTTTTCCATCTGCGTCTGACGTCATCGCTCGTCACTTACTACTCACTCACACACATACAGGCACAGCGAGGGGGCGGGACCGGCGGCGCTGATTGACAGACGCTCTGACTGACGCGGCGTGAGAGATGGGCGGGGTGACGGGTGATTGGCAGCTGGAACTGTCAGGCCGTGGGGAGGTGGGCGTGTCCGCCTGAAGCGTTCAACTGTCACTGTCCGGAGAAGCGTGCTGCCATGGAGGGGAGGGGAGGTCGCTTGCAGTTCATTGTCGGATCAGACATTCCTTATGAGGACTTCATTCTTCTCTCTGTACATTGGAATGGGCATCCTCCCCATGGAGGATCTCAGTGATTATGGCAGTTGGAAGCTCTTGGCTGGGAAAGTCAGGTCCATGGTGACAAAGTGAAACTACTTTCAGAGAGGAGCACAGCAGGCTCACAGACTGATAGGGGAAGCACTTCAATTGAGGACATTTTCACCCTCTTCCTGCCCAGGCCAATCTTTAGATTTCAGCGATTTCACACTTTGAATGACAATTACTCAGTCATGCGACATTACACAGAATTCGTTATCCTTTTTATTTAAACAGAGCTTTAGTTTGCTGGTATTTAACCACTTCAAGACCAGGCCTATTTCTGCCATTTGTTGCTTACAAGTTAAAATCAGTATTTTTTGCTAGTAAATGACTTAGAACCCCCAAACATATTATATTTTTCTTTTTGCAGAATAAAATGGTTGGCGTTGCAGTATTTTATGCCACGCCATATTTGCACAGCGGTCTTTCAAACACAAATTGTTGGGAAAAAATACTCTTCAATTATTAAAACAAAAATAAGCAGAAAAGTTAGCCCAATTTTGTTGTACAATGTGAAAGATGATGTTACACTGAGTAAGTAGATAGCGCACACTCCTGGAATGGCGACAAACTACGGTACTTAAAACGTTTGTTAACCCCAAAAAAAAACACAGCAAATCCTGTTCCCTTAACCACTTCAGCCCCGGAAGGATTTCCCACATTAGGACCAGAGCACTTTTTGCGATTCGGCACTGCGTCGCTTTAACTGACAATTGTGCGGTCGTGCGACATTGTACCCAAACTAAATTTGCATCCTTTTCTTCACCACAAATAGAGCTTTCTTTTGGTGGTATTTGATCACCTCTGCGTAATTTCTGATCGCCGCTATAAACAAAAAAAAAGCAACAATTTTGCAAAAAAAAAACAATATTTCTTACTTTTTGCTAAAATACAAATCCAAAAAAATATAAAAAATATTTTATATTTTTCATATTTTTGGTAAAAAAAAATCGCAATCAGCGTTTATTGATTGGTTTGGGCAAAAGTTGCTGCATTTACGGATAATGAGAATTCATTTCTGGGGGAGTTTTTTTATTTTTTACTAGTAATGGCGGCGATCTGCAATTTTTAGCGGTACTGCGATATTGGGGCGGACATGTCGGACCATTTTGACACTTTTTTGGATCATTGGCATTTATACAGCGATCAGTGCTATAAAAATGCACTGATTACTGTGTAAATGCCATTGGCAGTGAAAGGGTTAACCTGCAGGGTGTAGTGAAGGCGTTAACAATGTTCCCTGGGTGTGTTCTAACTGTGAGGGGGCTGGGCTACCATGGGCAGTGACAGGGATCAGTATATCTCTTATGTGCCCCACTGTCAGAATGGGAAAACACCGTGTTTACAGCGGCGGTTCCCCGTTCTTTGGCCCTGGCTGCTCATCGCAGCCTGCTGGCAGACATCGGGTCCGCCTGAGCCACGGGCAAACTCCTCCAGAATGCGGCGGGCAGGAGCACGCGCCCCCTAGCGGCCACTCCGCAAATCGCCGTTTATTTACGGCGATTCACCATACACATCTACTCTGCCGCAGTAAATATACTGCGCGCGGTGTGGAAGTGGATAAAGCATGTTATATAGCACAGTGCTTGTGCTGTGTTATTTGGCTCCCTGTATCACCTGTAATATCTGTCTGATCCTGCCTGGTTCTTTCTTCCCCCTGTACGCTGACTCCGCATTATCATGGCTGCTGAGCCGTGACACAGTCAGTATGTGACTCCGTCATCTGCAGCCCTGCTCTCTGTCTCCTGTGTTCTCTCCCCCCTCCCCTCTCTGAGTGTCTGCTCGTGTCAGCCTCGCTCCTGCTGCTCTCATAGTTAACATTAAAAGCCCCCATCCCCTCTGTATTAGAACAATAAGTACCCCTGTGTCTGCATTCTATCATAAATATACTTATCTGTATACTGATAACACAGCATCTTCCGGCGGTCATGTGACTCCTTAGCTCTCTCTCCTCTGTTCCCTGGCTGACGTCAGCTGTAGTGCTTGGCCCCACATGCTTGAATTGTCAGCTAGGCAGAGGAGAGGAGAGAGGAGGCAAGTGATCATAGGAAGACAATGTGTTATCAGTACAGATAAGCATATACATATATATGATATAACACAGGGGAACTTATTGTTGTAATACAGAGGGGATGGGAGGTTTTTATACAAGTGGCTTAACAACCACTTTAAAAATCTCCATAGGCAATGCTTTAAAACATTTTAACGGTTAACAGTTTAGAGTTACAGAGGAGATGTAGTGCTAAAATCATTGCTCTCGCTCCAACGATTGCGGCGATACTTCATGTGTGACTTGAACACTTTACATTTGCAGGCGCGACTTACGGTTTCTTTGGCACATTAGCACAAAGGGATGGGGCGCTCTAAAAATGTTTTTTTTCTCTTTTTTTTTTTACACTGTCCCTTTAAGAAAGAAAATTTCTGATCACTTTTATTGCTGTCAGAAGGAATGTTAACATCCCTTGTGACAGTAATAGGCAGTGACAGGTACTCTTTATGGAGGGATCGGGGGTCTAAAATATCCTAAATCCCTCCTTTGCACTTCAAAGTATTCAAAAAGCCATTATCGCAGCTTTTGAATACTGACATTTTTTTTAAAATGGCGCCGTTGGCTGCTGAGTAAACCGGAAGTGACGTCGCTTCTGGGTTTTTACATCGGAGATCTGATCAAAGCTGAATCCGGCTTTGTTTGGGTCACCGGCCAGCCGGAGTGCCAGCTGGTGGCTCGGGTCTATATATTTGTGATGTAAACAAAAAAGACTGAAAATTTTGGGGGAAAAATAACACGTTTTCTTTTTTCTTTCTGTTATAAAATTTTTCAAACAAATATTCTTTCTTCATAAATTTAGACCAAAATGTATTTTGCTACATTTCCTTTGGTAATAATAAAGCAAATCAGTGTATATTGTTCAGTCTGTAGGAAAGTTATAGAGTCCACAAACTATGGTATATGTCTGAAAATTGATCAATCCTGATGTACAGACGGCCTATCTCATTTCTTGAGGTCCAAAAATACCAGGACAGTACATACAGCTGGTAAAATACAGTATCTCACAAAAGTCAGTACACCCCTCACATTTTTGTAAATATTTTATTCTATCTTTTCATGTGACAACACTGAATAAAGATATTTTGCTACAATGTAAAGTAGTGAGTGTACAGCTTGTATAACAGTGTAAATTTGCTGTCCCCTCAAAATAACTCAACACGCAGCCATTAATGTCTAAACCGCTGGCAACAAGAGTGAGTACACCCCTAAGTGAAAATGTCCAAATTGGGCCCAATTAGCCATTTTCCCTCTCTGGTGTCATGTGACATGTTAGTGTTAAAAGGTCTCAGGTGTGAATGGGGAGCAGGTGTGTTAAATTTGGTCTTATCACTCTCACTCTCTCATACTGGTCACTGGAAGTTCAACGTGGCACCTCATGGCAAAGAACTCTCTGAGGATCTGAAAAAAAGAATTGTTGCTCTACATAAAGATGGCCTAGGCTATAAGAAGGTTGCCAAGGCCCTGAAACTGAGCTGCACCACGGTGGCCAAGACCATACAGCGGTTTAACAGGACAGGATCCACTCAGAACAGGCCTCGCCATGATCGACCAAAGAAGTAGAGTGCACGTGCTCAGCGCCATATCCAGAGGTTGTCTTTGGGAAATAGACGTATGAGTGCTGCCAGCATTGCTGCAGAGGTTGAAGGGGTGGGGGGGTCAGCCTGTCAGTGCTCAGACCATACACCGCACACTGCATCAAATTGGTCTGCATGGCTGTCGTCCCAGAAGGAAGCCCCTTCTAAAGATGATGCACAAGAAAGACTGCAAACAGATTGCTGAAGACAAGCAGACTAAGGGCATAGATTACTGGAACCTGTCCTGTGGTCTGATGAGACCAAGATAAATTTATTTGGTTCAGATGGTGTCAAGCGTGTGTGGCAGCAACCAGGTGAGGAGTACAAAGACAAGTGTGTCTTGCCTATAGTCAAGCATAGTGGTGGGAGTGTCATGGTCTGGGCCTGCATGAGTGCTGCTGGCACTGGGGAGCTACAGTTTATTGAGGGAACCTTGAATGCCAACATGTACTGTGACATATTGAAGCAGAGCATGAGCCTCTCCCTTTGGCGACTGGGCCACAGGGCAGTATTCCAACATGATAACAACCCCAAACACACCTCCAAGACGACCACTGCCTTGCTAAAGAAGCTGAGGGTAAAGGTGATTGACAGACCAAGCATGTCTCCAGACCTAAACCCTATTGAGCATCTGTGGGGCATCCTCAAATGGAAAGTGGAGAAACGCAAGGTCTCTAATATCCACCATCTCCGTCATGGAGGAGTGGAAGAGGATTCCAGTGGCAACCTGTAAAGCTCTGGTGAACTCCATGCCCAAGAGGGTTAAGGCAGTGCTGGAAAATAATGGTGGCCACGCAAAATATTGACACTTTGGGCCCAATTTGGACATTTTCACTTAGGGGTATACTTACTTTTGTTGCCAGTGGTTTAGACATTAATTACTGTGTGTTGAGTTATTTTGAGGGGACTGCAAATGTACACTGTTATACAAGCTGTACACTCACTACTTTACATTGTAGAAAAGTGTCATTTCTTCAGTGTTGTCACATGAAAAGATATAATACAATACAGTAAAACCTCGGTTTGAGAGTAACTTGATTTGAGAGCATTTTGCAAGACAAGCAAAATGTTTAAATAAATTTTGTCTTGATATACAAGCGATGTCTTGATATACAAGCAGTGTCATGTCACAACTGAGTATACAAGAGAAGAGCGGCGCCTCTAAGTGTAGCGATATGGTTACATTTAATGAAGGTACAACATTTAGCAACTCACATGGTTGATGATTAAAACAGGCACATCTAAGTATGCAGGCAGCTGGGGTAAAGATGTTCACATGGACCATCCTCTACACCGCCATCAACATCATCCCTTCCACACTGCGCTCCACAAGCGCTTCAAGCCTCGCTTTCAGATCGCTCTACTGCAGGATATACTTCCCTGTCACGATTGCAGACTGGCAGCGGTGAGAGCCAGCGGTGCGGATTACGGTCTATGTGGACAGCTTTACCCCAGATGCCTGCATACTTAGATGTGCCTCTTTTAATCATGAACAATGTGAGTTTCATTAAATGTAACCATATTGCTACACTTAGCGGCACCTCTCTTCTCTTTTATGCTCTGTAGCTCCTGTTGGATTTTGCTTCTAATCCCCTTGTGGAGGCTGCCATTTGTGGATGGATATTTTATGGTTACACAACCTATCACATTGCTATAAGATTTTTATATGGACTATAAACAGTTTCCATTATTTCTTATGGGGAAATTCGCTTTGATATAAGAGTGCTTTGGATGACAAGCATGTTTCTGGAACGAATTATGCTCGCAATCGAAGGTTTTGCTGTATTTACAAAAATGTGAGGGGTGTACTCACTTTTGTGAGATACCGTAAGTATAGAACACGTAACCATTTTTCTAGATAGAAGTGCTATTGGTGAAATTTTCACCACATGTCGGTAACAACCCATGCAATCGATACATACAAAAAAAACAAAACAAATAAGTTCAGAAATTAAGTTATGGGTAATAAAATGGAATCGTAGCACTGCCCCCTTGAAGGCTGCTTACAATTACCTGTTCTTCTGCACCGCCCTGACCTTGTGAACCCTCCAACCGACCTGACACTCTGGATTCAGACATAATTTTGTAGCCACCTTTAAATAACAGTCCAACACAGTTTAGATAGATATTTGCGTAGGTTTTACTGGAACAAAATATAGGTGATAATATACCACACTAAGGGGAAGTCCCAGGCCGGCCTATTAAACCTTCACATCCTAATGAGAGATCAGATAAAATAGGAATAAGATAGGGACCCTTAAAGCGGTTGTATCCCCTAAAATGCAGTTTTTTACCTACAGGTAAGCCTTACCTGTAGGTAAAATGAATATCTCCTAAACCTGTACGGTTTAGGAAATATTCCCTCTGCAAGCAGACGCTGACGTAACGGTGCATGCGCAGTGATGTCCTGGCAATCTTGCAGAAAAGACGGTTCACTCGCGTGCATGCGCGGGAGTGATGTCTCGTGGCTCCAGCCACTCACAGCACCGGAGCCGCGTCCACGGAAGGATCTCCCGAGGGAACATGGCAGCTCCCTCTGCGGGGACCGAGCAGCCCTGACGGATCTTCTTTCTAAGGTGAGTATTTCATAATGAACTAGTATACGGTGCATACTAACTCATTATGCCTTTGTCTTGCAGGTTTTGGGTTTTTTTTGGGTACCTGGGGATACAACCGCTTTAACTAATGGCAAACAGCAATGTCCAGCGCGCAGGCCTGCAGTAGTCTTCACCGACAGTTGAAGCTCTTTGAATTATACCCAAAAGGTGGCACAGTGATGTAAGGTGGGCAGGATATCTTAAGCTGACTAGTAATATTCCTTAGACCCCTTTCACACAGGCGTAGTTTTCAGGCGCTTTAGCACTAAAAACTGCGCCTGTAAAGCCCCCCCAATCCACCCCAGTGTGAAAGCCGGAGTGCTTTCACACTGGTGGCGGTGCGCTTGCAGCTTACCCAGACCCTAGGGAAAATGTGGCTATATAGGGAGAGGAAGCCACCCATCCCTTTAAGATACTCACATATTGGTTGGGTCTGGTCCCAACCCCCCCCCCAGCTCATACAGAGTTTAATTGATCGTAAAGGGTATGACCCATAGGGACATTATCGGTTGTCAGCTTGTCATGTCCATGCTAAGGTATTAGTCAGAGATTTCAATAGATAATTTCTTAATAAAGCCAATTTGGAGGTACCATTGTCCACTCCGTGGAGAAGGGCGTTAATGTTCATTGCTCACAGCCTATGCTAAATCATTGTGTAGATGCTTTCCACTCTGCTTCCTATGCTCAGAATTCCTCATATGCACTTGTATTGGGTCTTGTTGCTCTTGGACTCCTGCTGCTGGGCTCTCATGCTGCGCAGGCTTCCCTTCAGGACAGATTAACATTTTGCAATACTTTAATGCATGTTTTACCACCCACTACCACAATGCATATATGTGACTTCCTGGGAATACTCATCTGTACACTGTGAAATCTCTCAAGGTCTCAGGAGAAAGTCACCCCCCACCCCAAGGTTCCAGGAAGTGAAGGGAGATGGATTTACCTGCCTTTAGTGAAACTGGCCACTGCGAGAAGGATGGGGAGGAAAAGAGAAACAAATGCAATGAAAAGAAAGCCTACAATTATCTACAAGTTTCTGTTTGTAGATTGCCATTGCTAAACATTTCTAAACGTTCTTATCTTGTATTGAAGATAAGGGATAAGTTCGTCTTTAAGGTCTCATGCACACCGAGGCTGATAAACGGACATTGAGGGGCTTTTTTTGGAACGCAAAAAAAATGGGTTCAGACGCAAGTTCAGAGGCATTTGAAACGCCAAACAGCTTGTAAACGCCGCTAAACGTGCCTAAACGCGGTAACTCACGTCTAGGTGCATTTAGTTTACAGGTGTTTACATTTTTTAAAAAAAAAACATTTTTTTTCAAAAACGCTCCTAGACGTGAATGTGGCAAAACCCGGCTAAACGCGGCATGCAAAACGGGCGTTTTAGACGCCGGCTTCTGGCTGTCAAAAGAAATCTTTCAGGGGAGGTTGAAAAAGTGTTCCATGCCAATAACAAGGCTTACCTATATGTATTGTAAATATCTCCTAAATGTGCACCATTTAGGAGATATTTACTGTAGATGCAGCCGGTAACGTCACCAGCGCATGTGCTCTGAAAGATCGACATCCCCGGGTTTTCGAAATACACAGAGCGCTGGGTTGAGGAGAGCATAATACACAGAGCGCTGGGTTCAGGAGAGCATAATACACAGAACGCTGGGTTCAGGAGAGCATAATACACAGAGCACTGAGTTCAGGAATGTGTAATACACAGAGTGCTGGGTTCAGGAGAGCGTAATACAGAGAGTGCTGGGTTCAGGAGAGCGTAATACAGAGAGTGCTGGGTTCAGGAGAGAGTAATACACAGAGGGCTGGGTTCAGGAATGCCTTTGTCTTTGGGAAATAGACGTTTGAATGCTGCCAGCATTGCTGCAGAGGTTGAAGGGTGGGGGGGGTCAGCCTGTCAGTGCTCAGACCATACGCCGCACACTGCATCAACTTGGTTTGCATGGCTGTCGTCCCAGAAGGAAGCCTCTTCTAAAGATGATGCCCAAGAAAGCCCACAAACAGTTTGCTGAAGACAAGCAGACTAAGGACATGGATTACTGGAACCATGTCCTGTGGTCTGATGAGACCAAGATAAACTTATTTGGTTCAGATGGTGTCAAGCGTGTGTGGCGGCAACCAGGTGAGGAGTACAAAGACAAGTGTGTCTTGCCTACAGTCAAGCATGGCGGTGGGAGTGGTCTGGGGCTGCATAAGCGCTGCCGGCACTGGGGAGCTACAGTTCATTGAGGGAACCATGAATGCCAACATGTACTGTGACATACTGAAGCAGAGCATGATCCCCTGCCTTCGGAGACTGGGCCGCAGGGCAGTATTCCAACATGATAACGGCCCCAAACACACCTCCAAGAAGACCACTGCCTTGCTAAAGAAGCTGAGGGTAAAGGTGATGGACTTGCTTAGGGGTGTACTCACTTTTGTTGTCAGCAGTTTAGACATTAATGGCTGTGTGTTGAGTTATTTTGAGGGGACAGCAAATTTACACTGTTATACAAGCTGTACAATCACTACTTTACATGGTAGCAAAGTGTCATTTCTTCAGTGTTGTCACATGAAAAGATACAATAAAATATTTACAAAAATGTGAGGGGTGTACTCACTTATGTGAGATACTGTATTTGCTAATTACTTACTGTATGTTTATGCTGTCTCTTTTATATGTGCTATACAATGATTGTACTTTACTGTTCCTCTCAAGACTATCAGTCTTCTTTTATTGAAAGAACTCTACAACCTACAGCACATTTGGTAATTTCATTCCCAAGCATGCTTAATTTGACTATGATTTCCAATTCACTTAGGCCTCATTTACACTGCTGCTAGTAAACTGACGTTTTGAGGCATTTGGGCATTTTTTCAGCTGCCCCTGAACTTTCCTCTATGTTATCTTATCAGTACATTTATACAGGTTCGTTTATGGCCGTTGCAAGGCAGTTGAGTTTAAAGGCTTATTTTGGAACGCAAAAAAATGGGTTCAGACGCCAGTTCAGAGGCATTTGAAACGCCGAACAGCTTGTAAACGCAGCTGAACGCGCCTAAACACTGTAACTCGCGTCTAGATCCGTTTCGTTTACAGGCGTTTCCATTCTAAAAAAAAAATAAATATTTTTTTTTAAATGCTCCTAGACGCAAATGCGGCAAAATGCCACTAAACGCGGCTAAACTCGGCATGCAAAATGGCCATCCTAGCTGTCAAAAAAATAGTTCAGGGGAGGTTGATATAGCATCCCGTATAAATGGAGCCTTAGGGTACAATCACACCTATCTCCTCCCTTGTGGTGTGTTAGTCTGTTAACCTGCATTGTGGCAACACCAGACCATTCCTTTAGGAGAATTTAAAATGAATTGTGCTGTAGCACACAAACACATGTCAAGTGCATTACGGAAACGCATAGGTATGAATGGGCCATAAAGGTTTTATCATACAAATTTTTTAGATTTACGACAATATGTTGCATAAAGAATAGTGCAGGGATTAGTACGCCTAAAAATATCAATCATTTATCAGTAGCTTCTTGCTGGCATTAAAATAATACTAAAGGTAATTTTTTTGGTGTTAAAATAAAAAAGATGTAATACTTACCTGCTCTGTGCAACACTATTGCACCAAGCATTCCCTTACCTCTTCTGACGGTACCCCACTGGTGCTGTCTGCTCTTTTTTTCTCCAATTGCCCCCCTAGCAAGCCATGTGCTTTAGAGGCAGCCATGCTCATGCTCTTGAACCAGGAAGTCAAGCCCTTGCTCCCTCCATACAGAAGTTTGAATGACAGCAGCAGGAGCCTATGGCTCCACGCTACCCTCATTGTCTCCTGTGAGACCAGGAAGAGAGGAGAGTGGTGCTGCAGCCAGAGCAACGCTGGATTGGTGGGAGAAATCAGGTAAGTGTTTAGGAAACACAGATAATAATGTGTGGCGCTAATCAAAAGTGCAACATATCTCACTGTGAGTGACTTCCAGAGATTAACTGGGTAGAGATTGGGAAATTCAATAATTTAAAGTGCAAGGTGACTAAATGGTTAATTATGACCGCAATGCTGTATGTCTCTTTATAAGGTGCAAAGGCGTACAGGGCACACTCTGATGTGATGTCAGAAGAGGTCCCAGTAGGCTAAATATTGAAGGGTAAATACATAAGCTGCTGGTAAACATAAAAAGGCAAAACCAACAATAAAACCAGTTCATGTGATACATAAAATAAAAATTGTGCTTAAAAATAGTCCAAATACTAAGCACGTGTGATTGTGAATCACAAAGAAGACCAAAACTTGTTAATAGGAAAACTATAAAGTGAAACACAAAAAAAACAAAAAAGTAAAAAAAAAATATATAAATATATATATAGTTTGTGAATATTATAGTTCATATATTCTTATTTTCTCTTCACAAAAGATGTAGATACTGATCACATTCCACTGGGGTGGAAGCAAACAAATGTAGTAGTGATATAGATGGAATCTTATCAGATTCATAGGACACATGCACCATATGGCAACATGGGTCAAACAGGCTGGTTTGGGAGTATGTCCCCAATGCAGATCTCCAGAGATAGGATCCAGGTTCAAAGGCAGTCGCCTTCTGAAGAAAAAATAAGAATATATGAACTATAATATTCACAAACTATATATATATATATATATATATATATATATCATTTTCTTTTTTTTTTGTGTTTCACTTTATAGTTTTCCCATTAACAGGTTTTGGTCTTCTTTGTGATTCACAATCACATGTGCTTAGTATTTGGACTATTTTTAAGCACAATTTTTATTTTATGTATCACATGAACTGGTTTTATTGTTGGTTTTGTCATTTTATGTTTACCAGCAGCTTATATATTTACCATTTAATATTTAGCCTACTGGGACCTCTCCTGACATCATCTCAGATTGTGCCCTGTACCCCTTTGCACCCTATCAAGAGACATACAGTATTGCGGTTATAATTAACCATTTAGTCACCTTGCACTTTCAATTTTTGAATTTCCCAATCCTTACCCAGTCTCTGGAAGTCACTCACAGTGAGATATGTTGCACTTTTGATTAGCGCTACACATTATGTGTTTTTTCTCTTTGTTCACTATAGGTCTAGTGAAAGTGTTGGCAGCTTGTATTTCCCTCTGCGCAATTTTCCTTGACTTTATAAGTGTTTAGGAAAGGCGACAGGAAAGGTAATGGGGAGTTTTTCTTTACCTTTAAAACCCCGTTAACAGTACATTTCAAGGAGGTGTCTAATGGGGAGAGCAAAAATCCATTCAAGGTGCTAATAAAATAACTCATGACAAATAGGATTTTAACCGCTTGCCACCTAACCACAGTACATTTACTGCGACAGGGAAGCATGGATAGGCAGGATCATGTACATATACATGATCCTGCCTCTTCTGGGTTAGGAGCGCACAGTGTGCTGCTCCCACGACTCCTGTGTCCATGAGCGAATTGCGCCTCCCGGTACTCGGCCACTCTGAGCAGCCAGGGAATTATGTGATCGCTATGTGATCACATAATCACAATGTGAACAAAGCTATTATGTTCATTCATAACAGCTGTGATTCCTACAGCGATGCTGTGATTGGTCCACAGCTATCACATGGTACCTGGCCCATCACAGCACTCTGTAATAGCTGTGGGCCAATCACAGCACACAATAGTAAATCACAGCTGTTATGAATGTAAATAATTCATGACAGTTCAAAGCATTGCTGCAGTCAAAGTGTAAGGCTGCATTCACACAAGGGAGATCCGACTTGGCGCGACTTTGCTAGACAATTGCAGCGCGACTTTCAGCGTGACTTCGGTGCGACTTACAACACGATTTATGCCAGGCGACTTTGCCTGTGGCCAATCAGAGAAGGGAGGGAGGGGCTTGCCCCAAACATAAATTCTATTCATTTCACTGTAACGTTGCTTGCATTAAGATGGGGTTCCGACTTGGAGGCGACTTCCATTGATTTCTATGGGCACAAGTCGGATAGAATTCGCCTTGAGTCGCGCAGGAACTTTTTCCTGAAGTCGGAGCGACTTAGCAGTGTACATTAAGATGGCTCCCATTCATTTCAATGGGATTTCAGATGTCAAGCGACTTGGGGCGACCTGAGGCGACTCAAGTCGGAGCGACAGTAGCCCCTGTGTGAATGGGGCCTAAAAAAAACCTAAAAAAATCACCGCCGCAGAGTACTACAGTGTCACTATGGTGACATTGAACTGCTCTGATGAAAGTATGTAAAAAAATAGAGAAAAATGTTAAAAAAGAAAAACATTGTGTTAAAAAATTAAACAAAAAAAGGATATATTTATTTATTTATTTTTCAACACCAGTCAGTATCCCTGATCACCGCCACACCAGTCATATGATGACACTGTACTGCGTTGGTGACAGTATGCAGGAAAAAAATAAGTTGAAGAAAAAAAAACAATTACAATTTAAAAAAAAATGATTCTTACAAAATACCTCAGACTGTCTATTTCCAATAAGGGGTCATTTGGGGGGTATTTGTACTGTCCTGGAATTTTAAGGACCTCAAGAAAGGAGAGAGGCTGTCAGTATATTAGGACTGATCAGTTTTTAAATATATACCATAGTTTTGTAGATGCTATAACTTTCACTCAAACCAATTCATATACACCTATTCAGATTTTTTGGCATAAATTTTGTAAGAAATTTGATTTTATTGGATATGTTTTATAACAGAAAGTAGAAAATATATTCATTATAAAAATGTCCGTTCTGTTTTCATTTGTATTGCAAAAAGTTAAAAGGCCCGGTGGTGATAAAATACCACCTATTTGTGTGAAATTAAATTATATCAATTTCATTTGTGTACAGTGTTGCATGACCATGCAATTGCCAATTAAAGTTGCACAGTGCTGAATATCAAAAAGCGGTCTGGTCATGAAGGCTGTAAAACATTCCAGAGGTCAAGTGGTTAATTTGAAATTGTTCACTTATTTTTCACACCAATGTACTTTTTATCTTTTTGAATTGCCCATTTTGAGGTGAGAACTATCATGAGATAAAATAACAAATTTATATCAGCACAGTTGTTTAGCAGCGCTCCTGACTGTACTACTTGACATACAGATAACCACAGGATGGTGAATCTACAAATCTATTAATGTAAGCATAAAACATATGAAATTGCAAGCATGTAAATTTGTAATTTAAATAAAAATTTTTAACAAAATTTTACAGTGAAAGATTGAAAATAACACCATGACTCTCTTTAAAAAGATGTCCTCCGGTTATGTCACAGCAGAGAGGCACATCTCATTTGATCCAATAAAGTGTACTTTAGTGTCCTTATT
This sequence comes from Glandirana rugosa, assembly GCA_018402905.1. Taxonomy (NCBI): domain Eukaryota; kingdom Metazoa; phylum Chordata; class Amphibia; order Anura; family Ranidae; genus Glandirana; species Glandirana rugosa. The sequence continues at coordinate 182,059 of BLSH010371240.1, read as the reverse complement.
GATCATCTGATGCAGATGACAAAGAGAAACAATGTGATTTGGTGGAACAGGCAATATCCTGTTTGTTTCATGAATAGCTGAATTCAAACAAAACCGTCAGTAAAATTGAGATCTCCAAAGTCCAGTCACATGATTAAAGCTGCTTTTTGTCTCCATGTTAATTTATTCTGCATGCACTAATGGCTTGAAAGGGGATGACACTGTGATTAGAAGACACACTGAGTGTCAGAAGCCTTATGGACGTAAGGTCCAGAGAGGCCAAGGTTAAGGAGAAGAAGCTACTGTTCATGCTTAGAGTTCACCGCCTTAGCAGCTGAGCCATCCATTGTCTTCATTATTACAATAAATTACATGCAGACAGATCAATAAAGAACACCTCATTTCCAATGATCTGTGAAGACTGAAATTGTAAGCATAGCTTTATTTATTAGGATAAAGACCAGTCACAATATACAAATGGAGGTGGTCTATAACAACTAATTAAATCTTGCTTTACTCATGTTCAGTCAGTGCAAGCAAATATTAATGTTAATCTAAATCAAATCGCTAAAATATCATATGAGCTTTATTAAACATGTTAACCCCTTCCCACCCAACCCCAGCATCCCCCGAAGTGGGTCTTTAAGCTCTGGAGGCAGGATGGTTTACTTGATCATGTGATGACCCCTGGGATTAAAGCCGGCCATAGATGGATGCAATTTTTAAACTAAATCTAATTGTAATTATAAACGAACGTGACTGACTTGTACTCATTTCGTTCTAAATTAATCAACAATATCTGGTGGAGGTAAACATATAACACT
>BLSH010371240.1:108068-123738 GCA_018402905.1 Glandirana rugosa | reverse complement strand
TCCGGACACTTTGTCCCTCCACCTAGCGACTACAAAACCCCTACACACTCGATGTTTCCGTGGCCCTTAAACTAGTTTTAACTAACGTTCTACTTACGTCATACAATAGTTTTTCATGACCTCCTTGTAAACGTAAGTAGTCAGTCCTTCGACGTGTAACCTGTATGAACCTGTAACGTTGTACTGTTACTAGGTTTTGTGTTCAGGTTCAGCTTGACAGTTAATAATAATAATAATAATATGTCCTAAATATATCGCGGCTGTCAAACGCGTCGCGAAATGTTATAATCCCGTCTGTCATGTTTAATGTTATGTTAAGTTATGTCCTCCTTATTCTCCTGGGACGAGCAATCTCGAATGCCTCCTGTATTGAATTGTATTGTAATTTGTACTGTCTGCCCTAATATTGTAAAGCGCTGCGCAAACTGTCGGCGCTATATAAATCCTGTATAATAATAATAATAATAATTGACAGTTCGACTTGGACTTGTGTTTTGGATCATTGTCATGTTGCAATGTCCAAGTATGTCCAATGTGCAGCTTCCTGACTGATGAATGCAAATGTTCCTCCAGTACTTTTTGATAACATACTGCATTCATCTTGCAATCAATTTTGATCAAATTCCCGGTGCCTTTGTAGCTCACACATCCCCAAAACATCAGCGATCCACCTCCCTGTTTCACAGGCCTTGTTGACTCCTCTCCAAATGTAATGTTTATGGTTGTGGCCTAAAAAGCTCAAGTTTGATCTCATCATTCCAAATTACTTTGTGCCAGAAGGTTTGAGGATTGTTTCTGTGCTGTTTGGCGTATTGTAAGCCCGATACTTTGTGGCATTTGCAGATTAATGGCTTTCTTCTGGTGACTCGACCATGCAGTCCATCTTTCTTCAAGTGCCTCCTTATTGCACATCTTGAAACAGCCACACCACATGTTTTCAGAGAGTCCTGAATTATTTGTGGACTTTTCTTTACATCCTGAACAATTTTCCTGACAGTTGTGGCTGAAATTTTAGTTGGATTACCTGACCGTGGTTTAGTTTCAACAGAACCCCTCATTTTTCACTTCTTGATTAGAGTTTGAACACTGCTGATTGGCATTCTCAATTCCTTGGATATCTTTTTATATCCCTTTCCTGTTTTATATAGTTCAACTACCTTTTCCTGTAGATCCTTTGACAATTATTTTGCCTTTCGCATGACTCAGAATCCAGAAACCTCAATGCAGCACTGGATGAAAGATGCAAGGGTCTGTCAGGAGTCCAGAAACTCATTGAGCAAACAGATCACAGGTGAGGTTGGTTACCTTTAATAGCCATTCAAACCACTTTGTGTCAACTTGTGTGCATGTTACCAGGCCAAAATCACCAGGTTATGTAAACTTTTGATCAGGGTCACTAGGGTAGTTTCTGTTATCATTATGATTTAAAAAGAGTAAACACAGTTAACTGATATTAAATGGCTTCAGCCAAACACTAACCATGAGTGAAATGTTTTTGTGTTATCATTCATATTCTCTGAAAAATGGCCAAGAAATCATAAATTCTGGCAGGGTATGTAAACTTATGAGCACAACTGTATAAAACAAAATGTTGTGCTGTCACCAAGTGATACAGTGAGAAAATTATTCTCTCTCAATGTTCTATTATCTGAGGGTATAAGCCTTTATAGTCCTTTATATAGTCCACAAAACCTATTGAGTGTTGAAGTGAAATAGAAATATCCAGGTTCTTTAGTGAAAAGAGAGCGGTGTCCTTCTAGAATATCAACAGGTGTAACACCTCATGCTCCCCAAGGGATAATTATAATAACGATATCTTCTTACCAAATATTCTGACCTCTCAAGGCCAATATATGCCTCAAATAGGTATCACCTCTCACTTCAGGTGTAAAACCAACTTGACTGTTCCACCGATTTTTGGGAATGTCAGGACTGTGTATATCGATCTCACATGAGCCTCAGATCCAATCATGCAATATGTCAGGAAAAGGAGAAAATGCATCTCATTGCGCAACATCCAGTTAAAAGCACAAGAGTTTAACCAAAAGATCTACTTACAACAGGGATTAAAAAAGACAGGCATATCGAAATATACATCAGTCATACGCTCTTCATGTGTGCTGAAAACATCATCGCTATTCCTTGCTTTGCCGAAGTACGTTTCGTTCAATGGAACATTTTCAATAAGGCAGTACGTTTGTTAACTGTTCATTGTACCTTGATTTTCTGCTATTGTATATTCTTTGGCCAGGGTATGCCCAAAAGGCTCCATTTTGAACATTGATTTTGAATATACTGCAATAAAAAGAAGTCTATTTTTTTTTAATGCTCTAGGTCATATGCCAGTGTATTACACTCAGCAGTGGTCAGCACGAATGGTCAGTAAAATGGATATTTATCAGACTCCAACCTTTAAGACAAAATAACAGAAAATAATTGTAATGTAGCAATATATGGGTCATGATTTTCTACGATGCTGATACAAAAGCTTTAAGAATGACAAAAGATCACCTAATGATAACTCTAAAAGTGTTGTGTACATATGCACATCTACATGTACATCTGTGTAGCACTACCACCCACAAAGCATTTGTAAATATTAATATAGGACAGCCTTTCTCATTCAGGTTTCCATGGAACCCTAGGGTTCCTTCAGAAGGTTGCTAAAAGTTCATTGAGCAATGAGCAATTTCTGCATCTTTTATAAGTAACCACATGACACCAATGATCTTTTTAGCTGTCTGTAAAAGGGGGGTTATTGCCACTGACCACAAATATAAGAAACATACTTATTGCTAACCACCATGCTAATATACCATGAATTACAGATCAAGTAATTATTAGTAGGGGTTCCATGAGACAGGAAATGTAGTTCTTTTGAGTTGAAATGGTTGAGAAAGGCTATTTTAGAATATGGCAAATTATGGAATTTTAGACATAAAACTATATTCCATTTTTGGATGAAAGTAAAGCTGTTGCCTCTTCCTCCAGTTAGATGAAAAGGGGCCATTAGTAACCTATTAGGCATATTTTGACATAGTGAAAGCTATATGAGTATAAGTTATATGATACCGATATGTAATTATACTTACCAATTGTGTCTCCCATTGGGGATACATTGAGACACCAAACACAAATAGTAGAACCTGGTCCTGATGTCGGTGGAGCCAAAAGTACAGAGCAGGCTGTACTGATATAAGGAAATGTATGCCTTTTTTTCTTATAATAAAAATATAAAGAATAAACAAAATGCATAAATGGCAAAGCTAAGGAGACAATAGCAGAAACATATATCACACAATTGTGGTGTGTGCCTGTAAATCTGTTTTAAATAGTTTGTAATAATTTATAATATAATTTTGAGCACTGATCATTTAAAAGCAATAGTTTATTCTGCGATTATATTATATATCTAATGAAATTTAAAAGTAATTTTTAATTTCTAATGGAATGCACATGCAAAAGGGATTTATAAAATATTCTCAAAACTTTTTTCAGGTCTTTATTCCTTAAAGTGTATATCAATGGATTTATCAGTGGGGTGAGTACAGTATAGGATAGTGATAAGAACTTAGTCATGTTTGCTGACTGTCCTCTGCTGGGTACCAAGTAAGCACAAGCAAGGTTGCCATAATAGATACAGACAACAGCTAGATGGGAACTGCATGTAGAGAAAACCTGCTGCCTTCCAGTAATGGAGGGAATTTTAAGAATGGTGACTAGGATAATAATATAAGATACAATGACAAAGAAAAATGGGATGACATCAAATAAGACAGTCAGTAATGTTATCTCTATCTGAATAATTGCTGTATCTGAGCAGGAAAGTTTAAGAATTGGATCAAGATCACAGAAAAAGTGGTCAACAATGTTGGGACCACAAAACTGCAAATGAGCTACATTTAAAGTATGCATCAGCATTGTTAAACAACTTGAAGACCAACAGATAATAACCAATGTACAGCAACAGTGGTGGCTCATTGTCAGACTATAATGTAATGGTTTACAGATGGCCAAGTATCTGTCATAAGACATCACTGTTAGAAGAAGACTGTCTAATATTATTGTAACACAAAAGAAATAAAACTGAGAGAGGCAACCAGAAAATGACATTATGGTATCATTTACCAAAAGTGTTTGGAACATGTTAGGAAGAATATCGCTTGCCATTAAGATATCAGACATAGCGAGCTGGGAGAGGAAGATGTACATGGGAGATTGGAGGATTTTGCTGTAGGATACCAGTGTGATAATCAGGAGGTTTCCACACATTGTCACACAATAAAGCATAAGCAAAATGAAAAACAACACAAATTTTACAATTTGTGGGATTTGAAATCCTAGAAGGTGGATTGTGGAAATTCTGGTCATATTCATCCTCTCCATGACCTGAAAACAGAATATTAAAATTAACATGTAACATTTAAAAAGCAGCTTTAGCCAGTTAAAGAAAGCAATGTGGTCTGTCTAAGGCTGGGTTCACATATGTCCGGACGTGTTTCCCAGCATGGGGTCCAGTGCGTTCCTGTTCACCGGTTCAGGTGCAAATTAGGTCTGAATTTTTACCTCAATTCAGATCTGAACCGGACCCAAACACACCCTTTTAGAATGTGGATCACAGCTGCCCTGGATATGTGTGAACCGGCTCAATTGGGAGCTGGTCACACTCGAATGTCATGCACATCGGATGTGGGGAAACACATAGGTGAACCGGGCCTAAAGAGAAGGAGAATAAAGAGAGAGAAAATGAGGGAGACGGAGAGAGAGTGAGTAGGAAATAGGAGAGATAGAGGAAGAGAGAGATAAAAGGGGGGAGAGAGAGAGAGAGAGAGAGAGAAAGACATGAGAGAGAGGAGACGAGGAAGAGGGGGCTTTACTAATCAAGCAGACATTTTATTTTCAGTGCAGTACACAAGGGAATTATAATTTACAGAGTTCAAAAATCAATGAAAACCAAAAAGAATATATTTCACTGTAGTGTAATCAGTGTGAAATAGACACTTACATTTTGTTGTTGGCTAGCTGATATCTAATAGATACCTCCCCTGCTGTCTAAGGAATTCTGACAGCTGGCACCCGCTGCTGTCAAAATACTTAATATCAAATTGGATGCAGCCACTGTTTGACCAATTATTTTCCTTCAGATCCTATAACAAAAACTGAAAAGTCAATTTTTGTTGTGCTTGGTTGTACCAACAGGGCTACCTACAGACAGAATTTTGTTAATTTCAATGAATAAAAAAAATCACCCCTGGCTGCAACTGAAATTCATGCATTTAAATGTGAAATGCAATAGGGTTGAGTTTGACCCACTTTATCTTAAGAACTAATAACGTTCAATGGGACCTGCTTCATATAGGGAAATATAAAGCTTAGACGGCTAAAGGCAGCCTCACACTAGTCATCCACACTCTACAAATAAAGCCAATGGAAAGTTGCTGAATTCCAATTAAAGTGTGATTTAACTTAAAACAGAAATAAATAAATGTTGACAAGTAAATACAGTTTACATATGTATTACATAATATATATATATATATATAATAAAACAGTGGTCAAAGATATTACCCCAGCAGTGGATTGTGCTCCTTTAAATGCTTTTCTGGTGCAGCTTTTATAAGGAAATAAAATGAATTGCATGCAGCCACTGGGAATCTGTAATACTCTCATGGGCTAAAATATTGATGTGGCTAGAGATATGAGATTATCAGTCAGTAATTTAGGAGAAATTGTAAAAGGAATATACAAAATAATATTAGAAATTTACTTAAAAGATGGAGCAAACCACATTTCTCTTGGTTTGGGAGGGTAGCCATTATCAAAATGAATATTCTCCAGCGCATCTTATACATTTACCAAACAGTCCCAATTGCCATTCCTCAGCTATTCTTTCAAAATCTTAAAGAAATTTGCTCCCAATTCCTTTGGCACAACAAGAAACCAAGAATAAACCACCGGCAACTTACCATTCCCAAACCCAAGGGAGGCTTGGGTGTACCAGACCTAAAACTCTATTACTGGGCATGTCACCTACAGCGCATAGTTGACTGGAATGTCCATGATACAACCAAAGATTGGGTTACACTAGAAAAAACAGTTTCAGTCACTCCTCTACACATCACACCATGGATCCACACTAAACACATCCCAACCACACTCAAAGACCACCCACTCATAGGACCTACACTAGACAGCTTTAAAAGATCCGCTAAAACAACGGGCATTTCAAACATCCAAGGTTCTATGACCCCCATACTCAACAACCCGGAATTTCCCCCAGGTATGAACAAACACTTCCTCCAAAACCTAAATACTACATCAGACTTACGAATCCACTACTTAATCTCTGACGGAAATATAGCACCCCTGGACGTGTTAAAATGGAAATGGCCGGAGACATCAATCGACTTCTGGAAATATCTCCAACTAAGACACTTCGTACATAGCACCCAAAAATCCTGCAACCTCTCACAACCACTATCGCCATTTGACAATATATGTACTTCCCAAAAGCCCACACAACACACAATATCCACCATATACTCTCTTCTTTGGGCCAACACACCCAACAATGCAAGCGGGTTTTGCGTGGCATGGAATAGGGACCTCAATCTCAGCATAACAGAAGAACAATGGACACAAATCTTTGAGCATACCCACAAGGGATCGGTAAATGTCACAATACAAGAAAACAACTTCAAACTCCTTACACGCTGGTACCGAACACCAAATATTCTTAACAAATACAGCCCTAAGACAACTGATCAATGCTGGCGGTGTAACCAAGAAACAGGCAGCCTCCTACACATATGGTGGGAATGCAAAGAGATTGTGCCCTTCTGGGAAAACATTTGTGAACAAATTAATAAGATCACCTCACAAAACTTATCTCTCAAACCTGAACAATTCCTGCTCCATCTCCTATCTCCTCGAAACACTAAATATCGCAAATCACTTACCATGAACATGATAAATGCAGCTAAACTCTGCATTCCCAGATGCTGGGGTACCCGCAAAACTCCATCAATCACAGATTGGTACAAACAAATCCGGAAAATAGCCGAAATGGAAGAATTAATTGCTATAGCCAATGACACGCCTACCAAATTCACAAAAACTTGGGCCGACTGGATCTCTTTTCAGTTCTCGGATGTATACAAAACCATAACAAACTCCTAATTTACTCTTGCAACTAACAAAACTCACATCCCCTATCTGAGTCCTTATAATGCAGTTACAATAGACATCTTACTTCCCTCCTTATACACCCCAACTCCCCCTCCTCCCCCCCCCCTCGCTCTCCTCCCTCCTGCCACAACACCCGATTGCGCTGGTCGCAAGAGGGGGCCGGGAAGGTTAAAAGAGCAGAAATAAAACCCAATCTACAGATACAAGACACAGAAACCATCAAGCATGCATTATAAACCTTTTACTTTTACCCCACCCTTTCTTCTTCTAACGTCCATACATCAAATTAACCACAGCTAACCCTATATCCAAAGAATACTACTAAATGTTCATTTATTCATTTGTCGGTGCCCAGGATTCGACAATTGCCTCATTCTCCTACATCTAGATGACTCCCCAAAAGCACTATTTACTATTTTACGATAGCTTATGTAAACAAAATGTTATATCCACATCTATTGTTAACTTTTTGGATGTTTTAATACCTTGTAATCTGTGTATCTTTCAATAAAAACTTTTGGAAAAAAAAAAAAGAAATGTATATGCATGGTTCTCTGTTCATTTCATACGGCCATAACTATAATATTATTACTATTATTTTTTATCTATTGTTACAGCAGTCCATAGCCAAAAAACGAACTACAAGATTGCCACAATTGCTAATGGGGTCTTTTTAAGCAGCAGTGTGAATACACAGTATAGAGATGGTGCTTGCCACAAATGTATCCCAATCCCTGTACATATTTCTCTTATGGCATAGATAAGAAGCAACAAGAACCAACGGTACTATCTGTACCATGAAGCCATGTTAATATTACATAGTTTCATAGCTGAAAAGGGATGAATGGCCTTCAAGTTTTACCCAGCAGGTTAAAAAATATGGACAATATTGGACACAAGTCTGTACGATCATATCTGTAGATTAAAATAACCTTACTATACATAGTAATCATGATTTGGATACCATCAGTGGAATGGGAATTATTGAGACTTTTTCAGTATTACCACCTGCTGTAGTAGGATATTTCAATCTTAGGAACTTGACTGGCCTGCACCTCAACCAGAACACCTTTTTGATGAATTAAGACTTGGATGCCATTAAATTGGATGTGCCTATAAAGGCAGGTGTCACAATACTTTTGGTAATATGGTATATATATATATATATATATATATATATATATATACATTATATCACAAAAGGGAGTACACCCCTCACATTTTTGTAAATATTTATTATATCTTTTCATGTGACAACACTGAAGAAATAACACTTTGCTACAATGTAAAGTAGTGAGTGTACAGCTTGTATAGCAGTGTAAATTTGCTGTCCCCTCAAAATAACCTCCGCCTTCCCTTTTAGGATACCCCACAGATGCTCAGTAGGGTTTAGGTCTGGAGACATGCTTGGCCAGTCCATCGCCTTTACCCTCAACTTCTTTAGCAAAGTTGTCTTGAAGGTGTGTTTGGGGTCATTATGTAATATTGCCCTGCGGCCCAGTCTCTGAAGGGAGGGGATCATGCTCTGCTTCAGTATGTCACCGTTCATGTTGGCATTCATGGTTCCCTCAATGAACTGTAGCTCCCCAGTGCTGGCAGCACTCATGCAGCCCCAGACACTCCCACCACCATGCTTGACTGTAGGCAAGACACACTTGTCTTTGTACTCCTTACCTGATTGCTGCCACACACGCTTGACACCATCTGAACCAAATAAGTTTATCTTGGTCTCATCAGACCACAGGACAGGGTTCCAGTACTCCATGTTCTTAGTCTGCTTGTCTTCAGCAAACTGTTTGCAGGCTTTCTTGTGCATCATCTTTAGCAGAGGCTTCTTTCTGGGATGACAGCCACGCAGACCAATTTGATGCAGTGTGCGGCATATGGTCTGAGCACTGCCAGGCTGACCCCACCCCTTCAACCTCTGCAGCAATGCTGGCAGCACTCATACATCTATTTCCCAAAGACAATCTCTGGATAAGATGCTGAGCACGTGCACTCAACTCCTTTGGTGGACCATGACGAGGCCTGTTCTGAGTGGAACCTGTCCTGTTAAACCACTGTATGGTCTTGGCCACCATGCTGCAGCTCAGTTTCAGGGTCTTGGCCTAGGCCAACTTTATGAAGAGCACCAATTATTTTTTTTCAGATCCTCAGAGAGTTCTTTGCAATGAAGTGCCATGTTGAACTTCCAGTGACCAGTATGAGAGGGTGAGAGAGATAACGCCAAATGTAGCACACCTGTTCTCCATTCACACCTGATACGTTGTAACACTAATGAGTCACATGACACCAGGGAGGGAAAATGGCTAATTGGGCCCAATTTGGACATTTTCACTTAGAGGTGTACTCACTTTTGTTGCCAGTGGTTTAGACATTAATGGCTGTGTGTTGAGTTATTTTGAGGGGACAGCAAATTTACACTGTTATACAAGCTGTACACTCACTAATTTACATTGTAGCAAAGTGTCATTTTTTCAGTGTTGTCACATGGAAAGGTAGAATAAAATATTTACAAAAATGTGAGGGATGTACTCATTTTTGTGAGATACTGTATATAATCATGGTCAGAGATACTAAAACAGCTGTAAATTGTGCTCGTTTAAATGCTTTTCTGAGCTGTTTTTATAAAGAAATAAAATGATTTACATGGAGCAACTGGGCATCTGCAATCAGTGATATTCTCACGGGCTAATATTTTTACAGTATGTGATTCGAGATGTGAGTTTATCAGTTCTTAATTTATAAAGAATTGTAAATGGAATATGCAGGTCTATATACTGTATATATGGTTCAAGTGGTTGTAAGGGCACAAGGTTGTTTACCTTCACTCTATGCATGAAGGTAAAAAAACCTTCTGTGTGCAGCAGCCCCCCTAATACTTACCTGAGCCCCCTCTCGGTCCAGCGATGTCCGCGAGAGCCTTGCCTCTCTAGGGACTTGCACCCTTGTGTGGTTTTTGGCAGCAATGGGAACCATTAGCTCCCACTGCTGTCAATAACAGCCAGTTAGCCAAACAGGAGATGGAGGAGGTGTGACCAAGCAGGGGCTCCATTTGCGAATGGACACACAGAGCCCTAGGTCAGGAGCACACCTGCTTGGGTGCCCCCGCAACTAGGTGCTTACTGTGAGGGCACCTGGCAGGAGGGAGGAGCCAGGAGCACAGGTATGGGACCTGAGAAGAGTAGGATATGGGCTGCACTGTGCAAAACCACTGCACAGAGCAGGTAAGTATGCCATGTTTATTATTTAAAGAAAAATAAATAAATAACAATGTTTTACTCTCACTTTCAGTTTCACAGTGGAATAATAATTAAAATATTATTCATAATTAATTATTAATTAGTTAACAATTAATAATATTAATATGAAGCAACAAGAACCAATAGTACAATCTGTGCCATGATGCCATGTTCAATTCTGTAGATTAAAATGACGATACCATACATAGTGATAATGATTTGGATACCATTAGAGGAATAGAAATGATTTTTTTTCTGCTATTACCACCTCCTGTGGTAGGATATTCCAATCTTACTACAAAGAACCTCATTCAGTAATGATGGTAAAATTATTTGCCCTTGTTATATGGATTTTTTTCTTTCTGCCTGCTATCACCCCCATCCAACTCTGGTGGCAGAACATCACTAGAATATTTCCTCATTGCATGATTGAGCTGCTCCTAGCCCTGACTGCCAAGATATTCTATATTGTGCAACAGCCACACGAGGAAAGGACACTTGACTCTCCTTAAATTGATAAAAAAAAATCCCCTGGACTCAAATATGTTCCTCCTAGTGAACTGTGGCGATTTGTCCTGCAAGGCAAGGTAAATAAAATCAACCATTGATGGGCTCTCCAGTAGGTACCTATAGACAACTATAAAGAAGGGTTGTGTAAATATAAGAATAAATAAATATATACAGTATATATATATATATATATGTATATATATATATATATATATAGCCAAAAGCATTGTGACACCTGCCTTTACACGCGTATGAACTTTAATGGCATCCCAGTCTTAGTCCGTAGGGTTCAATATTGAGTTGGCCTGCCCTCTTGAGCTATAACAGCTTCAACTCTTCTGGGAAGGCTGTCCACAAAGTTTAGGAGTGTCTATGGAAATGTTCGACCATTCTTCCAGAAGCGCATTTGTGAGTTTAGGCACTGATGTTGGATGAGAAGTCCTGGCTCACAGCCTCCACTTCTAATTCATCCCAAAGGTGTTCTATTGGATTGAGGTCAGGACTTTGTGCAGGTCAGTCAAGTTCCTCCACCCCAAACTCACTCATCCATGTGTTTATGGACTTTGCTTTTTGCAGTGGTCCAAATCATTTGGTGCAGGGGGGATTATGGTGTGGGGTTGTTTTTCAGTGTTTGGGCTTGCCCCCTTAGTTTCAGTGAAGGGAAATTATAAAGGGTAACTTTTGTGGGGAAAAAAGTAGCAAATAAAGAAAAAAAATAGTATAGTGTATACAACTGTGACACTAATCATATTGTAATTGAATGTTATTAAAAATTACCTTTCCTTTTCAATCTGCAGCCACTGTAATTTCCTTAGAATGCACTGCAATATGGCTACTTGGAGTTGTTCTGTACACAGAATGTGTACTGACCACTCCCCAGAAACATAATTTCCTGATTGTGTGATTGGCTCACTTTTCCCAGAAGTATGCCTAAGATTTCAGGCTTCCCTGCAACAAAAATGTTATTTTGGTAAGATACTCCCTGTAGGAACATGTCTATAGGGATGCAGGCCCAGCAGATTTCCTCATTAGTGCCCTGAAAGTGCACACCTGATTGCTAATTATGAAACCACTCCCACTAGACCCACTCACAGAGGCACAGACAAGCACAGAGGGATTACTTCAGAATAACAAAGGCTAGATTGTTATAACCCCTGTAATGTACATAGATCACCCAGAGGGGGAATGTTTTTTTCTCAACAAAAGTGGAGTTATGCTTTAAGGCATCAGCATACCAAGACACGTTGGACAATTTCATGTTACCAACTTTGTGGGAACAGTTTGGGAATGACCCCTTCCTGTTCTAACATGACTGTGCACCAGTGCACAAAGCAAGACAACGTGCACTTTGGATGTAGCATAATTTGTGCTCCTTTGTCAAGCCTTATCCGCTTATATGTGAGTTGCCAGTTGTCTGTCTACATTCAATTTTTATATACATCTACACTTAGAGGCACCTCTCTCCCTCTTTCTCTTATGAAAAAATGTTAGCTATGAGGAATGATAACTTTTGTGTTTTTGAAAATGTTTGAAAACCTTGGATTACTTGTATTGGAGATTCATATTATATCTTGAAACTGTATTTTGAACAGTAACTGGAAATTTGAGTTGTAGATCATATACTGTATGTCTATTTTCTTAAAAGCAAATAAAAATATAGAAAGTAGAAAAAAGAAAACAGCTGTAAATAAATCTGTAATTAAATCTGTACATTGTTGGTAACATTTTCTGTATAATTAAATGTATGTGACCTTATTTAATCTTATTTTCAGTTTTACTGTGTAAGATTTCTTTATATTTTCAACATCTACAGAAAGAGGAGGGGAGAAGGAAGCCAGTATGGGGGAGAGGAGGAAAGAGGAGAGAATTAAGAAAAAAAAGGAGAACGGGAAGTGAACAACTAGGAGGGGATATAGAGTAAGATAAAAATAAGCATAATATTGAAAAATATCCCTTTCAAAATTTGCACCCTCGATATTCTAGCATATAAAGGGAAGATCCAAAATACTTTTTTTTCTTGTTCAATATTTGTATTGATTTACAGTCAAGTTACAGGGTTGAAAGGTTGAAATATAAACTCAACTATTAAAGGTCCATTGAACCAATCAAGGTGCATGCACTGCATCAGGAGAAGTTAAGATAGCTAGGAATATTGCAAAACTGATGAACACACAGTAGGTTATTTCAACAGTTATCAAAATCAAACATAAATATAGTGACATTCTTGACCAACCTAAGTAAACAAGAACAATGTCCCAAAATCCTTTTTTTAACTCACAAAGTGATGACCTCCCTTAATTAGCTTATCTCTCTGTACTATTATTTTAAATCATCTTAGAGTTCTTTTTTTATTCATACTTGTGGATGCAGCATTGGTCTCTGAGAGGCTGAGCCAAGGGCTGGTCCAGGGATCTGGTGGATCCCGACTTCCATGGTTGTGATGACGCTGAGCCTGGATGAACTCTGTGACATCAGCCCACTCTCTGCTGAATACGGGTAACAGGGGTACAAAACGTACTGCACTCCTGTGATCCATAGGAGGAGTACAGCCAAATAAGCTTTCCATGTACTTCTCCTTTAAGTAAATGAACACATGTTACTGCTACATTGGCATTCTTATGTGTTCTTATGTTATAAAGGTTGTCCTTAAATTGATCTTACAGTCTTCTAAACATTTTTCTTACTCAAATAATTTGAATTTTTTTACAAGCCAATACGTATACTACATATCTTGTGTTACAATTTAGTAGTTAACTTGAAGAGGTCTCACAATAAAGTATTGTTGGAGGATCCTCAAAAAAGAAACTAGAATAGATTCATGCAAGAAAATATATATTTTGAGTTCTTTAAAGCCGTCAAATGGTACTTAAATTTGCATCAAGCAACACATGTGGAGGAGCACTGAGACCGGAGTGTCCACTCTACCTTCAGTGCAGGTCAGTCCACTTTCCATCACTGGGGCTGTCACAGACAGTACAGTGCTGAGGAGTTTTGTAGCTGGGTGGGGAAGGTGTGACACTACTTGCCCACCAGGTCCACTCCCCATGTGGTTGTCAGCAGACAGCAAGTGGATAGATAGTGTTGGCTTTAGTTGTGGAGTTTAAATTACTAGCCTGAGGCTGCATTTGGCTTGGTATGCTTTGTATTTCACTCTATGCAGCAGGTCCTATTGAAATATAATGGTGTTGAAGATAAAGCAGGTAAAACTCAACCACTACTGCATTTCACAGTAGAATGCATGAATTTCATATGCACTGTTGAAATGGACTAAAGCACAACAATGATTCATTTCACAATCTGTTTTTGGGAAAGGAGCTGGGAGGAAAACTTTTGCCCAAACAGTGATTGCAATGAGGTCCCCCAGGGATCTCCCCTGGGACCAATCCTGTTTAATTTATTCATAAACGATCTGGAGGATGAGATAAATAGCTCAATCTTGGTATTAGCGAATGATACAAAGTTAAGCAATAACTTCTACGCATGATGCGGAAACCTTGCAAGGAAACCTAAATAAAATAACAGGGTGGGCAGCTACAGGGCAAAAAAATCGAATGCCGTTTACTTGCTAGGGGGAGAACCTCTGGGGGAATCTAGAATGGAAAAGGACCTGGGGTCCTAGTAGATGACAGGCTCAGCAATGGCATGCAATGCCAAGCTTCTGTGAGCAAAGCCAACAGAATATTGGCATGCATTAACCATTTCAGTCCAGGAAGGATTCCCCACTTTAGGACCAGAGCACTTTTTGTGATTCGGCACTGCGTCGCTTAAACTGACAATTGCACAGTTGTGCGATGTTGTACCCAAATGATATTGACATCCTTTTTTTTTCCCCAGAGCTTTCTTTTGGTGGCATTTAATCTCCTCTGCGTCAATTCTGATCACCGCTTTAAACAAAAATAGTGACAATTTTGAAAAAAAACAATATATTTTTTTTGCTATAATACATGTCCAAAAAAATATAAAAAAAAAATCTATTAATCAGTTTTGGCCAATATATATTCTTCTACATATTTGGGGTAAAAAAAAATCATGATCGGTGTTTATTGATTGGTTTGTGCAAAAGTTGCCACGTTTACAAACCATGAAAATCAATTTATGGCGTTTTTACTATTTTTTTCTTTTCTTTTACTAGTAATCTGCGATCTGCAATTTTTAGCAGGACTGCAATATTGCAGTGGACATGTCGGACATTTTTTACACTTTTTTGGGACCAGTGACATTTATACAGCGATCAGATCTAAAAAAAAAACACTGATTACTGTATAAATGTCACTGGCAGGGAAGGGGTTAACCTGCAGGGGGCAATGAAGGGTTGAACTGTGTTCCCTAGGTGTGTTCTAACTGTATGGGGGCTGGGCTGTCAGGGGCATAACAGATCTAACTAACAGTACAGGGATCTGTAGATCAGTGTCATGCCGTCTGTCAGAATGGGGAACAGTCGTGTTTACAACAGTGGTACCCCATTCTTCCTCTGTAACAGGTGATTGCGGGTCACTAGCAGACATCGAGTCCACCCGACCCCCAGGCACGCTCACAGACACAATTTCTTCCAGACGAGGTCCAAGCTCGTGCCCGGACCGTTGAAGACAACATTCAACCAATCACAGACTCTGTCTGGAGGCATTTCCGGGAGGTTTGACTGGAGAGAATCAATCCCGAGGGCTGAGTGGAGGCCAGATTTCCACACAGGCGTTCCCTGACCCCCCGTGATAGGGGGTCCAGGGACTCTG
>BLSH010371240.1:90475-103731 GCA_018402905.1 Glandirana rugosa | reverse complement strand
AACCAGATGGGTGGGGTAGGTGGTGTACGGTCAAAAAGTTCACAGTACTGGTCCAGGGCGATATTTTAATATTACGTGAAGGACGTAAAATCGCTGTTGTGCGTCACGGGGGGTGCTTTAGTAGGCCTGAAACTGTTCAATACATTTTAAGCGGGGGAATAACTGATAAAGAGGTTCTCCAAAAGGCTCGAAATGTGGGACTATTTTTGTATCGACACCTGCTTAGGGACCAGGTAAAGTGTCCGACCGACCCTTAGTTTGTCATATAGGGTTCATTCTCCCGGTCTATACCAAACTTCGAGTTGTTCGAAACACATGTATGGTGGACACTCAGGGGGCTGGAGCTGGGAATCTTTGCCTTCATACACACGAAAGGCATAGACATAACCGGTGGAGCTTTCACAAAGCTTGTTGAGCTTCAAACCATATCTGGCCCTCTTACTTGGGATATACTGTTTGATTCCCAGCCAGCCTGTGAAATGGACCAGGGATTCGTCCACAGCTATGTTTTTATCAGGGTGTAAAGCTCGGAAAACCTCTTGGAGAAATAGTCAATAAGGGGGCGAATTTTACATAACTTGTCAAAGTCCGGATGATTTCGTGGGGGGCACTGCGTGTTGTCGCTAAAATGCAGGAAGTGCATTATAATTTTATAGCGGGACCTGGTCATGACACTTGAAAAACTGGCATGTGGTGGATGGGGTGGGTAGACCAATAGGTGTGCAGTTCGTACTTTTTTGTAAGCCCCATGTTGAGTGTCAGGTCTAAAAATACTTTAAACTCCTCCGCGGTTACGGGTCTCCATTGGAAGGGATGGGCATAACTTGAGTTGGGGTGGGAGCAATAAATTGACGAGCAAAAAGATTGGTTTGGTCCACGATGTTGTGGACCAACTCGTCAGAGAAAAATAAATTTAAAAAATCTATTTCTGAGAAGCCATCTGTGTTCACTTGAACGCCTGGCTGTCCTGTAAAAGGGGGGATTGTGGCTGACCCTGTGGTAGAAGGCAACCACAATGGGTTTGCCAAGGCCTCTGGGAGCTGGGTTTGGGCCCTAACCCTTTGGCGTGAAATGCCAGCACTTGTACTGGGCATTTCCTCTTGGGATCTAGCGCCATTGGCATTTGCCGATTGTCTGGCACTGCTGGTTGCTGCCTGGTCTTCAGCCCGTCTTCTTTTTGGAAGGACTGCTTCCTCCTCAAATTCTGATGAAGATGTACTGTCCTCAGTGGGCACGTATTCGGAACCAGAACCGGAATCAGAGCTGCTGTGGCTGGGCAGTGAGAGCTCCCCGCTGCTCTCATCGGTCAGGCTCAGCATCTGATATGCCTCTTCTGTAGTGAATAATCTCTTTCTGGACATGATGACAGGTACTGATTGGTGACAGGTACTCTGATTGGTGACAGGTACTTTGATTGGTGACAGGTACTCTGATTGGTGACATGTACTCTAATTGGTGACAGGTACTCTGGTTGGCAACAGGTACTCTAGTGACAGGTGCTCTGGTTGGTGACATGTACTCTGGTGACAGATACTCTAGTGACAGGTACTGATTGATGACAGGTACTCTGGTGACAGGTACTCTTGATTGGTGAAAGGTACTCTGGTTGGCGACAGGTAATCTGGTGACAGGTACTATGGTGATAGGTACTCTGATTGGTGACAGGTACTCTGGTTGGCGACAGGTAATCTGGCGATAGGTACTCTGGTGATAGGTACTCTGATTGGTGACAGGTACTTTGGTGACAGGTACTGATCGGTGACAGGTACTGATTAGTGACAGGTACCCCAGATGGGGTGACAGGTACTCCAGATGGCGTGACGGGTACTCTGATTGGTGACGGGTACTCTGGTGACAGGTACCCCAGATGGGGTGACAGGTACTCTGATTGGTGACGGGTACTTTGGTGACAGGTACTCTTGATTGGTGACAGGTACCCCAGATGGGGTGATGGGTACTCTGATTGGTGACAGGTACTTTGGTGACAGGTACCCCAGATGGGGTGACGGGTACTCTGACTGGTGACGGGTACTTTGGTGACAGGTACTCTTGATTGGTGACAGGTACTCTGGTGACAGGTACCCCAGATAGGGTGACGGGTACTCTGATTGGTGACGGTACTTTGGTGACAGGTACTCTTGATTGGTGACAGGTACTCTGGTGACAGGTACCCCAGATGGGGTGACAGGTACTCTTTATTGGTGACGGGCACTTTGGTGACAGGTACTCTTGAGACAGGTACCCCAGATGGGGAGGCAGGTACTCTGATGGGCTCAGACAGGTACTCTGATGGGCTCAGACAGGTCCTCTTTTATTCAGGGGGCAATCTGGGGGCAATCTGGCACAAGTAATAAACATAAAGCTTTCACTCACTTTATAAGGCAGCTTTTCTCCTCACACTGGTACAGTGTGTGAGGAGAAGTGCCGGGTAACAGTAAGTTGCCTGCCACTTTGTTGACATTTGTGACCGGCTGTGATTGGACACAGCCGGTCACGTGGTAAAGAGCCATTTCATTGGCTCTTTACCCTGATCGGGGTTGGGCTTTGTCCAAGGGACAAGCCACAACTCCGATCACTGCGCTGCGTGCCCCCCAAGGGGCGTGCACGAGCGGCGTGAACGGCTGGGGCGGGGGCCCGCAGAGCAGCGAAAACCGCAGGACCTCATATGACGTCCTGTTACCATAGGCAGTGCACCTTGCCGGCGTATTTTTACTATACGCCGGTAAGGAAGTGGTTAAGAACATTAAACAAAGGCGTGGTAAGGATCGAGATAAATAAACTAGGGAATCTAACAGGCTAACAGGAAGAGCATCAAGTCGTCAAAGTCACATAAGTCAATTATAATAGCTTATGGGTACATAGTGTAGGTTAAGTCGACCATCGGCATAGACCTTGTAACTAAATTGGTGCCCTCCAGTTCAGGCCCTACAGGTATGGTAACCCTCTTTAAGATCACCTTTGGGCGATTCTGCACTGGAGATACCCTGATGGAGAGCCCCCAGACCCCTGGCACCCCCAATGGGAACAAGCAGTGCCGAGAGCTGAGGACTTCCCACCCCCCACAGCACCCCCCTAGAGGGCCCCAATCTCCAAACAAATCCTATAGTTGTCTCTGCCGGGTCGACATAAGAGCCACAATGAATGCCTTAACCCTCAATCTTATGTTTGCGATCCCCACCACCCTCAGGAACATAGTGGTGGCGGTAAACATAATGACGAAGATAAAGAAAGGAAAGGAATAAGGAAAGAAGAAGATAAGGAGAGGAATGCCTTAGAGAGAGTGGGTGTAGCGAGAGAGCTGTTGACTCTATCGTTTGCTCAAAGATTTTGGTTCCCTGGAATGCCTGGAGTTAGAGGAACTCCTACAAAGGTCGCCCATGGTCCCCAAATCAGCTCGAATTTGTGCAGATTATCTGTTAGGATGCTAGCTAACCTTTCTTGTGTCATTAGCCAGGAGGTTTTTCGGATAGCTGCTTTTAGAGAAACCCGTTCTTGTTTCCATGCCCTAGCTATTGTAATCTTGGCTCCCAATAATATAAAATTAATTAATTTCCTGTTGGTTTTTGTGGCATTGGGGATGTAATCATTTAAAAGGGCAATAGTAGGGGACCTTGGTAGTTTGCATCCTGTTACCTTTTGAATAATACGGAATATTTTGGACCAGAAAGACCGTATTCTTGGGCATTCCCACCAAACATGGGCCATGGTGCCCTTAAGAAGACACCCCCTGAAGCATAGTGGGTCAGCAGTTGGATAGAATATAGTCAGTCTAGCTGGTGTGAGATACCATCTCATCATAACTTTTAAACTGGCTTCAGAGATAGTGGTGTTCAGGATACCCTTGTAAGATCTGGAGCAGGCGGCTTGCCATTTGTCCAGTTCCCATTCAAACTGGAGATCTGATTCCCAGTTAATCATAAAAGCTGATTTTTTAATGGGAAGAGTGAGTGCTTCGTAGATGGCCGAGATACCACCCTTCTGCAGTGATGGCTGACCACACCAACGTTCATAGTCAGTAAAACTGGGTGGGAGTGGTTTATCCCTCCAAATTTTGTGAAGAAAATTGGAAATTTGATAAAATCAAAATTTCTCTGCGTTTAGAAGCTCTAATTTGTTTACACAATATTTAAAAGTGATCGGACCGGTAGCCGTGAAGAAGTGTCCTATGCGGAACAGCCCCTTGTTTAGCCACCATTGAAAGGCTTTGATATTTAACCCCGGGGGAAAGTCCGGTTTATTAAAGAGGTGTGCTAAAGGTATAACTGAGGATACTAAGGATATGTCTGATTTTATCCCAGAGGGCCAGTTCGTTAGAGAGTGTAGGGGCCAAAATTGGAGGTCTATCTTTAGAGGAACACCATAAGAGAAAATCTAGTGTGTGCCACGGGGTGGCCTGCCTCTCTATCCGCACCCAGTCCTGCTTCTCCTGCCTGAAGTATATAGAAGACAATTGGGCTAGCCTGGCGGCTTGAAAATATCTCACTAGATGGGGTAAACCTAGTCCTCCCCTCCGTCTATGATGAAATAGGGTTTGTTGGGGGATCCTATATCCCGAGTTTCCCCAGATGAATTTAAGGAATTTGCTTTGAAAAGAGGAGAGGTGATCCTTCCGGACTGGGACTGACAAAGAGCGAAAAAGGTAGTGGAGTCTAGGCAGCAAGGTCATTTTCACTGAATTAACTCTCCCAAGCCACGAGATATCCTGCTTAGACCAAAGCTTGAGATCATCTTCGAGTTTGCGGAACATTGGAGGATAGTTACTGCCATATAGGGTTTCGTATTTAGAGGTGAGGTTGATCCCTAAGTATTTAATTGAGGTGTCGCTCCACCTGAATTTGAAATCCGTCTTAAGCTTGGCGATTATTTCAGGAGGTAGAGAGACATTCAGGGCTTGAGATTTAGTATAATTAACCTGGAGCCCCGAAATCTCTGAGAAATCTTTAAGGAGCTGACATAATAAGGGGGGAAAGGACCTTGGGGAAGTTATGAAAACTAGTAGATCATCAACAAATTGACCACATTTGTGTTCCTGTTGTCCGCATAGCACCCCTTTGATATATTGATTATCTCTGATGGCTATGGCAAGGGTCTCTATTGCAATAGCGAAAAGTAACGGGGATAATGGACAGCCCTGCCTAGTGCCTGTTCTAATTGGAAAGGATTTGGAGTAGAATCCCTGCAAATTAATCATAGCTTGTGGGGAAGAGTAGAATGCTCTAATAAGGCCTAGAAACCTCTCCCCGAAACCCCAATGCTTCAAAAGGGACAACAGATAAGTCCATGAGACCAAGTCGAACACCTTACATAGGTCCAGGGAGAGCAACATCCCCTTCTGAACCGGCCCTCCTGTCCAATTGGATTGAAATATGGAAACTATATCAATTGCCCTTCTAACTTGATCGGGACCCTGTCGGTCCGGAATGAAACCCACCTGGTCCTTGTCAATATATTGACTAATAAAGGATGCTTGCCGGTTCGCCATTATTTTAGTTAAAATTTTCAGGTCATTATTTATGAGGGAAATATGATGGTAATTGTCTATGTCTTCTGGGTTTTTCTCAGGTTTAGGGATCACAGTGATGTATGCAGTGTTAAGGTGCTTCTCGATAGGGTCCCCTTTCATTTTGGAATTAAAAAATTGCATCATATGAGGAGCCAGTGTTTTGGCAAATGTTTTATAGTAGGGGCCCGGGAGACCATCAGGTCCCGGGGCTGAGCCCTATTTGAGATCTTTGATGACCTCCAACACCTCCTCCTCCGAAATTGCTTCATCCATTAAATCTCTGTGTTGATCTGAGAGAAGGGGTAGAGGTATGCCACCAAGTAACTGATTTATTATTTCTACATTCTCGTCGGTGCCGGGGCTGTACAGATTCTCATAATATTTTTGAAAGGCCCCAATAACTATGTTGGGGTTGGAGGAAGGGGGGTTACCATCTACCCTGATTTTGGGCATAGAAAGATGCCTTACCCGGGAGTAAGCTTCCTAGCCAGATAGGAACCCACTTTAATTACCCTGAGTATAGAATTTGTTTTTAGACCAGCGGATGGCCTTCTCTGCTTTCGTCATGAGTGCAAGATTAAGCTCTAATTTCACCTTATCTAGTTTATCTAAAAGTGACTGAGAAGGGTGTGCCTTGTGTTCTGCTTTAACTGCTGTGAAGGACTCCTCCAGCTTCTTCAAATAGAGTCCTCTTTCCTTTTTGATCCTGGAAGCCAATTGAATAAATTTACCTCTAATAAAGGCTTTATGGGCAGCCCAAACTGATTCTACCGAGGTATCCCCCGTCATGTTAGTAGAGAAGTATTCTTGGAGACTTTTATCAATTCCAGTGACATTTACCGAGTCTGTGAGTAACCACTCATTTAGTCTCCAGTGCGGTCTAGGGAATAGTCTGGACTGGATGCGGATGGACATCGACACTAGAGAATGGTCCGATAGGGCTGTGTCATGAATGTGGGCATCTAATATGGATGGTAAGGTATAGAAGGGAGTTAATGGGTGGTCAATTCTAGAATACAAGTTGTGGGGGCTAGAGAAATGAGTAAAGTCCCTGCTACAGGGATGCCAATCCCTCCATACATCAATTAAGTTATATGAGTGGAGGAGTTTGGCTATTCGTAAATTGACTTTAGTTGGGCGCAAAAGTTGGTTGCCTAGGGGTCTGGTTTTATCTAAAGATTGGTCAAAGGCTTCATTAGAGTCCCCTCCAAATATTGTTGTGCCCTCCAACAAGGGGAAAAGGGCTGCTAACATTTTCTGAAAGAATTTCAGCTGACCCTTATTGGGGGGCGTAGTACGAAATCAGTGAAATGATTTGCCCATCAATAGTACCCGTCACTAGAATATACCTGCCCTTTGGGTCCCTGACACCTGAGAGCCAAGTGAAGTTGCAATTTTTAGAGAATAGAATAGCTACTCCTCTTGATTTAGATTCAGCATTGGCTATGAAAAAGCGTGGAAAATAGGGGTGGAGGAAGTTAGGGTTGAATCGGGCTGGAAAATGAGTTTCCTGGAGCATTAGGATATCTAATTTCAGAGATTTATAGAGGTCGCCAATCTTCTTGCGTTTTATGGGGGAGTTCGGTCCCTGAACATTGTGGGTAGCAACCCTAACAGGGATTTGTGGGAGGTCAGCCATTATTTATGGGGCAGAGGGTGTTTCTATTAATGACGTCACTCACCCTTCCCAGGATTTTCCCATTATCCATGGAACCATATTGCGTCTTGAAGACAGAGCATTGAGCAGCATGCACTCTAGAAGAAAAGAAGGAAAAATTGAGAGGAAGAGAAAAAGAAACTAGAAATATGATAAAGGTAATATTAAACATTGTGAACCAATCTCAACAAGTAAGTAGCCCTGAAAAGGGCCATTTTCTCCAACTAAGGGATTTGCGACCAAGGGGGGAGAAAAAATAGAGCCCCTTGGACACCCTTTGGTAGAGACTAGAGTTGAGCTAACTTCTGGAAGTCCAGGTTCTGCTGGTTCAGCTGAACTTCGGGACAAAGTCCAGGTTCGGGTCCGGACAGAACCCGAACTTTGCCCCGGACCCCGGACCCCATTGAAATCAATAGGGACCCAAACTTTTAGGCACTAAAATGGCTGTAAAAAAGTCCTGGAAAGTTCTAGAGGTCTGCAAAAGGAAGGAAAATGGGGGTAAGTGCCCTACAAAGAAATGGGGACAGGGAAATTACTAAAAGCATTTTTAAAAAAATAATTTCATAAAAAAAATCAAAAATGGAGGTGAATGTGGAATGTGAATGTGGACCATCTTCAAACTGTGTCTGAAAAGTATTAATTAATGGTAGAAGCCATATCACTGTTCTAAAATCATCTTCAAACTGTGTCAAAAAGTATAAATAAGCCGGGAGAACCCATATCACTGTTCTGCAAGCATCTGGAAACTGTGTGTAACACTTTAACTAAAACCGGGAGAAGCCATACTACTGTTCTGCAAACATCTGGAAACTGTGTGTAACACTTTAACTAAAACCGGGAGAAACCATACTACTGCTCTGCAAACATCTGGAAACTGTGTGTAACACTTTAACTAAAACCGGGAGAACAATGGTCTTTATGTTCTGATCGCACTGTGAAATCGCAGTGTTTTGCAAATATGATAGCTACCCCCCTGGTCTTGTTCTCAGCATTTGCAAAAAATATGGGGAAAAATGTGGGAAAATGTGCATGGAGGAACTTGGGGTTTGTCCTCAGCATTTGCAAAAAATATGGGGAAAAATGTGGGAAAATGTGCATGGAGGAACTTGGGGTTGTACATTTAGAAAAAATGTCGGGAAATGTGCATGGAGGAACTTGGGGTTGTACCTTGCCAGGAAATGGGTTTTCTGTAGCAAGACAATATCTAATTTGAGTGAGCAATAGTTGTCAAATACTTTCCTCCTTTTAATCGGGGAGTTCAAACCCTGGGCATTGTGAGTGGCAATTTTCAACTGTTGTGGTGTGCAGTTTGATTTAGCCATAGTATTGGCGGGGATGGGGGGGTTGGATGGAATTCCATTGAGACCATCGCCCCTTACCCTTAGTTGTCTTCTTTAGATTTCCTTGATATGCCCCACCAGCAGAGTGGCAGTTGGAAGTGCTAGACCAGTTGATTTGCTGGAAAAAAATAAAAATTTCAGAAGGATGACGGGGGTGGGTTTGAGAAGAGTTAGGGGTAGTCTCATTGGAGACTCAACGGGTTTGGGGATCAAATTTTCCGCCAAACTCCTCAATGGGGGGAAGGCGTCCAAACCCATAGGGGTGGGTTGTCCGCTATCATGGGAAGGTGGAGGCACATGTAAGCCACCTCGGACGGCGGCACATTTTAAAACTGTAAAACATAAATATTATGTGAGACACAAAAAATAAACAGTAACTTGCAGAAGGAGTACTGACAGCACCCAGGACCGATACAGGAAACTCCCCAGCACAGGGGGAGGGTAGGAGCCCCCCAGCCCTAAAAGAGCCCACCGCAGGGCTGTGGCCCCCGATGGGGCTGACAGAGCCCCGAGTGCTCTTTCTTGTTCATCTCCTATCCCCTGAAGGGGGCAGGAGGGAGCTGCAAAAATGTTCAATATAAACATACATAATGTATAACTGTCATAGAACTAACGAGAACTTAAAGCCATAACAGAGGGCCTGTCTTCCCCGCCAGGGTCAGGAGCCTATGCCCCTACATCCGGATGGGAAGAAATAAATAGGAAGATTTTAGGAATATGGGTCTTCTGTAGATCCGCACGAAGATATCAGGGAGGTCTATTGTCTTTAGATCTTTTGGTCTTGGTCTGACTCCAGACTCGGGTCACGAGGTTGGAGGGTGTAGGCCACTTAGAGGTTCCAACATTAGAGTTGGCATAGTCCATGGCTGCTTCCTGAGAGATGAGCTTCAAATCCAAGTGTTTTTCCCCATCGGGAAGATTAGAGAAAGCATAGGTCTTGCCTTTCGTGCTGAACTTTACTGGAAATGGAAATGCCCACCAGTACTTGATGTCCTTTTGTGAGAGGACTGTCAGAAGGGGGCTGAGGGCTCTCCTCCACTGAATCGTGGAGGGGGATAAGTCCGCAAAAAATTGAACTTTGTGTCCCTTGCAGAGGAGCATGGAATGAGCCTGTTTCATGACTTCCTCTTTTATTTTGTAAATGTGGGGCTTGACTATAATGTCCCTGGGTTACCCGTCTTTCCTGGGGGTCCCAGGGCCCTGTGCACTCTATTCAGTTCCAAGTGGTGTTGTGGAGCATTGGTACCAAATTTTTAATGAGGTCTTGGATGGTTGTGGGAATGTCAGAAATTGTTTCAGGCAAGCGCCTGATCCTGAAGTTGTACCTTCTGGACCTGTTCTCCAGGTCATCTATTCTGGAGAGTTTAGTTTCTAGCTGTTCTTGCAGGACCTGGATATGGGCTGAGTTCTGGAAACAGTGATATCCAATTTGTTCTCAATGGCTTCCATTCTATCCCCCAGGTCTTGAAAGTCTGATTTGATGTCTCCCGTAATTTTGGCTGCGGTTTTTGCTAGATCTTTGTCAAATAGGTCTGAGAGTTTGAAGAATAAGTCCTGTGCCTGGAAAGCAGCATCCATGCCTGGAGTATCCAGAGATTGGGCCTGCTGGAGGTGGTCCGGAGAGGGCTCTGGCAGGGAAAGGGCATAGTCCCCCATGGAGCATCCCATAAGCGACTCCTTGGACGCTGGAGAGAGGACCCGCAGCTGCTGATTTCCCATATGTATCATGGGGTGTAGGATAGGGTTGCTGGAGCCAGTACCTATTGTTGCATCCTGTGTCCCCTCTACAACCGGAGCATGTGGAGGAGCCATGGCAGCGGCCATCTTGGTACACCCAGGCCATGCTGCACTTGTAAATTGTGGCCCGAGATCCCTCCGCACAGACGATCCCAACATCCAGGGGTTGCCCCGCGGTCGCAGGTCCCAGGTGACCGCAGTGTGCTGTGTCCGCACCGCTTAGCCGAGGTGTTGCAGGGTTCCAGGCTCAAGTGGCCATCTTGGAGCTCTCGCATAGGCGCTGTCTCTCCCCTCTTTCTAGACTCATGTTCCTGTCATACTCAACCTCAGACCCAACATCTGAATCCAGTAATGGCTGAGCATCATCAAGTAGCAAGTGGCTGATGCTGTGGTCAAATAACTCCTCCATGGCTGATGTTGGGGCTATGGCAGGAATAGATGTGGACAAGGAGGCAGGTTTATCTACTCGGGCAACTGCAGGGGACTGCACACTTGTCTCTGCTTGTCTGACACAGGATGATGAGGATGATGAAGGTTTAGTAAGCCAGTCCACCACCTCCTCTGCATGTTGTGGCTGGATAGCATGGGCAAACTCACTAAACAGAGGAAACGATGCCCTGCCTGAGGACTGACCACCACATCCACCTTTGCCTGTGGATACATTTGTTGCTGCCCCCTTACAGTGCCAAGGCAATGTATGCCTCTCCTTCTTGTCCTCTCAGACATTATTGGGATGGAGGGGGTGGTGCTTATTAACAAATGTTAAGAAGAAGCGGAAATCTGTATGTAGATGCATTTTAATCAATGTAAAGTGGTGTTTGGTGCACTTTAATTAGAGTACTCACACTACACAGACACACTCCATGGGTACACTATAATATACTGCAATATAATGCACCAAACATACAGTAACCCACAATTATATGGTGTTAAACTGGCAGTAATGCACACAGAAGTAAATGGTGTTAAACTGGCAGTAATGCACTTAAAACTATATGGTGTTAAACTGTCAGTAACGCACACAGAAGTAAATGGCGTTAAACTGGCAGTAATGCACTTAGAACTATATGGCGTTAAACTGGCAGTAACACACACAGAAATAAATGACATTAAACTGGCAGTAACACACTTAGAACTATATGGCATTAAACTGCCCGTAACACACACAATAGTAAATGGCGTTAAACTGGCAGTAACACACTTAGAACTATATGGTGTTAAACTGGCAGCAACGCACACAGAAGTAAATGATGTTAAACTGGCAGTAACGGACTTAGAACTATATGGCGTTAAACTGGCAGTAATGCACACAGAAGTAAATGGCGTTAAACTGGCAGTAATGCACTTAGAACTATATGGCGTTAAACTGGCAGTAACACACACAGAAATAAATGACATTAAACTGGCAGTAACACACTTAGAACTATATGGCATTAAACTGCCCGTAACACACACAATAGTAAATGGCGTTAAACTGGCAGTAACACACTTAGAACTATATGGTGTTAAACTGGCAGCAACGCACACAGAAGTAAATGATGTTAAACTGGCAGTAACGGACTTAGAACTATATGGCGTTAAACTGGCAGTAATGCACACAGAAGTAAATGGCGTTAAACTGGCAGTAATGCACTTAGAACTATATGGCGTTAAACTGGCAGTAACACACACAGAAATAAATGACATTAAACTGGCAGTAACACACTTAGAACTATATGGCATTAGGGGGCGCATGTGCGAAGCCAAGCCGAGCGGTCATGTCTCTGTGAAGCTCCGCTCCAGCTGAAGACTGCAGGTAGGGACACAGCGCAATCCGGGCTTGAGTTTGACTGCCCACCAGACCCTAATCACCCAAGGGCACCAGCGGCTACAGGGAAGAGGGACCTAGGCACGGCCAAACAAAAGTTTAAGACGAAGAACATCAGGGACGACCCAAGATGGCCCCAGCGCCTCCTTCATCTTCCCACTCAAGCACACCATGCTCAGTCAAAGGCGTGCAACTGTCCCTGCTACAAGCGCAACAAAGCGGTGAGTAAGACTCGGACACAGGCAGTGTCCAGACAGTAATACAAGCCGATAACTTTGTCAAGTTTGAAACAATGCTGCAGAGAGCCCTTAAGCATCACCTATCACTGGGGCTTCCCTTTTTCAGTCCGCTTTACCCATTTGGACTCCAAGTACACCTGCCGCACAGCCCCAGAATTACAAGCTGCCTTAGAAGAACTTGGCCTGCTGAAAAGCTCCCAGAATAGCGACAACTCTCTCAAACTAGCCACCCCCATGGCTAGACTCCTAAAAACCACCATTAACAACCACACCTCCATTAGACTAAGAACCTCACACTATTCCTATACCAGTAACCCCACCACAATTCTAGAAATCTTTCACTCTAAGCTCTCCAAATTATACAGCGCTGATACAAACTTTGATCCGACCCTAGCAGATGAACTTTTTTCTCGTATTTCCCTCCCTGAACTTAACGCAATGCAACTGGAACGCTCCATCTCAGAAAGAAGTCCTTCTCGCATCAAACCCATAAAAGACCTGGCCCAGACAGCATCATACTATAAGAACGTTGCCCAACTATTAGCCCCAATGGTCACTAGAGCACTCAACGCTAGTGTTGAGCGAACCCGGACTGTAACGTTCGGGTCCGTACCGAACTTTCGGGTGTCTGGGGCACGGACCCGGACCCGGACATTTCAAAAATCGTTCGGGTTCGGTCCGGGGTTCTGCTATTTTACTCCACGTGTTGAGAAGCTGCAGGGCAGCCAATCAACAAGCGTTTCACTGGTTTGCCCTTAGAAGCCATCACAGCCATGCCTACTAATGGCATGGCTGTGATTGGCCAGTGCATCATGTGACCCAGCCTCTTTATAAGCTGGAGTCACAGTGCTGCAGTCACATGCTCCTTGGGTTAGTGTAGGGAAAGGTAGCTGACTGCGTGAGGGACAGATTTGAGACATTTTAAGACCTGATCCTGCATCCTGAGATAGATTACTTTACTACTGCTGTCTGT
>BLSH010371240.1:47593-62868 GCA_018402905.1 Glandirana rugosa | reverse complement strand
ACTACTTCAGTGACCAGCATAGGTACCCTCCCACGCCCTCACAGGTCCATCTCTACGAACGGCTTTTTTACGCCTACCAACAGCTACTTCCTTCTGGTAAAACCCCCCGCACCGGACGTGCCCGTACACTTGTCAGCGTGAAGTGCCTCGAGGGCGACTGATGTAGGATGTTGCTAGGAAAGAGGGTGGCTTCATGGCAAGATTGGAGGAGGTTATGGACGGGGAACGACAGACCTTCCATGGCCCCTATGAATGTCAGGCGTAGGCTCACCACTCTACAGGGCGTTTCGTCTCTTCGGCAGGCGCCGGCCACGCCTGTCCCTCCGGGTTTGGAGGAGGTTAGAACGGTACTTCGGTGGGAGAAAGGATCGTTGTAGGATGTAGTCAGCGGGAGCTCCGTGAAGTGCGACTGTTCACATGCCCGTGCAGGCCACGCCCCCCAAAATGGTCTTCCTTCATCGACAACCATCCGCATTTTTTCGGCAAGCATCTCTACCTGGACACTCCCGCACCCTCCCATGGATACGACCAGTGACTTCATCAGATGCCCCTCGGAATCCGGAGATCGAGAACCCTGCATATGATTAAGGCTGTACTCTACCCCCCTTCATACATTCCCAGGCCTAACATCCCCTTCTTTCCCCCCTTATACCCAAATTTACATTATCTGAACCCAAGGACGAGCACATAGTTCTACAACTATATGGAATACGCGAGCCCCCCCTCCCCTCCCCCCCACCCTCCCCTGTATGTTTATGTTCACCCTAATTGGACTGGCCCCTTTTCTTGCTTTGCCTGCTCCATTTCTTGGACATTTTGGTTTTATGTTGTAAAGTGCTATCTATTCTACTTGTTACTACATATTACTCTGCAATGCTAATTTTGGATTTATGTAGATATGCAAAAATCTAATAAATTCTCTTAAAAAAAAAAAAGACTGGGTATCACTTGAGAATTCCCTTTACCCCCTACCAACACGATCCATACCCTGGACCTTAACATCAGATACGCCCTCAGTCCTTAAGACCCATCCACTCATTAGCGCAACACTTCACTGCTTCAGAGAAGCATGCAAAATGCTTCCAATATCATCCAACCCAGGACCGCTCACCCCTGTAAAACTCATCTTGCTTCCCCTCCAGGCATGTCCGTCGACTTTCTAATGGACATCTGGACACATAATGAAATACTTGCCCATCAATTCTACTGAAACAGCACACTACTAGACAGATCTTCCCTTCCTACTAATAACACAACACAGGTATGTCCCCTCTGGATGTACTTTCAAATAAGGCATTTCCTAAAAGCTATCAACCATGACCTCGCTGTTTCATGCCCCCCTATCCCCATTTGAGCAACTCTGCACCCAAACCTATCCTCAACAACACATGATTTCCCCCATCTACAACATTCTCTCCTCTGACTGCCTATTGAAACCCACTACAATGTGCGCATACTGGGAAAGAGACCTAAACATTGACTGGACAAAGGAACAGTGGGAACGCATATTCACAGTTTCACACAAATCCTCTCTAAATGTTTCAATACAAGAAAATAATTACAAGACGCTGTCCTGCTGATACAGAACTCCGGTATTGCTTAATAAAATTAACCCTGCCCTCTCAGATAAATGCTGGAGATGTTACAGTGAGACAGGTACTTTGCTACATATATGGTGGTCGTGCCCCCTAATTCAACCGTTTTGGAACCAAGTCAGAGAACTTACATTGCAGATCTCCATATACACGTTGGAACACACACCTGCACAACTCCTCCTCCACCATTCAGACATTACCATGCACCAATACCGCAGGACCCTGATCCTACCACTAATAAACTCAGCAAAAATGTGTATCTCCCTCCACTGGGCTCCAGCCACTCCCCAGCCATCAAGGAATGGCTCAGACGAGTAGGGAAAATTGCAGAAATGGAGGAATTAATTGCTGTAGCTCGACATTGCCCAGCATTGGACCCATTTCTGCACCACTGACAGGTACAAAACACTTATTAATTCCACCTAACCTGTCTTAGCGAACAGTCCACACCCTATGAACCACAGTTCCTTTAACACATTTCCGGGAAAAACCTAATTTTCTTAGACAAGAAGAGTGGCCCCCTTTCCCAAACAGGGGCAGAGAAAGGGCGGCCCACTCTCATCATACCCAAACCTAATCCTCCAAAAAGGATGGGAGGTGATAGGGAAAGGAAAGGAGAGGAGAAAAGGGGAATGGTAAAATACACATAGTATCTATATATTTCCCCCCCCTGCCAGACTGGCAGCGGAGTCCGAGCGGTGGGAGCAATACCCCCTCCTCTCTCACACACCTCTATCTCTACCCTCCCCCCCTTTTTTTGTCCCCTTGACCACCCCCCCACATACCCCCCGCAAACCTAATTTCCCCCTATATGGCTTTTAATATTCAATTACCTCATATGATTATATCTCTCTTTGCTAACATTAGACAAAACTTGTAACACAGAAAAGGACACGATTTGATAATATTGCTATTGTAATGATAACACACCCTTATCATATTGCTTTACATATAACCCCTCAACCAAGTGTTCAAGCTATCCAGTTGTGATTTTTCAACACTATAACCTTTGTAAATGTTTGACTGACATATGTTTTCTAGACTGACTCATTTGTCACTCAATTGTGAGATATTGTAATCCTGCTTTATGTTTCAATAAAAGCTTATGGAAAAAAAATGTAATTGTTCCAACTTACATACAAATTCAACTTAAGAACAAACCTACAAAAATGTTGTTTGCAACCCGGAGGCTGCCTGTGCATCTCTAATTCAGCTGAGTGCAATTTTTTCTTCTAACGAAATGCACAAAGTTTGATAAAAAAAATGTTCAAGACTTTTTTCAAATCTTTATTCCTTAAAGTGTATATAACTGGATTCATCAGTGGAGTGCCTACAGTATAGGATAATGATAACAATTTAATAATATTTCCAGACTGTCCTCCACTGGGTACCAAATAAATACAAGCTAGGTTTCCATAATAGATACAGACAACAGTCAGGTGGGAACTGCATGTAGAGAAAACCTGCTTCCTTCCTGTAATAGATGGGATTTTCAGAATGGTGACTATGATAACAATATAAGATACAATAATAATGACAAATGGAATGACACCAAAGAAAACAGTCAATAGTGTTACTTCTAGTTCAATGAATGCTGTATCGGAGCAGGAAAGCTTAAGAATTGGATCAAGATCACAGAAAAAGTGATCAACAATGTTGGGACCACAAAATTGCAACTGAGATACATTTAAAGTATGCATCGCCACAATTGAAAAACTTAAAGTCCAACAGGTAATAATCAAAATACAGCAACAGCGGGAGTTCATTATCAAACTATAATGTAATGGTTTACAGATGGCCAAATATCTGTCATAAGACATCACTGTTAGAAGAATACTCTCCAATGTCAATGTAGCAAAACAGAAACAAAACTGGTAGAGGCAATCAGAAAATGACATTATTTTATCATTCCCCAAAACTGCTTGGAATGTGTTAGGTAGAATATCGGTTGCCAGTACAATATCTGACATAGCGAGCTGGGAGAGGAAGAAGTACATGGGAGACTGGAGGGATTTGCTGTAGGACACCAATGTGATGATCAGGAGGTTCCCACATATTGTAAAACAATAAGTTATAAAGAAAATAAAAAACACCAAAATTTTAAAGTTGTGTGGTGTCTGAAATCCTAAGAGATGGATTGTGGAAATTCTGGTCACATTGTTCTTATCTCCATAGCTTGAAGGCAGAAAATTAAAATGAATGAGTAACATTTGTGAAGCAGCTTCAACCAGTTAAAGAAAACAATGTGAACTCCTTGAATTGCAGAGAGAAATAAGAGAGAGAGAAAAGAAAGAGAAGGAAAATAGAGAAAGAGAGCTTTTAGCATTTAAATAAACTTTTCTTCTTTAACTGATATAAAGAAAAAAAGAAATATAGGGTGCAAAGTGCAAAAACTCATGACAACCAATTGGATTACACTTCAATGTAGCCTAAACAGTGAGAATTGGGCACTTATATTTTTTAGTTACTGGACTTTGAATCATTTAGTTAATATCAACTATGCAATGATATTTTTTAGGTTGTAAAATGTACAAAGCAATGTCAGGGCTTGTGAAAATTGACTTTGTTTATGAATGCTACATTTTGCATGAAAGTGGAACTAAATCCATCATTTTGACAGTTTCAAAAATTCTAGCATGTGTTGGGAATGTAACTGTCACATTGGTTGTCCTCTCAACCAAACTGTCAAACCATCAAATGGCCAGTGTCTTAACTAATCACATGTGTAGCATCATGGCAGTTGAAGATCAAACAGAGGCTAAGATGACAGCTTCTTTGGCTGAAAATAATAGGAGGGGTAAAGCGGCGTTCCACTCATTTAAAAGTCAACAGCTAGAAAAAGTGTAGCTGCTGACTTTTAATAAACAGACACTCACCTTTCCCGTGGTCCAGCTGTATGGCAGCCTGATGCCTCTCTACTCTCCCCCTCCCCTCCATGGCACAGGCATTGCAAGTGTGGGGGCCCAGCTGTAGCTTAACAGCCAGGCGCGTACTGTGCATGTGTGAGTCGCAATCTTCTGGGACCCGTGACATGTCCCAGAAGGTTGCAGGGAGGGAGTGGGAGAGGTGAACTTCTGGAGCCGCAGCACCAAAATGGGAGCTGGGTACCTGTGAAAACTAGGTACCCGCTCCCCCCTCAAAAAAATGGCATGTCAGGGGGTCACCAGTACTTAAAGTGGAAGTTTCACTCCACCATAAGTTCCATTTTAAACTGAAATGATACTGAAATTCTGGAAATGAAATGTGAAATGCAGTAGAGGTGGGTTTGAATCTGCTGCATATAGAGAAAAACAAAGCATACCAGGTAAAATGAAGAATCAGATTAAATCAGACTGAATTAGATTAATCATCCACAACAAGTCAATGAAAATCTGCATAATTTCAATAAAAGTGTGCTTTGAATTTAAACACAAAGGACAATAAAAAATGTTTACAAAGCAAGATTAATCAGGGAATGTTCTGAAAGAAGAGTCAAATATGTACACGACTGTAAATATTGATTGGCCCTTTAAATGCTTTTCTGCTCTTGATAGGTAGTGTGGCTTTTATAATGAAACAGAGTGAATTGCATGAAGCCACAGGGAATCTATGCTCAGTGATATTTTCATGGGATTTATTACCATAAAAAATTATAGAAAACAATCATGAAGTTAGAGATCTGAGATTAGCAATTATCAATTATAAATTTCAAAAGAGTTTTAAGAGGAATATTAAGATTATTAATAAGAACAAAGGGTTCTGTATATGTAAAGTTATGTATTTGCTTTACAGTGGCATATAGTTGTACTATATTAATAATAATAATTATAATAATAATAATAGTAATAAAAATGCTAATGCTTAGAGGCTTCCTTGAGCCTTTTCATACATACAGTATCTCACAAAAGTGAGTACACCCCTCACATTTTTTCTAAATATTTAATTATATCTTTTCATGTGACAACACCCAAGAAATGACAGTTTGCTACAATGTAAAGTAGTGAGTGTACAGCTTGTATAACTTGTATAACAGTGTATATGCTGTCCCCTCCAAATAACTCAACACACAGCCATTAATGTCTAAACTGCTGGCAACAAAAGTGAGTACACCCCTAAGTGAAAATGTTCAAATTAGGTCCAAAGTCTCAATATTTTGTGTGGCCACCATTATTTTCCAGCACTGCCTTAACCCTCTTGGGCATGGAGTTCATCAGAGCTTTACAGGTTGCCACTGGAGTCCTCTTCAAGGACATCATGGAGCTGGTGGATGTTAGAGACCTTGTGCTCCTTTACCTTCCATTTGAGGATGTCCCACAGATTCTCAATAGGGTTTAGGTCTGGAGACATACTTGGCCAGTCCATCCCCTTTACCCTCAGTTTCTTTAGCAAGGCAGTGGTCGTCTTGGAGGTGTGGTTAGGGTTGTTATCATGTTGGAATAGTGCTCTGCGGCCCAGTCTCTGAAGGGAGGGGATCATGCTCTGCTTCAGTATGTCACAGTACATGTTGGCATTCATGGATCCCTCAATGAACTGTAGCTCCCCAGTGCTGGCAGCACTCATGCAGCCCCAGACCATGACACTCCCACCACCATGCTTGACTGTAGGCAAGACACACTTGTCTTTGTACTCCTCACCTGGCTGCCACACACGCTTGACACAAACTGAACCAAATACGTTTATCTTGGCCTCATCAGACCACAGGACATGGTTCCAGTAATCCATGTCCTTAGGCTGCTTGTCTTCAGAAAACTGTTTGCGTACTTTCTTGTGCATCATCTTTAGGAGAGGCTTTCTTCTGGGATGAAAGCCATGCAGACCATTTTCATGCAGTGTGCAGATTATGCTCTGAGCACTGACAGGCTGACCCCCCCCCCCCCACCCCTTCAACCTCTGCAGCAATGCAGCAATGCTGGCAGCACTCATAAGTCTGTTTCCTAAAGACAACCTCTGGATATGATGCTGAGCACCTGCACTCAACTTCTTTGGTCGACCATGGCGAGGCCTGTTCTGAGTGGAACCAGTCCTGTTAAACCGCTGCATGGTCTTGGCCACCGTGCTGCAGCTCAGTTTCAAGGTCTTGGCAATCTTCTTATAGCCTAGGCCATCTTTATGTAGAGCAACAATTCTTTCCAGATCCTCAAAGAGTTCTTTGCTATGTTGAACTTCCAGTGACCAGTATGAGAGAGTGAGAGCGACAACACCAAATTTAACACACCTGCTCCCCATTCACACCTGAAACCTTGTAACACTAACAAGACGCATGACACCGGGGAGAGAAAATGGCTAATTGGCCCCATTTTGGACATTTTCACTTAGGGGTGTACTCACTTTTGTTGCCAGCAGTTTAGACATTAATGGTTGTGTGCTGAGTTATATTGAGGGGACAGTTATACAAGCTGTACACTGACTACTTTACATTGTAGCAAAGTGTCATTTCTTCAGTGTTGTCACATGAAAAGATATAATAAAATGTTTACAAAAATGTGAGGGTGTACTCACTTTTGTGAGATACTGTAAATTGTTATTGTTTAAAACAAAAACTATGGCAATATATCACATAGAAAAGATATGTCAAAGCATTGACATTATAATATGGCATATAGTCCAAAATCTGTTCACAGCATTATTATGGATTCTATACTATGGCAAAAAACAAAAACACTTTACAAAAGGAATTTATTTCGCTTGCAATATTTTGGTGAGGGTTTTTTTTTGTTTTTGAGTTTTTTGCATTTTATCTTTATTTGATTTGGGTTTTATTTTGTTAGGATTGTTTATACTTGTATGTCTTTTTACAGGGTTAGAAGCAGCAACAGCTTGAATCTGCTGAAGTCACCACAGCAGAGACTATTTTTTTGTGGAGAATCACACAATATAGAGGTCCACTAAAGCACCACATTTTACAATGGACCCTAGCAACACAGTTTACAGTGGATGATTGTAACTGGAGTTTAGAGGGAGGGGACCCTATACTGGGAGAACCAATGGCAGTGTTGTTTCGGTAGTTGTAGCATACTGCCAAATTGGCTCCAGCAATGAGATAGGAGGGTATCATAATGAGGTCTCTGGCTGTTCCTGAGTGCTCAATAGACCAACAGAGAAAAGAGGCAGACTACATAAATGTTTTTTTGCAGTCTTTGCCTCCAGTGTATCAAGCATAGCAGTACCACTTGAGTACCATTTGTTTGAAGAGACATCTGACCTCTCACCATGCAGCTTAGTGGGATCAACATCAGGAAACTCTTCATCAGAAAAAAGGCCCCAATACTCCTTCTGCTCCCCTTCCACCTCTACCCTTAGCATAAAGGATTTGTTCCAGCATCCTCCAACAAGAAGGATAATGGTATATCAAGGGGTGTCAGAGGACTAACGGGTGTCATGAATCAGCAGTAACATTAATTTCTTGTCTGTTTGCTTACCTGTCTGCTTGTGGTCATCTTAGAGACCATGCACCTCTCCCCTGTATGCTTTAATAAGCTTTCCTCAGCAGGGCCCTACCCCAGGTCCTAATTAGGAACATTATATAACACCTTGCAGTGCAAGCCACTGACGCCGATCAATATTGTGTGTCAGGCTTTCTATGTGTGTGGTTCCTGCTGAGAACTCTTCGTCTGTTTCCATGTATCGACCTCGGCTTGTTTGTGATCACTCCTTCCTGCTTGTTACCCCGACCTTGGCTTGTTTGTGACAATTCCTGTCTGCTGGTTACCCCGTTCTTGGCATGCTCTCCTGTCTGTCCCTGTCTGCTCGTTGCCCTGACGCTTGGCTATTCCCCTTGCTGTCCTGTACTGTTGTTTCCTCTCTATCCACCTGTAGCCAGCCGCAAGCGTGAGATGGGAGACCCCGGGGGCCGTGACCTGGAGCCAGTTGCAGCCAAGTCCATCCTCACCACTAGACGCTCTGGTGAACACTTGCTGGCTCTTAGACTCTGCACCCTAGGGAAATCAATGCTCTAGTTCCCCTGCATATCTGTGTCAGTGCTCCAGTGGTCTGCTTCCATCACCACCCAGAGTTCTATTCATGGCAGTCAGCTAAGCACCCACAACCTTAGCAGTGCACCCCTAACCCTGGTGGTGTGCACCCGTCACCTGCCATCAGGTGACCTGACAGTTTGATCAGCCATGGACCTGGCTGATGTGCTGCTATCCACAGATGATCTGCTGCAGGGCATAGTCCACAGACTGGAGACCCAGGAATGTAATCAGACCCAGACCCAAATCCTCCAGGATTTGGCCTCCCACTTTGAATGGCTTCAGGCCTCCTTAGGTCCCCCGGTGCAACAACCTCAACCGTGATGTGCTGCCACACCTATTCGGCCACAGCCACAAATTCTTTGCATTTACCAGCTCCGTCCCAGTACTCTGGAGACCCCAAGGCCTGCACGGGGTTCTTTAGCCAGTGCACCATTCTTTTTGAACTCCAGCCCCAAAGCTTCCTGTCCAATTGGGCAAAGGTAGCCTATATTATATCTTTCCTGTCCGGTGAGGCCTTAGCCTGGGCTGTCACTTTCTGGGAAATTAATGACCCAGTGGTTTCTAGCGTGTCTAGCTTCTTGAAACTCTTTCTAAATATCTTCAAGGAACTGGGTCGTCTCTCTTCAGCAGCCAGCACCCTTTTACGTCTCTGTCAAGAGTCCGCTTCTGTAGGACAGTATGCTCTTCATTTTCATACACTGACTGCTGAGCTGAGCTGGAATAATGAGGCCTTGGTTGCAACCTTTTTACATGGCCTCTCTGACAGAGTGAAGAATGAATTAGCGGGAAGAACCATCCCCACTGATCTGGAAGGTGTCATCTCCTTGTGTAACCAGATTGACATTTGTTTTCAGGAGAGGTCCCTAGAAAAAAGTCTCGAGAAGCATCCCCTGCCAGCTGAGGAACCCATGCAGCTGGGCCAGGCCAGGCTATCTTCTGAGGAACATGCTAGGCGGAGAACTCTGGACCTGTGCCTCTGTTGTGGGGGCAAAGGTTATTTTCCTAACACTTGCTCTCTTCACCCGGGAAAATGCTCAGGTCTAATACTTCTGGAAGGTGGAGTATGGGACCCAGTAGTATCACCTTCACCTTCACGTCTTCTTGTTTCTGTGTTTCTCCATATTGGTGCTTTCTCTCATTCGGTCATGGCATATCTGGATTCCGGAGCTGATGGCAATTTTATGGACTGGGGAACTGCATCTTCTATGGGACTTACCCTTTTGCCCCTCACCACTCCATTGATGGTATCGGCGATTGATGGCACTGTTCTACCAGGAGTCCTATCCGCTTCCAGACCCTCCTTGTTAAGATGTTGGTGGGGACACTTCACCAGGATTGGTTGTCCTTCCTTATTTTGCCTAAGGCCTCAACCCCCATCGTTTTGGGCCTTCCTTGGTTATGGCTCCATTCTCCACATGTGGACTGGACTTCTGGGCAAATCTTGGCTTGGGGTCCTTCCTGTTCCTCATCCTGCCTACTCAAAGTTGCCCCAAAAGTGATACTTCCTGTTGCCACCACCTCAGTATCTCCTGTTCTTCCCACTGTGTATAGCGATTTGCCAGATGTGTCCTGCAACAGTAAGATTGTCAGAATCCACGATCTAAGACTCTGGTCGGAATGCCTTTGCGCAGTCGCTCGCGGGAGCGTGCATGCATGGGGCAGGTGCGTGCATGGGTGTGCGAGCGGTGGGTGCGCACCGTCACTAGTGCCACATGGACTATTTGAACAGACAGCACCAGGAAACAAGTGCTGTCCGTTCTACAGCATTCCTGTTACCTGTGACCCCCTGTGACCTGTTTAGTGGAGCTTCCTGTTATCTGTGACCCAGCAATTCTCTGACCTTGCCTGTTATGCACCTGCACTGACCCTGGCTTGTCTATGACTACGTCTCTGCCTGACCCCTGTGTACTTCTGCTGCCCGCCTGTTGCCAACCCTGCTTGTACCTGACCATCCACCTGCCTGCTCCCTCTGTACCACACTGCTAGCCTGTTACTGACCCGGCCTGCATTACCACTCTTCGGTCTGCACGTGTTCTTCAGTGGACCTTCACCTACCATCCGTGACTCAGTCCAGCCCTCGTGCCATCCTGCACTCCTGAACGACCAGTTTACTCCACCAGGGGTTCCCAAATCAGGCTAGTAAGTGAGGTTGCCCACTTCATAAGCCAGACTCTACCACCAGGTGTGTGACAGTAACAGGCAGCAATGTCAGGGGCCCTCTCCTATGGAAGAACTTTGTGTGCATCTAGCTGGCCTTACTCAAGTGGTGAAGAATCTTCAAGATGGCTACACCCAGCTGGAGAGCTTGGTCCAGGAGCTCTCTGCACCACCCGTATCCGGGTCTGGCTAACCTTCTCCCCATACCATTGTCACCTTGCCCATGGAACCCAAGGTGCCACTGCCTGAAGAGTTTACAGGAATCCATAAGAAGTTTTGGGTTTTTTGCAACTCATGTGAACTGTATTTTTTTTCTTTCAAAGATTTTTATTCAATTTTGTGTATAGTACAAACATATCACTGGAATATAACACAACAGATAGCATATAAAGGTATACAGAATTCAAACGTTTATGTTACCTCATTTGATTATCTCTATTATAAGCAACAGCAAATAGAAGTTTTAGAATCTAGAGTAGGGCATTAACCAGAACCACAGGGGATAAAGACAAAGGGAGGTACCTTCCCTAGCCTATGGGAATATTGTGTCGGGTGGTTCCCACCCCCAAGGCATCCCGTAAAGGGAACATACTGTGCGATGAGAGTGAGGACAGCCCAAGTACTAGAGCTCAAGACGAATGCCCAATTCCTGTCGTCAGGTAAGGTGTTTGATTAGGATGACCGTATTAAATAGCCCCCTGTCAGGGGCGAAGGGTCTGTTGAGGTAACAGTCTAGGTGAAAGCTGTCCAAGATAAGCAATAAGAACAAACTGAAGTAAAGGGTAGAGAAAAGGGAGAGTATAGTAAGAGAGAGAGAAGAGAAGGGTGAAGCACCTTGTGTTGGTTGAAAGAAGCTCAGGTTTTTTCTGAGTTATGGCCTGGGATGAAGGAAATCCCTATGTAATCAGCCCAGGGTTCCCATATTCCTTCAAACCGTTTAGTGGAGTCAGAAAGGATGCTGGCTAACTTTTCCTGGGACATAATCCAAGAGATTTTCCGTATTGTTGCTGCAAAAGACACCTTTGGTTTTTTCCAGGATTTTGCTATGGTAAGTTTGGCCCCGGTTAAAATGAAGTGGACTAATTTCCTGTTAAGCTTAGTTAAGTTTGGGATATAGGAGTTCAGTAAGGCTATCTCCGGGGACCTAGGTATCTGAGTTTTGTCAGTTTCTCAATTAGGTTAAAGATTTTCCTCCAAAAGAGTCTGATCCTCGGGCATTCCCACCATATATGCGGCATTGAGCCCCAAAGGGCGCATCCTCTAAAGCACAAGGGATCAGCCGAGGGATAAATTCGAGCCAGTTTGGAGGGGGTGAGATACCACCTAGTCATGACCTTGATGCTTGCTTCCATAAGTACCGTGTTTAAAATGCCTCTGGTGGAATCAGTTAAGGCTTTATGCCATGTATCTAGGTCCCAGGAGAACTGGAGGTCCTCCTCCCACTGTTTCATATATGGGGCCTTTTCTTTCGAGTGGGTGAGAGCCGCATACACCGCGGAAATACCTCCCCTTTGCTCCGTGGCCAGGCCACACCATGTTTCGTAGTCGGAAATTCTAGGAGGGAGAGGTTTCTCTTTCCAGATATGTTTCAGAAAGTGGGAGATTTGTTGAAATCTGAATTTTTCAGAGGTAGGGAGTTCCAGTTTGCTTACACAGTAAGCCATAGATATGGGACCCGAGGGGGAGAAATAGTGCCCTATGCGGTACAGCCCCTTGTCCAGCCACCATTGAAACGCTTTAATGTCTAAGCCGGGGGGAAAGTCCGGGTTATGAAAGATGTGGACTAAAGGGGTCAGGGTGGACACCAACTCGGAGTGGTGACGTAGGGAATCCCATAGAGCGAAGGAGTGCGAGAGGGTCGGGGATAGGATAGGCGGGCTCTTCTTCGGAGGAATCCAGAGAAGAAAATCGATAGTGTGATGTGAGACTGCCTGTCTCTCGATTTGAAGCCAGTCTGGTTTCTCGGCCTTCGAATAGACTCGGGAAAACTGGGCTAACCTAGCGGCCTGAAAGTATTTATAAAGCGAGGAAAGCCCCAATCCTCCTTTCTTCCTGTGACAAAATAGCGTACTTTGGGAGAACCTGAAACCAGAACTGCCCCAAATGAACTTAAGGATCTTACTCTGGAGAGATCTGAGGTGGTGTCTTCTAATGGGTATAGGGAGGACCCTGAAAAGATAAAGGATCCGTGGGAGCAGTGTCATTTTGACTGCGTTAATTCTACCCAGCCAGGAGAGATTACATTTAGACCATGTTTTTAGATCGTTCTCTAATTTGCAGTAAATAGGAGGAAAAGTACAGTCAGGTTGACGACAAGTATCGGATAGAAGTTCGGCTCCATTTGTAGGGGAAAGAAAGTTGCAAGGAATCGACTACTTCCTGTGGGAGTGAGATGTTTATCACTTGTGATTTGGAGTAGTTGACCGTCAGACCCGAGAATTTTGCGAATATATCTAATAGATGATTGAGGTTAGGAAGAGATGTGGGGAGAAGTAATAAACAAGAGTATGTCGTCCGCGAAGAGACCGCATTTGTGAGCTTGGGGACCACACGAGACCCCCCTGATGTCCGGGTTTTGGCGGATAGCAATTGCCAGAGTTTCTATGGCTATAGCAAATATTAGTGGAGACAGGGGGCAACCCTGTCTTGTTCCTCTAGCAATGGCTATCGGGTCAGAGAGGTAACCCTGAAGTCTTATTTGGGCGGAAGGGGGTGAATAGAGGGCTTTAATGATCCCTAAAAAGCGCTGACCAAATCCCCAGGTCTCCAGAATCTTAAATATATAGTTCCAGGAAACCGAATCAAAGGCCTTCTGGAGATCAAGGGATAGGACCATGCCCCTTTGTTTCGGGCCTCCCTCCCAGTTGGATTGGAGAATGGATATTAGGTCAATGGCTCTGCGTGTCTGGTCTGGACCCTGTCTACCTGGGATGAATCCAGCGTGGTCTTTGTGGATATAAGAGCTGATAAATGAGGAGAGTCTATTAGCTAGGATCTTCGTGAAGATTTTGATATCGTTGTTTATCAACGAAATGGGTCTATAGTTGCCGACCTCTTCGGGATTCTTATCAGGTTTCGGGATGACCGTTATGTAGGCCATGTTGAGATGGGGATCCAGTGTGGTGCCCTTAGTTGAATGGTTGAAGAACCTGGACATATAGGGGAGGAGCGTCTCTGCGAAGGCCTTGTAGTAGGGGATAGATAGGCCCTCCGTAGCGGGGGCCGATCTCTTTCTTAAATTCTTGATGGCATCCCTTACCTCATCATCTGAGAATTTAGCATCCAGAATCTGTTTGTGTTCTGGAGAGAGAAGGGGGACGGGGATATCCTCTAGGAAGGCTGATAGGGAGTCTGGGCGAGGGCTATCCGGAGTGCTATAGAGAGCTGAGTAAAATTTGTGGAAGGCTTCTAAAATCTTCTTCGGGTTGGTGGTGGGGCCTTGGCCTGCGACATTGAGTTTAGGTAATTGATTTAGGCGACATCGTGGGGAAAGTCTAGATGCTAGTAATGTACCTGGTTTATCGTTTTGCGTGTAAAACTTTAGACCACTCCAAGGAATAGATTTCTCCGCCTTAGTTGTTAGAGCCATGTTTAGCTCTAACCTGGCTTTATCAAGTTGGGAGGTCAAGTTTTTGGATGGGTTGGTCTTATGCGCCGCCTGTAGGGACACATAGGATTGTTCCAGTTTAGTCAGTACTGCTGCCCTTTCTTTTTTGATACAGGAGGCTAACTGTATCAGCTTTCCCCTGATGAAAGCCTTATGAGTAGAGTTGAGCGAACCCG
The DNA here is from genome assembly GCA_018402905.1 of Glandirana rugosa. Taxonomy (NCBI): domain Eukaryota; kingdom Metazoa; phylum Chordata; class Amphibia; order Anura; family Ranidae; genus Glandirana; species Glandirana rugosa. Next base: position 48,380 of record BLSH010371240.1, on the reverse strand, counting down.
GACTGTAAAGTTCGGGTCCGTACCGAACTTTGGGGTGTCCGGGACCCGGACCCGGACTTTTCAAAAAAAGTCCGGGTTCGGGTCCGGTGTTCTGGTAATTTTAATGAAAAATCTTAAAAATGCTATAAAAAAGCCCAGGAAGGTCCTATAGGTCTGCAAAAGAAAGGAAAATGTGGGTGAGGGTGGGACAAGTGCCCTACAAAGAAATGGGGACAGGGAAATAACTTTAAATATTTAAAAAAAAATAAAAACATAAAAATGCAAAAATGGAGATCATCTTCAAAATGGGTCTGAAAAGTATTAATTAACATTAGAGGCCATAGAACTGTTCTAAAATCATCTTCAAACTGTATCCAAAAAGTATAAATAAGCCGGGAGTACCCATATCACTGTTCTGCAAAATGTGTGTATCACTTTAAATCAAACCGTCAATCATTGCACATCTTTTATTCACACTTCTTTTTAAAATGTGTGTATCACTTTAAATGAAACCGTCAAACATTGCACATCTCTTCTGCACAATTATTTCAAGTGTGTGTGTCACTTTAAATCAAACTGTCAATCATTCCACATCTTTTATTCACACTTCTTTTTAAAATGTGTGTATCACTTTAAATGAAACTGTCAAACATTGCACATCTCTTCTGCACAATTATTTCAAGTGTGTGTGTCACTTTAAATCAAACCGTCAATCATTCCACATCTTTTATTCACACTTCTTTTTAAAATGTGTGTATCATGTGTGTAAAATTTTTCTTCACACTTATTTTCTACACCTTACTAACTG
>BLSH010371240.1:0-11786 GCA_018402905.1 Glandirana rugosa | reverse complement strand
CGGTCACTGGGTCAGTTATACTCCTGTCACACGGGCCTCGGTCAAATCGTGCTCTCACCGTCCCTTCTCCCCCCTGCGTTATCGCAGGTTATCATCCTCGGGTCTCACTGGCAGTCAACAGGTCCAATCCTCTCCCTGGCAAAGTACACATTGTCACGGTCTGAATTACCACCTGGGTAGTTGGTTTACCTACTAGTAGACTACCCAGAACCCAGACTCTCCCTAGGCCACGACCCGACACTTCCAGTCTAGGTGTTTCGTCGATGTACGAGGTCTCAGTAACTATCGACCCTGAACCTATGAATCTATCTCAACTCGCTTGTGTGTCCGTGCGATCGTTCGGGTTCCGTCCGGACCCGGACCCGGACTTTGTCCCGAAGTTCGGACGGACCAGCAGAACCCGAACTTCCAGGTGTTCGCTCAACTCTATCTAAGTATCCAAGTCCCAGCTATCAATGACTCTGGAGCATGTAGCTGCTTTGTGGATCTGACCTTCACAGCCCAGCACCGGATCCCTCTCAGACCCAAGACCCATCAGATGATCATCCATTTGGTTGATGGGTCCACCATTAAGTCTGGCACTGTTACACATGAAACGGTCCCTCTCCTAACCTGGACAACTGACGGTCACTCTGGGCTCCTACTATTGGACGCTATTGCGTCCCCCCTCTTCCCTGCCACTCTCGTGCTAAACTGGCTCCGGGCACACTGTCCTCATATTGACTGGGTCACTGGCAACGTACAGCTTCAATCATCCTACTGCCTCCACCACTGTTTTCAGCAGTTCCAGGAATCACCCCCCCCCCCCGTCTGTGTTATGTCTGGACTCAGATCCTGACCCCAAAACCAACCTTGCTTTTTCCACTGTGTACCACAACTTCCTAGAAATGTTTAGCCAAAAGGGGGTGGATGTCCTGCCGCCACACTGATCTTACTATTGCCCGATTGAGTTGCTACCAGGCACGGAGGAGCCCTTCTGCAGGATCTACCCATTTTCTGAAGTGGAACTAGCAACCCTTAAGGCCTATCTGGATGAAAACCCAGCCCTCTACATCTCCCACCGGGGCCAGGATATTTTTTTTAGAAAAAAAGGACCAGTCATTGAGACCCTGTATTGACTACAGAGACCTCAATAAAATTACGGTTAAAAAACGCTACCCTCTGCCCCTAGTTCCTGAACTATTTCAGAGACTCGGCTCTGCCCCCATTTTCTCTAAATTGGACCTCCGTGGGGCCTACAACCTTATTTGCATCAGGGAAGGGGATGAATGGAAGACGGCTCTCCAAACCCGGTTCGGTCAATACGAATACCTCGTCATGACTTTCGGGCTCTGTAATGCCCCTGTCACATTCCAACATCTCCTAAATTACGTTTTCCAGGACTACCTTGATCTGTTCATGGTAATCTATTTGGACGAGATCCTCATTTTTCCCCTTTCCTGGAGGAGCATCGCAGGCATGTAAAAAGTGTACTAAGCCGTCTTCGTCAACATGAATTATATGTGAAAGCCTAGAAGTGCGCATTTGAATGCTCCAGCATCTTGTTCTTGGGCTTCATTATTTCTGTCTTGGGCATAACCATGGACCCCCAGAAAGTCTCGGCTATAGTGGACTGGCCGGCACCAACCGAAGAGAAAGGGGTCCAATGCTTTGTAGGCTATGCCAACTTCTATAGAAAGTTTATCAAGGAGTTCTCTGCTGTCATCGCCCCCATCAACCAGCTTACAAAGCAAAACACACGCTTCCACTGGACCTCTGAGGCCCAAACGGCATTCCAGTTGCTTAGAAAATGATTTACCTCAACACCGGTCCAGAAACACCCAGGCTGTTATATCCTGGAGGTGGACGCTTCTGAGACGGCGGTTGGAGCAGTCCTTTCTCAAAGACGGGGACCAAAGGCTGCACTTCTCTCTATTGCCTTCTTCTCTTGGAAGCTCACACCTCCGGAAAGAAACTTTGATGTTGGAGACAGGGAGCTTCTATCCACCAAATCTGCTTTGCGGCAATAGCGGTTCCCGCTGGAAGGGGCCTCGCATCCAGTTTTGGTCTTCATGGACCATAAAAACTGCGAACTGCCAAAAGACTAAAACCCCATCAGGCTCGCTGGGCCCTCTTCTTTTCACGATTCCAGCTACATATCACATACAGGCCTGGGTCAAAAAATGTGAAAACAGACACTCTGTCCAGAATGTTCCATGAATCGGGGAATCCTACCCCACCTGACAATATCCTCCCTTCTCTGAACTTTTTATTAACTCAAGAGGATCTATTATTTCAAATCAGACAATCTCTGGTTGGGTCCTCTATTCCACCAGATTCCAAGCTAACCATTCAAACCGGGCTGTGGTGGTATGGTACGAAGATCTTTGTTCCTTAGGAACAGCATCTGGCAGTACTGGAACTATGCCACGACCACAAACTAGCGGGACATTTTGGTGGTCACAAGACTGCAGAACTGCTTGCACGTTCCTTTAGGTGGCCTCTTGTCAACAAAGATTGCAGGAAATATGTCAGTGCCTGCCCCACCTGTGCTTGTTACAAAATCAACAGAACCAAGGCCTGGGGGCTATTGAATCCGCTTCCTATCCCAGAATGCCCCTTGGTTACAGATTTCCATGGACTTTATAGTCAAACTGCCCCCATCTGCAGGATTCACTACTATCTTTGTAGAAGTGGAACACCTCACCAAAATGGGGCATTTCATCCCCATGAAAGGTACTCCTTCTGCAGCCGAAACTGCAGAAATCTTCATCAGAGAGATAGTCCGCCTCCACGGGATCCCCACCAACATAGTGTCTGATGATGGAGTGTAGTTCACATCTCAGCTCTGGAAAGCCCTATGCTCAGTTTTGGGAATCAAATTGGCATTCTCCTCAGCTTACCACCCACAGACCAATGGTCAGACAGAGAGAACAAACCAGACCCTAGAGCAATACTGTATCTCCGCTACTATTCTTCATTCTCCCAGGACAATTGGGTCTCACTGTTACCGGTAGCCAAATTCACCTACAATAACACCATTCACTTTGCCACCGACCAATATCCATTCTGGGTGAATCTCTGCTACCACCCCACCTTCCTACCCAACCTGATACCGGAAAGTGCGGTGTCCGCTGTACAGGACATTACAGGTTCTCTAGAGAAAAATAACAAACTCTTGCAGGAGACATTTTCCAGGACTCAGGGATGTAACAAGAGAGCTTTTGACAGAGGGAGATGAGGGGAGTATGACCTGCAACCGGGCGATCAAAGTCTGGTTGGCAACTAAAAACTTGAAGCTATCTTGCCCCTCAAGGAAACTTGGACTGAAATTCATCGGACCCTTCCCATTAAAAGGAGAAATGAAGGGGGGTGTGGCCTGGACGCTGAAGGGAATAGACGTGCCATTGAGGAGCTCCCGGCACAGCATCACCATCTGGAGGCATTCGACAGCTGGGGACCCGGGTAAGAGGCATCATCCATCACATCAGCCTCACCGTCCCTGCAGCTATAATCTGAGGGGTATCTTCCGCGGATCGGAAGCTCCAGTCCACGGCGCCCATTAACCGAGGCCCCGGCTTTGCGGCCTACCCGCGGCTGCGTAGGCCGCGCCATCCTCTGCCTCCACAGGTTCCCATCTGTCCTCTGGGGACCTTAAAATTACCAAGACTGGGTTGGTGTCCCCTGATGGCTTAAGAAGAGGAATATCACCTCAGCTATAGGGACTTTTAAAACCATTGGGGCCTGTGTTAAAAACGACCGGCGGCCATCTTGGTACACCCAGGTTTGTTCTGTTACTATCTGCAGCATCAGCAAACCTCAGCCGCACCATCATTGCTAAACCTGGCCCTATTAACCTAACTCAAGAGACACATTCTGCTAGTAAAGGGCCCTACAATAAGAGACAACTGTCAAGCTATCTGATTATACCCAGAGAGCTCAGTTTCCGCATGGAACTGTACGGTAGATAACAGGTCTGTTCTACCTCTGACAATGCCGTCTAAAGGTCCTAACGCTCGCGCCAACTCCAGTAAGAAATCAGGGAAGGGGTTGGCAACAAAACTGGCCACCTCAGGCTCAATTCAACGCTTCTTCGCTACAGAATAGCTTGAATCGGCAACACCGCGCAGCAAGGCTAAAGCACCGTGGCCGATTCGCTCCCCCTCTGCTCACACAGCCTCCTCCAGCGGCTGTTCACGGCTTCCTCTCAGGGCTCGGAACTGATGGAGGACCCCGGTTCCCCTGCGGGGCCTGACATGGTCTCCCTGGTAAGCGGGCTCAAAGGGGAAATAGCAGGCATGTTCCATAGCTTCGAAAAAGCCATGAAAAAGGAATTTAAGGCCATACGTACGGACATGGCGCACCTGCTCACACATGTGGAGGAGACAGAGAAGCGGCAAGATATACAGGATGAGGCAATCAGGGAGCTGCAGAGGATGGTAACCAGACTTGCAATTGCTCATCGCGCAACCTTATATAAATTGGAAGACATCAAAAATAGAAATCGCAGGAACAGCCTGCGCATCAGGGGGCTCCCTGAAGCAACTAAGGATGATGACCTGGAACCCACAATCCGCGGCATCCTAAATACCACCATGGGTAAGCTGGTGACCAAGACTCTGCGCTTCGATAGGGTAAATTGTCCACACAACTTAAGCACAGACCTGCCAAGGGACGTGATATGCCGTCTTCACTACTATGAGGAGAAAAATGGCATCATGGTCAAGCTACGGGGCTCCTCCGACATAGACTTTGATGGCACTAAATTAACCATCTACCCTGATCTCTCCAAGGAAACCCTGGAAAGACATTGTGCTCTCCGGCCCTTGTTGCACCAGCTACGGTCAGACGGCGCAACATATAGATCGGGCTTTCCAGCGTGTCTGATTGCTACTAAAAATGGCCTTGTCTCTACTCTATGGTTTCCTGAAGATTTTCAACATTCCTGAAAGACCTCAACATGGCTCACGTGGAGTTATAGGGATGACAGGATCATATCCCCTCCTTTCGATCCATACCTGAATCTTATGATCGCCGGACCGCCTCTAAAAGGAAGCGTAATGCAGCACCGGGATCATCTTCAAAGAAAATTGAGTGAGATCTCCCCTGTTTCTCAAGCCTCTCTTTAATGCCTCTCTCTTTCTCAAACTGATTGGGTCCCCTAACACTTCAATGCATGGCTGGGTCACTCACTTTTGTGGTGTTTACTCTGCCCGCTAGGGTGGGAGGAATACGACTGTGGTTACAAGGCCACCCAGCTTCATTGACCCTCAACAATCACATATGAGGCTTATTCTAGTTAAATATACATTTGTTACACAGTTTTCACTTTATTGGTTCGGTTATTTCCTTCTTCCTGGCTTAAGCATTTATACAATATATTTTCCTCAGTGTCAGAGGTACTTTGTCAAATATATTGTTAGGTAAATGGCTTATTAAATAAGCCGTTAAAGGCCTTGCTAAAAGGACGTCTCTCACTTAATGCATCACATGCAACCGCTTCTTGTGACAGACCCCCTCCCCTTGGGATCGACGGGGGCGGGAGGCTGGGGTCCACCGGTGGTGTACGCACCGCCTGGTGGTCTCCAGCTGGCCCTGCCTCGTCGTCCCTTATGGGATCACTGCAGTAAAATCCGTGACTTTTCAACAACCCGTGAATTTGCTTTGTTTTACTTGCATGTTTTACCATGTTTTGTTCCTGAAGCATTTTGTTTCTCTTGCCTCCCTCCTTTCCTTCATTTTTCTATTTCTTTCACTAATTTCTCTCTTTCCTGGCAGGGCTGGTTGAGTGATCCATTTGGAGACACGCCGCTATCCCCATGGCTAACTTAACTGTGCTGACATATAATGTAAGGGGGCTAAATGTCGCTGCGAAAAGACATCAGGTCTTGAGGGAGCTAAAAAGAGCCTCCTGCTCTATAGCATTTCTGCAGGAAACCCACCTGACCCACACCACCAACGTTAAACTTCTCTCACTGCATTTTCCTAAATGGTACTATAGTCTTTCGGACACCAATAAGGCCAAGGGGGGTTGCCATTGGGTTTAGCAGGTGTGTCTCCTTTCACCTCACCACAATGGAAGCGGACGATCGTGGTAGATACCTTTTCCTACGTGGGTTTATAGGTAATGTTCCATGTACTTTAGCTAACATCTATTCCCCAAACGTAAACCAACCAGCCTTTTTATCCCAGGTATTGATCAGGTTAGCCGAATTTGCAGAGGGATTGACCATACTAGCTGGAGACATTAATATGCCCCTCGATCCTATTATGGACATCTCGTCGGGCAGGTCCTCGATACCTTTTAAATATATATCTCAAATTAAAAAGAGACTCCATGACTCCCAACTCATAAATGTCTGGCAAATACTTCATCCTAAAGAGAGGGACTATTCATATTTCTCTAAAACACATAACGCATTCTCCCGCATAGATAATATCTTCATAGATCATTTTTATCTTCCTCTACTACGTTCGGCCTCCATAGGCACAACAACTTTATCTGACCATGCTCCTGTGACAGCCCAGCTGTCTCTCCCCTCCCTCCCTATACACACGAACAATTGGAAATTAATTCCCAATTAATTAATTAATTCACTGTTATCTAATTCAGTGGATACAGCCCTCATCGCCAAAAAGATAGAGCTATTTTTTAAAGAAAATGTCAAACAGGGAACCCCTCAATCACTGGTATGGGAAGCCCATAAAGCCACTATTAGGGGAGTATTCGTAGAACTGGGGGCCAGGAAAAAAAAGGAACACAACACAGAGCTCAGGGACAAGCTGAAGCAGGTCACGGACCTGGAGCGACAACACAAATTGTCCCTTCATGCTTCACACCTGGCAGAGCTCACTCTGCAACGAGAAGAACTTAGAGATCTTCTACAAGCTGATATTAACAGGAAATACTGCTCGGTATCCCAAAAAATGCATGAGTGGGGTAATAAGCCTGGTAAACAACTTACACGCTCCCTTCACGCCAAGAAAACGGCCAATTTCATATCTAAAATTAAACTCCCGGGTGGGGAGCTGGCCCACAATTCACGACAAATCGCTGAAGCTTTTAGAGACTTTTATTCAAATCTGTACAACATGAAGGGTGACTTGGACCATCTCCCCCCAGGAAATAGGCACAAAAAAATCCTTGACTTCCTTGGCAACTCACAAACGCCGACACTACCTTCTGAGGTCCTTAAGGCTCTGGAATCAGATTTTAAATTAGAAGAATTTCAGCTAGCCTTAAAATCAATGCCATCGGGGAAAGCCCCTGGTCCAGATGGGTTCACCGCTTCCTATTATAAAAAATTCAGTGAGGTTTTACTGCCTAGATTAACTAACTACGCCAACTCCATAACTGCATCTTCAGCCCGGTATCACTTGCAGCACATATCACAGTCCTGCCCAAACCTGATGGGAGCTATGGCCTTATATCATTATTAAATGTGGATATGAAGCTTCTAGCCAAGGTATTGGCGAATAGACTGCTCCCCTTTTACCTAAATGGGTCTCAGCGGATCAATCAGTATTCATACCAGGAAGGGAAGCCAGGGACAATGCACTACACACTCTTTCCTTGATTCACTTTGCTCGTAGAGACGCCCAGCCCACCCTTCTCCTGTCTACTGATGCCGAAAAGGCATTTGATAGGGTGGATTGGACCTATCTTCGCTTGACCCTGCAGCACTTTGACCTTGGCCCCTGGATGTTGGATAGGATATTCGCAATGTACTCCTGCCCGACAGCGCGGGTCAGGGTGAACGGGGTACTGAGTGAGCCCTTTACATTAGGCCCATTGTCGCCCCCTGTTGTTTGCCATATCCCTAGAACCATTCCTAGCCTCAGTCAGAAACAATCCCAGCATTCACGGGATAACTGTAGGCCAAGAATCACATAGTATGCGGATGATATCCTCTTCTATATTCAACAACCCATTTCTTTACCCAACCTCATGTCAGCCCTACAAGAATTTCAAGCATTGTCTAATTTTAAAATTAATATGACTAAATCCGAAATTCTAAATATTAATGTCCCCAGTTCAATGGTCTCTTCGCTAAAATCAACCCTACTGTTCCGCTGGCAATCGACGACCCTTAAATACCTGGGCATCCATTTGACACCTCATCCTCATTCCCTGTTCAGATGTAACTATATCCCCCTATTGAATACCATCAAAAAAGATCTTAGATCCTGGTCATACCTCTCCCACTCCTGGTTGGGAAAAATAGTGGTGATTAAGATGAATATCCTCCCTCGTATTCTTTTTCTATTCCAAATGATACCAATGGGGATTCCACCTGGCTTCTTTACAACACTTCAAACCATGATCTCCAGCTTCATCTGGGGGAACAGACTCCCCAGAATCTCCAGAGCTACTCTTTTCCACTCTAAGGGGTCTGGGGGTCTGGTCCTACCAGACCTGAAGCTGTATTATTATGCCATTGTCCTAGGTAGAGTTTCAGACTGGAAATACCAGAAAGATAGCAAAATATGGGTCAGACTAGAATACGAACTAAGTGGTACAGAATTTGATGGCATTCCTTGGATCCCCCCCAAGTACAGACTTATGTCACCTTCAGCCTCCCCCTTAACGATTTCCTCGTTATCCTCCTGGGATACATTGCACAAAAAACTCTATTGGTCCTATAATTCCCCCCTTATGCCTTTAAGGAACCATGACTATTTCCTGCCTGGCAAACTGGATAAGGAATTTAATACGTGGTCCTCAGATCACTGCCTCTGCTTACACCACGTCCTCCAAACCAATTCTCTTAAACCTTTACAGTCTATTGTTGGCTCAAGATCGAATATCTTCATAGAACGATGGAGGTACTCACAGCTTAAGCAGTTTGTTTAATCTCTACCACAACCACTAAGATCTGTTTGTGAGCTTACAGCCATCGAGGCCATCTTTCTCCCAAAGGAACCTCCGTTACATGTAATATCACAATTTTACAAGGCTCTCATCTCCCTACAATATCACGGCTACGGAATATTTGAACCGCTGGGAAACTGAATTAAGCACCTCACTAACAGATACTCAAAAGGATAAAATACTAGCCCTCACCCACACTTCCTCCATTTCCTCAAAAACGGAGGGGGACAAACTATAAATTGCTTGCAAGGTGGTATTACACACCAATTAAAATGCACCATATTTCTCCCACCAACCCTGCTCTATGTTTCAGGAACTGTGGTCAAGTGGCTTCACATGCGCATATATGGTGGCACTGCCCACTCATCAAGCCCTTCTGGTCTGAAATTATCAGACTCATCAACTCAATCACAAGATCTGGACAACCCCTGGAGCCTTGGACTATACCCTTTCACATGAACGCAGCAACTATCGGTCAATATAAACGTTCCATGACACCACACCTTCTTAACGCAGCTAAGTCCCTTATTCCTCTCATGTGGAACAAACTACAAACACCCTCTAGTAAGCTATGGTTACAAAAGGTGAATGACTTGTGCTATATGGAAGAACTTACATACCTATCGAGGGGGGAGTCTGGCAAACATACCAAAATCTGGGCCGCATGGTTTGAATTTAAGACCACAAGCACCTACAAAGATACTATCTCATCCCCTGACCCGGTGTCAAAGGGGGGCTCCCCTGCATCTTTGCCGACCACTCTCCCTACACATTAAGCCCTCAGCACTAGCTGTAATATTAGCAGTGTGTCACATGCTATATCTTCCTATAAGCATTGTTATGGATAGTTATCTCAAAGTCTCTCACCCCATGCCGGCTGGGAACCTCTTGATCTATTCTCTAATTCCCCTATCTTTATCCCTTCTCCTCCTTACTATCCTCTTCTCTCTTCTTTACTTCTTGATTCATCAACTATTATGACCTCTTTTCTTTGTTTTTCTTTTTGTATTATGCAAAGGTGGCTTATCAAGGATATAATGTGATAAGAGGCTACAGATGGACCATGAGTGATCTGACCATTATATAGTCAATAATTAATATTCTTTGTTGTCTGATGCGATGTCACTAAACAGATGACATTTTGTAGGGGGGGGTGGTCCCCTATCTGTCCAGCAAAGTTTTCTCCCTGTTGGGGTGCCGGCACGGGGGGCCCCTCCTGCTCTCAATTAATCATGGAACAGACAGCAGACCTCGTCCGGTGTGGGCACCCACGGCAGGCCAATGTCCCAAATTAGGTCGGACATACCTACATTTTTACTTGCCTATGTACTCCTGTCTCATTGCCTTTGCTCTATATGGATATAAGTAACTTTTTATGTTCAACTTTCTTGTCATCTTGAAAATTTATAAAAATGTATTAAATAAAAAAAAAAGGAGAAATTAATAGAGTGGCGTATGAGCTGAATCTTCCCCCTTCTCTTTGTGTGCACCCGGTGTTTCACGTTGCTTTACTTAAACCTGTGACCATGGACCACTTTCCGGGGAGGATAATGGCTCCACCAGAACCAGTTCTAGAGGATGGAGAGGAGGAGTATGAGGTCGAACCCATCCTTGACTGCAGGGTAAGAGGGGTCTTGACCCAATTCCTGGTAAAATAGAAGGCCCCCCCTCGGTCCCAAGGAAAGCTCTTGGAAACCCGAAGAACACATACATGCTAAAGAACTTGTCAAGTCTTTTTGGAGGAATAACCCAGGTAAGATGGCCCATTGAGGCTGCCCCTTGGGGGGGCAATGCCAGAATCCACAATCTGAGACTCCGGCCTGAAATGCAGGTGCGGGTGGGAGTGCGTGCTCATGTGGCAGGTGTGCGCACGGGTGCGCGCCGTCACTGGTGCCAAACTGACTATTTGAACAGACAGCAACAGGAAATAAGTGCTGTCCATTCTACAGCGTTCCTGTTACCTGTGACCTCCTGTGACCTGTTTAGTGGAGCTTCCTATTATTAATGACCCGGCTATTCTCTGACCTTGCCTGTTATCCACCTGCACTGACCCCAGCTTGTATATAACTATATGTCTGCCTGAACCCTGTGTACTTCTGCTGCCCGCCTGTTGCCAACCCTGCTTGTACCTGACCATCCACCTGCCTGCTCCCTCTGTACCACACTGCCAGCCTATTATCGACCTGGCCTGAATCACCACTCTTCAGTCTGCAAAAGTTCTTCAGTGGACCTTCACCTACCATCCATGACCCAGTCCAGCCCTTGTGGCATCCTGCACTCCCGAACCACCTGTCTACTCTACCAGGGGTTCCTGAATCAGGGTAGTAAGAGAGGTTGTCCACTGCATAAGCCAGACTCTACCACCAGGTACGTGACACAGGTTGATGCACTCTCTAGGTTCTTTGACAATCTGGATGAGCAGTCGACCTGTGAACCTGAGCCGATCTTTCCGATTTCATGCGTCCTTACCCACTCTACCACCCTGGAGTCAAAAATTTCACCGGGCAAGACCTTCGTCCCCACTGAGCTAAGAGCAAAGATTCTTCATTGGGTACATGATTCGAAGAGTGCAGGTCATGCTGGGTTCCTCCAATCCTTCCTGCTCATCAGTCATCACTATTGGTGGCTTACTCTCTGCTTGGATGTTAAGGACTATGTTAAGGCTTGTCATGTTTGTGCCCAGTCTAAATTCTCCACACAAGCTCCTGCTGGTCGTCTCTTGCCCTTGCCCATTCCTAAGAAATCTTTAGTCCTCAATAACTCCTCTTGTCCTCTCCCTACCTCTATTCCGGTCTCTGAGAATGATCAATAGTGCAAGATTAGTCAAGTTCTGGATTACTGGCTCTGTAAAGACATTCTTCAGTACCTCATGCTTTGGAAAGGGTTTGGTCCTGAGGAGAGGTCTTGGATCCCAGCATCTGATGTATTGGCGCCT
>BLSH010371219.1:42606-65106 GCA_018402905.1 Glandirana rugosa | reverse complement strand
TTGAGTGTACACTATATATCGGTGCATTCAAGGTGTACGTACGGTATATAGTACACTTAACCTGGTGTTTTAAAATATATACAGTCCAGTGTATACAGATATACACACAGCGTATTGAGTGTGCACTATATATCAGTGCATTCGGGGTGTACGTACGGTATATAGTATACTTGACCTGGTGTATTAAAATATATACAGTCTAGTGTATACAGATATACACGCAGCATATTGAGTGTACACTATATATCAGTGAATTCGGGGGTGTACGGTATATATCACACTACTTGACGTGGTGTCTTAAAATATATACAGTCTAGTGTATACATATATAAACACAGCGTATTGAGTGTACACTATATATCACTGCATTCGAGGGGTGTACGGTATATAGCACACTACTTGACGCAGTGTTTTAAAATATATACCATCTAGTGTGTACAGATATACATGCAGCGTATTGAGTGTACACTATATATCAGTGCATTCGGGGGATGTGCAGTATATAGCACACTATTTGACGTGGTATCTTAAAATATATACAGTCTAGTGCAGGGATAAGCAAATAGCGGACCTCCAGCTGTTGCAAAACTACAAGTCCCATCATGCCTCTAACTCTGGGAGTCATGCTTGTGGCTGTCAGAGTCTTGCATCATGGGACTTGTAGTTCTGCAACATCTGGAGGTCCGCTAATAACTGGTCTAGTGTATATATATATATACACACAGCGTATTGAGTGTACACTATATATCGGTGCATTTGGGGTGTACGTACCGTATATAGTACACTTGATCTGGTGTATTAAAATATATACAGTCTAGTGTATACAGATATACACGCAGCGTATTGAGTGTACACTATATATCAGTGCATTCGGGGATGTACAATATATAGCACACTACTTGACGTGGTGTCTTAAAATATATGCAGTCTAGTGTATACATATATACACACAGCGTATTGCATGTACACTATATATCAGTGCATTCCGGGGTGTACGGTATATAGCACACTACTTGATGTGGTGTCTTAAAATACAGTCTCTAGTGAGTACATATATACACACAGTGTATTGAGTGTACACAATATATCAGTGCATTCATGGGTGTACGGTATATATAGCACACTACTTGACGTGGTGTCTTAAAATATATACAGTCTAATGTATACATATATCCACACAGTGTATTGAGTGTACACTATATAGCAGTGCATTCGGGGGGTGTACAGTATATACTACAGTGTAGTGCAGTGTTAAAAAAATTACCCACCATGTCAGGAAGGCCACAAAGGAGAGGCAGACGCTCCCAGGCCACTAAAAAAGGGCAAGCGGCCTCTGCAGGTGGGTCCCGCTTGTTCTTTTTTTCTGCTGTTGAGCCACAACATGCAGAAGAGTCTGTGGAGTGGATAACAAAGCCGTCCTCATACTACTCATTCTCTGTCACCCAGGCTCGTACAAGTTTGCCTTCCAACGCATCTGGCAATTCCACCGGATCCTTGTCCACAGTTACTCCTTCTGTAGCTCCACCCTCATGCACGGAGGAGTCACCTGAGTTATTCGAATATAGTGTCGGTTACATGCTGATGGAGAATGGGCCGCAGTTTGAAGGCTCCGATGTTGGTTCCCAGGTTGAGGAAGGGAGTAGCGTGAGCCTAGAGACAGGGGGTGCTGCAAAAGGACAAGAAACAAGCAGTCATGTTCCCCCAGCTGCAGCATACTGCCAAGTTTGCTCCAGTGACGAGGAGGGAGGGGATGATGAGTACACGGACTTTACTTGGGTGCCTGAGAGAAGAGAGGAGGAAAGTGGGGAGGAGGAGGACCAACTCCTCCAACAAGGCAGGATGTCCTCCAGGGGCCAGCTTAAGGGCAGCCACCCAATTGCATCAGACAACAGAGCTCCACAGGTGCAGGGCGCTGCTGCCTCCCCGCCGACTTCAAAAATTTCTTTGGTGTGGGCATTTTTCAGCACATGTGCAGTAGATCGCACCATTGCCATTTGCAATCTATGTCTGAAGTGGGTCAAGCCCGGCCAGGACTCCAGCCGCTTGGGCACTACTGTCTTGACAAGTCATATGACGACCAGCCATGCAGTCCGTTGGCAAGAGTACCTGAAAAACCCACACCAGAAAACAAGACGGACTTCTCCTTGCTCCTTATCTGGGATCTCAACCCCTACTATACCTGCAGTCCTCTCCAAAACCTGCACTGAGAGGAATGAAGGTGTAGCAATGCGTGCCACAACTAATACTTGCAACCAATCTGCTAGCAGTACACCACCAGGTGAATTCAGCAGGCAAATATCCCTACCCCAGTGGCTGAACCATAAAAAGAAATACTGTCCCAACCATTCACATGCTCAGCGTCTTAATGTCACAATTTTTAAACTAATTTACATCAGGCCCTGTTCCTCCGTCCAACAAGAGTAACTGCAAGCGGTTACAGTGTTCTGGTACCGCCAGCACCCAAGGCCCAAGTTTTCGCCACCTGTTTGACTGGGGGCTTTCGTCACAATTTTAAAAACGAATTTACAACATCAGGCCCTGTTCCTCCGTCCAACAAGAGTAACTGACCCAAAGAGCTTGTTTTGGACTGACGGGGGGACCCCACGCACTTTTTTTTCAGCAATTTTTTTTGTATATTGCTGGGAGCCGGCAATACATTACAGCCACAATTTTAAATGACAATTTTTTTCTATGGAAATTTCATTTTGCTCTGGCTATGTTCTACACCACACAGAGATGCACCCTTTTACAGACAGACTAAGGACACCCCCATGCACAATATTTAAAGGAATTTTTCTTTTTTTTTTCACTGTAAGCATTATTAAAATCACTGCTCCTGAAAAAACGATTGGCTTAAAAACTTTTTTCTTCGAATGTTCGAATGTTCGCACAAACTTTTTTGCCTGTTCGCATGTTCTGGTGCATACCAAACCAGGGGGTGTTCAGTTCATCCCTGATTCTTAGCCCCCAAATGCATAACTTTACATTTATCAACATTAAACCTCATTTGCCACATAGTCACCCAATTAAACAGTGCATTGAGGTCTGCTTGTAAGCTGGAGACATCCTGTAAGGATGTTATTCCACTGCATAGCTTGATGTCATCTGCAAACACCGAAATGGTACTTTTAATCCCAGACCCTATATCATTTATATATATATATATTGAAAAGTAAGGGTCCCAACACTGAACCTTGGGGTACACCATTGATAACCTTAGACCATTCAGAGTAAGAATCATTAACCACTACTCTCTGAATTCGGTCTTTTATCCATTTACAAACTGATCTTTCCAAGCCTGTAGACGTTACCTTACACATTAGCCGTATGTGGGGAACTGTGTCAAACGCTTTTGCAAAATCCAAGTATACCACGTCCACAGCCACCCCTCTGTCCAAGGTTTTACTTACCTCCTCATAAAAAGAAATCAGGTTTGTTTGACAACTTCTGTCTTTCATGAATCCATGCTGTCTGTTGCTTAAAACATTTTTTTCCAACAAGAACTCATCTATGTGGTCTTTTATTAAACTCTCCAGCATCATCCCAGCTATAGAAGTTAAACGAAAAAGGATTTGGCGCTAATCATATATTGTGACTTGTGGACACACAGGGGACTGAGGGACTTGCTGCAGGTACCTTGCAGCCTAGGTTCAGCTCCAGGGTGGGAGTACAGTACTTAAAAGAAAATGCAAACCCAAGGGCACTTGTATGCAGTGTTGCCCACTGTCAGTTTGTAACACCAAAGTAAAAACCAGCAATATTGTCTTTGTTGATATTGGTAACAAACAGGACCAGCCTGGCTTACTATTAAAAACAGAAAGTTTATTGAAGACTTACATATAAAACCATGGAAGGCTTGGGGAGGAGCCGGAATGCTCGTTGCTATACAGGCTGGTTAACAGTACTCCCTGGTGGAACCGGAGGTCTCCCTGGACTATGGTGATGTATGATCCGGCAGGGGATCGGGCCACAGTATCCTCGCAGAGCCACTGGAGATGGTGTAGGCTGTGCAGTGGAGGTGATGTCTGCCTCACTAATACACTGAGACCAAGGCAGGGAGCGGCCGTAGCAAGAGCTCTCACCGGTACATTCACTCCTGATGTCTGCCATGCAGGTACTGGATAGTGTCCCATCAGCGTGATGACATGTTTTGCGACACCACTTAGTCATGTCACCTGATGGGACCGGACTACTAGGAACTTAAAATGAGATTATTACCCGGAAGTGAACAGGGGGATGGGAGGAAGTGACATATGAGGAAGGACAAGTTCCTAAAGGATACCTCTGGCTCCCCCTGGGTTGTTTACATGGAAATACAATTACATTGAAATACAATTACAAACTGCTGGGGATTGCATACAAAAAAGCACTGCTAGATGGAAAAAAAACCCCAAAAAAAACCCACATATAGCAAATAAAACATATAACAAACGCGGGGCCAAGCTGGAAAGTAATTGGTGGAGAAAGAATAACAAGGAGCAACGGATTACAAAGCTGGTTGCTGAGTGGGGCTAAATTATGCTGATGTACAATGTACATGGGACTAATGATAATTTCATGATAAAATAATAATAATACTACTAAGGGGACCCTTAGTACAGATAATGCAGAATATATATGTATATATATATATATATATATATATATATATATATATATAGAGAGAGATATAAAAACAAATCTATATATGAATAAGTGCAAAAATATATATATATATATATATATATATAAGAGTTTACAGATGATTACTTAGGTCCTGAGGGAAGAGGGAACAACTTATAGGACTGCAGTATATATCACTAATACATAAACCATTAAGTTATAAATATATACTCTATAATATATAACCTGGAGGGGAGGGTGCACTTCTGAGTTGAAGATGTGCACGTGTACAGTGCCTACAGATCTAACGTCACACTTATATAGGAAACTGGACAGAGTTGGAAGCCAGTTAAAGTATAGGGCATGTATAGGGCAGTGATCATGGGATTTTACCTGGAGTATATGAGGTGGATACTTAGTACTCGCTCATGTCACCCTGTAACCATACCACTAAGGAGTAGAGTTGAGTGAACACCTGGATATTCGGGTTCAGCGGGTCCGGCCAAACTTCGCGAAAAAGTTTGGGTTCGGTACCGAACTTGACCCCGGACCCCATTGAAGTCAATGGGGTCCCGAACTTTTCGGCACAAAAATGGCTGTAAAAAAGTCCTGGCAAGTGCTAGAGGGCTGCAAAAGGAAGTAAAATGGGGGTAAGAGTAGGACAAGTGCCCTACAAAAAATGGGTATAGGGAAAATAACTTAAAATCAAATAAAAAAAATTAAAATGGGAAGGGGGGGTGGATGTGGAGTAGGAGCCTAGAGGTTGACTAGGCCGTGACCGTGGCAGTGTAGGTGATGATTTTAGAACAATAATCTGTCCCTTACAGCAACAGCAGGAACCTGACCCTAGAGGAATAGGCAATGATTTTAGAACAATAATCTGTCCCTTACAGCAACAGCCGGAACCTGATCCTATAGGAGTAGGCAATGATTTTAGAACAATAATCTGTCCTTTACAGGACCAGCAGGAACCTCTCTCTTTAGAACTAGGAGATGATTATAGAACAATAATCTGTCCCTTACAGCAACAGCAGGAACCAGACCCTATAGGAGTAGGCGATGATTTTAGAACAATAATCTGTCCCTTACAGGACCAGCAGGAACCTCTCCCTTTAGAACTAGGAAATGATTATAGAACAATAATCTGTCCCTTACAGCAAAAACAGGAACCTGACCCTATAGGAGTAGGCGATGATTTTACAACAATAATCTGTCCCTTACAGCAACAGCAGGGACCTGACCCTATAGGAGTAGGCAATGATTTTAGAACAATAATCTGTCCCTTACAGCAACAGCAGGAACCTGACCCTATAGGAGTAGGCGATGATTTTAGAACAATAATCTGTCCCTTACAACAACAGCAGGAACCTGACCCTATAGGAGTAGGCAATGATTTTAGAACAATAATCTGTCCCTTACAGCAACAGCAGGAACCTGAACCTATAGAACTAGGAGATGATTTTAGAACTATAATCTGTCCCTCTAAGCAGTAGACTCTATCTAGTCCAGTCAGATCGTTCTGTAATGCAGGATGAGATGTTATTAGATCTGCAATCTGTCCCTCAAGTCAGTAGTAGTAGTAATCTCTACCTAGTCCACAATCAGATCGTTCTGTAATGCAGGATGAGATCTGCAATCTGTCCCTCAAAGCAGTAGTAGTAGTAATCTCTACCTAGTCCACAATCAGATCGATGAGATGTTATTATATCTGCAATTTGTCCCTCAAAGCGCCGGCAGCATCCTCTCCCTACACTAGCCAGAGCGCATGTGACATGCAGCACTAAGTGACCCAGCTTATAAAGAGGCTGGGTCACATGATGCACTGGCCAATCACAGCCATGCCATTAGTAGGCATGGCTGTGATGGCTTCTAAGGGCAAACCAGTGAAACACTTGTTGATTGGCTGCCCTGCAGCTATTCAACATGTGTGATCAAATACCCGAACCCAGAACCCGAACTTTTTTTCAAATGTCCGGGTACGGGTCCAGGTCATGGACACCCCAAAGTTCGGTACGGACCCGAACTTTATAGTTCGGGTTCGCTCAGCTCTACTAAGGAGCACTCTGATAGGTATATAGATAGAGTTGCTGAGCATAGGGTAGTGAGCTATGTACTTAGAGGCTTGAGTATTGCTGTGGCACTGGACATAAAGTGACTTGGCTGACATCTTATCAGACTCATATGTTGTTGAGGGACCAGAACACTGAGAATTGAAGATGCCTTACAGTGCCTGACAGGAGCCAAGTGGTTCAGCGTGCTGCATATGAAGAGTGGGTACTATCAGATATCTATGTGTGCCAAGGATAAGGAGAAGATGGCTTTCATTTGTCCTCTGGGTTTTTTTAAATTTAACTGGATGCCGCTAGGATTGACTGGAGCCCCAGCTAGCTTTCAGAGATTAATGGAGCGAACCTTGGGAGATATGAATTTGGTAGAAGTGTTAGCATATCTCGATGACATCATAGTGTTTGGGAAAACCCTGAAAGAACATGAAGCACGACTGGAAAAGGTCTTCGAGAGGCTCCATGAGGAAGGGTTGAAGTTATCTTTGGAGAAATACCAATTTTACTGATCTTCAGTCACTTATCTGGGACATGTTGTATCGGCTGATGGAGTGGCAACTGACCCAAAGAAACTGGAAGCAGTCACTGTATGGCCACGACCGGAGACTGTATTGAGATCCTTTTTAGGATTTAGCTCCTACTATCGGAGGTTTGTGGCCAATTTCGCTAGGATAGCCAAACCCCTAAACAAACTAATACAAGTGGCCTCTGGAGAAGGAGATGGAAAAAGGCCAGTAACGATGGCTGGAAGGAGAGGGAAGATGGAGTTGACATGGACTTTCACTGTATTGTTCATTTAAGCACAAGAGACTCAATTTTGTTTGCACTGCTGTAATGTGTTCTGTGACTTTCACCTATCACACAGATACAATTTCTGCTAGGAGCTCTCTCTCTGTCTCTACTCCCCCCTCCCCTCTATACGTTTTACTTTTGCAATTATTCTATTTGCTAGCTTTTAATAATATATTTCTATTTGTTAGTTTTTAATAACATTTCACACCACCCCTTTCTTCTCCATGTCTAAAATATCATGTAATAATAAATCTTGTCAGAACGGACATTTTAATCACAGAGATTGCAACTTTTATTTTTAGAGTCACAACCAGAAATTTCCTTAACAGTTTGTGGCGAGCCAGCCGGGAGTAGGCAGAGTCTCCAGAAGGAACCGCGCCTTGATCGAGATCATCGGGAACACAGACCTCTAAATGCCGGCTAGGTAAGCTGTCCTTAAATATAGAGAATATATATTATGTATTCAGGTATACATGAAAGTGCTGCACCCCAAATCTCCTCTCCAGATATACTGTTCACCTGAAGTGCCACAACACTGCAAACTGTGATCCACCACCAGTATGATAAAGGCTTACCAGACTTAAAGTACGTTTCGTCATCCCCAGGATGACGTCTGTTGATGACGAAACGTACGTCGGGAGGATGTGCTGACGTCACCGCATCTTATACTGCCGGCTTGTTTTCTTTTGTACGCGTGTATTTCATCTGCCTATGTGAGTAGTTTTTAACCTTTA
Source organism: Glandirana rugosa (assembly GCA_018402905.1). Classification (NCBI taxonomy): domain Eukaryota; kingdom Metazoa; phylum Chordata; class Amphibia; order Anura; family Ranidae; genus Glandirana; species Glandirana rugosa. The sequence goes on along the minus strand of BLSH010371219.1, from coordinate 56,915 downwards.
CAAAAAAATGATCTAAATGGTATTGTGCAATGTGGCTTCTCCTTTGTTTTGACATGCTGGGCTGGTGATTCGCTGGATGTGGCATGATTGGAGGAGATGGTGATATATTCACTCTCGAGTTTAGCTATACATTTGATGGTGCCACTAAGGAATTTCTGAGGAGGGACGTATCCGGGACTACGGAGAACACTTTAATACCAAGTGCTTTTTGATCCATCAGTCTGATTATTATATTATCAAGCGCATTTGATTCATCTGTCTGGTAAGCCTTTATCATACTGGTGGTGGATCACAGTTTGCAGTGTTGCAGTACTTCGGGTGAACAGTATATCTGGAGAGGAGATTTGGGGTGCAGCACTTTCATGTATACCTGAATACATAATATATATTCTCTATATCTGAGGACAGAATCTGGACTGATTGATTCTATGAACTTTATATATTAGCGCAGCCCTTTGGTTATTTGCTTTTTAATACGGATTGGGTATTTTGGCTGCTGCTTGCATTTGGAAGTAGCGCGGTGGTTCTTTTTAAGCTGTCCTTAAGCTTGCTATATTTTCTGCCTTTCCTATGTATCCTATCTGTCGTCTCTCAAGGAAACCAGACCAATCTCGGAATGTTCTGGTTGGGTAACGTATGTGTGTGTGTGTGAATGTGTTTGTGTCCCCCTTCACGGGTTGGACTGTGTGTGGATAGGGATAAACCTCTGCAGTTACCAGTGTTGACTCCTTGTGGGTGGCCTGGTTCAGAGGCACATGGTAGGGACAGATAAAACCCACAGAAAAGAGAAGAGATGAGGAAGGTCTCTTAGTGAGTGTTTTGTCTACTGTCATAAACCCCTTCTATCCACGTAGATAAGTGGAGACTATTCTTGTAAATCTGCAGATTTGCTGTACTATTTGTTTTAGAGGCAAGAGGGTATAGGCACAAGTAGAGAAAAGACTGGCCAGTCATTATGGGCATTAATTTAAATAAGGGAATGAAGGGTGAGAGACCCTCAGAAAATGCCCAGCACAAGATGAGCGCCAGAGAATATATGAACCGAAGGTACGGTTCCGCCTATACTGAGCCCCTAGATAAATGCGTAGAATGGACAAAAGGAACAGCTAAACCTTGTAAATCAAAAGTCCCTTCAGATTTTAAAGTATGGCAAACTTTTCTGCACGATTATGGCCCACTACTGTGTAGTGAAGGAATGTGGAGAATAGCTTGCACATGGGAGACAGAAGCTAAATTAGCAAATGAAACTGGCTTGACGGAGATGTTTAATAAGGGTACTGCCCAAATTTACTACGTTTGGCCAGAAGACTCTGTAGAGGAGGACCCCCCACATTATTTGGCTGCCAGTTTGGCTTTAAGAGACCCATCAACAAAAGCACAATAATCAGATTACATGAAACACACAAAAGATGACCTTGGCAATATAGTAGCGAGCAGAGGTTTAACAGCCCCATATCAACCTATAAAGAGGGACTTTTACAAACAGATGATTGGCATAAATCAAAAGGCACATATGCAAAATTAGATCTCTTTGAACGTAAGGCTTTGGCCAGAGAAAGAGAGATAGAGTCTGAACTGCCGGGGCAAATCATAATTTCCAAGTTGTGGCAGCATGATGAAGAGAGAAGGAAGGGAGAGTCCACCCCTTCTTCCCTTTCGCTGAGCAATCTGTTACAATTTATCCTGTCAGAACCCACTTAGTTTTTGAAGGTAATGCTGTTGACAGTAAGTCCCAAATTAAATGGCATGTACCTTTTAGTCCCCAAGAAATGAGAGCAATATTAGAGGGACTGGGAGATCCTAGAAAGAATCCAATTGGGTTTGCAAACAAACGTAGTGCTGCATAGGAAGCATACGAGGCTTCTGCCACTGACATTCATCAGCTTCTTATTAAAGCAGTAGAAAGCAACATGTCAGACTATATACTTAAAGAATGTTAAGTAGATGTCACAAAGCTTGATAAAATGGCTAGTGGAAGGAAAGTTTGTAAAAAAATGAAGGAAAAATTGCCCCAAATGTATGGACAAACCAGACATGCTGAATTCATGAATGCTAAGCAAGGGAAGGAGGAAGCCGCAGGAGCTTATTGGAGGCAGTTAAGTGATATGGCAGAGAAAGCAGGCCTTAAAATAGAGGAAGAAAAGAAGGGAGAAACTGCAAGTCCATCTACACAACTGGTGAAACAAATGTTTTTTGATGGTTTAATACCCCAGTTGAAAGAAAAGTTGTTCACAGCAAGGCCTGAAGCAGGCAATATGTCTATTCAAGACCTCCTGCCTATCCTGTTATCCATAGAGAAACAGGATTAACCAGAAAGACAGCAGAGGGGAAAAGGAAGAGGCAAAGGCAATTTCAGAAATCATGGCAATCGGGGGCCAATCATATGCTACAATTGTAATGGGGAAGGACACATAGCCAAATTCTGCCATCTTCCTGATCGTAGACTGGAAAGGAGCTTAGAGGCACCTCATGCTGATCCCAGTTCTCTGCCAAAAGCAGTGGATCAGGCATAGGAAAATGGCATACTAGTGTCAATCATGTTAAATAGGGGAGACAATGGTCCCTAGGCCAGAGTAAAAGTATTTTTACATGAACTCCCCTATCCTGGAGGAGAAACAGAATTAACCTGTTTAATTGATTCTGGTGCAAGCCGAAGCATGTTTAATATAGAGGACTTACCTCCAGGATTATTATCTGAAAATGTTATCTCTGGTGTTGGCCTAACCGGGACCTCTACTGATTAGGTTGAGTCCAAGTCACTTAAACTCAGGCTAGGACAACAAACAGAAATTGTGTTAGTTTCAGACACAGTTCCTACCAATCTTTTAGGAGCTGACACTTTGAATCAAATTTTAGCATGCATAGACTACACTCCTACAGGAGTCCAAGTGGTCAGTAATCTGTCAGGAGAAGATTTAAATTCTGCCTGTGGAGTATTTTTATTCCAAGACTCCACTCCACCATCCCCACCAGAATTGGAAGTGATTCCCGCTGATTTATGGATCACCAGCAAATATTATGTAGGTCTGCTGGACTGCACCCCAGTTATAATAAAAATTAAACCAGGAGCCCAACTCCCACAGATTAAACAGTACCCGCTGAGTGTTGCTCAGACTGAGGGGATAAAGAATCAAATCACTCAACTGAAAGCAGCAGGGGTTGTTGTACCAATTAAGTCCCAAGCCAATACACCCCTGTTCCCAATTGCAAAGAAGCCAGACAAGAAGGGTGGGCAAGTGACATACCGCATGGTGCATGATTTGAGAGCCATTAACAATATAATTGAGGCAGTCACCCCAATTGTGCCTAACCCCCGCACGTTACTAAGTGGAATACCTGCCTCCAGCACCTGCTTTACAGTGATTGATCTTGCGAATGCTTTTTTTTCAGTGCCCCTACACCCAGATTGCTGGCACCTTTTTTCATTTACCCATGATGCCCAAACGTTAGTATGGACAAGATTGCCCCAAGGCTGTGTGAGTAGCCCTTCTGAATATAATACTGCATTAAAGCAAGTATTGGACCACTGGTCCCCCTCACACCCAAACACAGTTTTGCTTCAGCACATAGACGATTTGCTTATTTGTTCTGATACAAAGGACATTTGTAGCAGAGAAACAGTAAGCCTTCTCATGTTTCTCTATAACAGTTACAACAAAGCCAGCAAAGAGAAGCTACAATACTGTCAAGAGAAACTGATCTTCATGGGTCACTGCATTTCACGTGGAATCCGTCACCTAACCCCAGATCGAGTTAAAACTCTACAAAAATTTGAAAAGCCAAGAAATGTACGGCAACTACGTGCCTTCCTGGGGTTAGTGGGATATTGTAGGGACTGGATTCCAAATGCATCAGAACGTATGGCCCCTCTATATGAGGCTACCACTACAAACCCTTTCAAACTCACATGGGACACTGAATTGTAGATGAAGGAGAAATTTTATCTGAAGCTCCTGCCATTGGACTTCCTGAATATAAAAAGAGCTTCTCATTGTTTTGTCATGAAGTCAATGGATTTGCTGCAGGTGTACTCACCCAGCTACATGGAGACAAACAGAGGCCTGTGATGTATGTATCAGCCTCATTAGACCTTGTCATCAAAGGCTCCCCCAGTTGTATGCGTGCCATAGCAGCCTGCATTTTGCTGCTAGACAAAGTAACTGAACTTGTACTATATTCTGATCTGATCCTGTATGTGCCACATGCAGTACAGGAGATCATGAACCAAGTAAATACCAGACATGTGTCTACCAGTAGATTTGACAAGTACCAGTCTGCTCTTTTTGCCCCATCAAATTTAGCAATCAAACGATGTGTTACTTTAAATCCGGCTACTCTTCTTCCTATAACTGATGAGGAAGTTTCAACAAATGGTACTGATGCAGAACCTGTGAGTTTTTCTCATGATTGTATGGCGCTGATGGAGGTAGAAAGGGCCTCTGTCACCCCAGCAAAAGATGAGCCTTTATCAGATTGTGACACACACCTATACGTAGATGGTTCCAGATTTTACACTGATGATGGAAAGCCACACACAGGGTTTGCTGTAACCACTACAGACACTATTTTACATAAAGAAGCATTGACACCCCAGATGTCAGCACAGGAAGCTGAGTTGTGTGCTGTAGTCAAAGCATGTTAACTCCTAGAGAATCAAAGGGGAAATGTTTACATTGACAGCAGATATGCATTTGGAATAGTGCAAAATTTTGGGCCTATCTGGAAATCACGTAACTTTCTTACTAGTACAGGGAAGCCAGTGAGACATGCAAAACTCATAGAGCAGCTACTTGATGTCTTTCAGAAATCAGCAGAATCTTGCCATCTTGAAGGTAAAAGGTCATGCAAGGGGAAATGACATGACAGTCAGAGGAAATGTTTTGTCGGACCAAGCGGCAAAGGATGCTGCCCTTATGTCATTTGGAGTCACACCCACTGTAGTGCCCAGGTAGTGGGGACAGATTCCCCCCATCAAGCACAGTGGGATATAGCAACTTTAATTCAGTTGCAAAACTGGGCCCCTGATGAAGAGAAGGATAAGTGGATCAAATGTAATGCTACCCAAAATCAGCAGGGCCTGTGGAGCGCTGAGAACAGGTGGTGTCTACCCAGGAGTTTGTACCCAGTTTTAGCACAACTGGCACATGGCGTCAGTCATCTTGCTAAGGGCGCGATGGTGGCACTTACTGACTGCTATTGGATAGCACCTGGATTTAGTGCATTTGTAGCCAGGTTTTGTGCTTCATATCTCACTTGTGCTCTGTACAATGCAGGGAGGTCTGTCCATGTTCCCCAAAAGCATTCTCCTAAGCCAGATTTCCCCTTTCAAAGAATTCAAATAGACTACATTCAGATGCCCAGAATAGGCACCTATAAGTACGCTCTAGTGTGCATTGACATGTTTTTAAGCTGGCCAGTAGCCAAAGCAAATGCATAAACAACAGCAAAGACATTTTTGAATTAAATAGTTTGTAGATATGGAGTTCCTGAAACGATTGAGAGTGACAGATGAACCCATTTTACTAGAGAAGTGATGAAAGAGGTAATGGAAGCACTTAACATACAGCAAGCCTTCCATACACCTTATCATCCACAAAGCAGTGGTAAAGTTGAGAGTCTTAATGGAATTTTGAAAAACATATGTACAAAAATTAAAGCAGATACAGGAAAAGGATGGGTGGAAGCTTTGCCAATAGCCCTATATTCTGTACGAACTACCCCTAAACAACCACATGGGCTGTCCCCTATGAGATATTATTTGGAGGGCCACCCAAAACAGGGCTATATTTTCCCCAACAGTTGCAGGCTTGTCACTCTAATCTGATAGAATTTGTTCAGATTTTGCAAAGAACATTGAATAAAGTACATGAAGGTGTTTACAACTCTATTCCCGACCCAGATTCTGTTCCAGGTATTCACAGAGTCCAACCAGGTGACTGGGTGGTGGTCAAGGGACAAATCAGAAAGCCGCTAGAACCAAAATTTGACGGACCACATTTGGTGCTTTTGACAACCAGTTCTGCTGTCAAGTTGGAAGGAAAGCCCACCTGGATTCATGCCAGTCATTGCAAGAAAATCCTGAAGAGATCATATCCTTTGAAATAAAAATTATGTTTCTTTTTTTGTTGTCTGTGAGAATTGTAGTTGAGATTATTAACCTTACCACCACTCATATAGGTTTATTAAGTGAAGAAATGGCTCACCTTAAAAAAGTAGTATTAGAGCATAGATTAACATTAAATTATCTCACTGCAGCTCAAGGTGGGATGTGTAAGGTTATGCACACTGACTGTTGTATATACATTTCTAATAGTGAGGACATTATTAAAGGACATCTTGCTTAGATAAGAGAACTACAGAATGAGGCCAGAGATATTGCTAAAGATGGATGGAATCCCCTTTAAGGGATTAGAAGGATTTGGTGTTTTTTTATATGGCATAGCAACATGGTTACAGAAATTAGGTGTGATGTTCCTGTTTCTCATACTTGTTATTTACTTCCTCATCAGGCTGTGCTTCTGTGTGATCACCCACTGCATCAATAGATGGTCCACCAGCCCTGATGAACCCATTATTCTGAGAAAACTAGGAGAGAGCTGAACAGGACGTCGTCTCTCTGCGCCAACGTAGCAGGAGCTACCCGCAATCGGCTGAATGTAACGCGGAGAAGAATGGTGTCAAATAAACAAAAGGAGGGAAATGACATGGACTTTTACTGTATTGTTCATTTAAGCACAAGAGACTCCATTTTGTTTGACGCTGCTGTAATGTGTTCTGTGACTTTCACCTATCACAGATACAATTTCTGCTAGGAGCTCTCTCTCTGTCTCTACTCCCCCCTCCCCTCTCTATATTTTACTTTTGCAATTATGTTATTCGCTAGCTTTTAATAATATATTTCTATTTGTTAGTTTTTAATAACATTTCACACCACCCCTTTCTTATCTATGTATAAAATATCATGTAATAATAAATCTTGTCAGAACGGACATTTTAAACACAGAGATTGCGTCCTGTGGATCTGTTCCTGCAATTGCAAAACTAACTTTTATTTTTAGAGTCACAACCAGAAATTTGTAACCAGTGGACCCCCATGTGAAGAGGCCTATCAACAACTGAAATTGAATTTAACCCAGGCTCCAGTCTTAGCATACGCTGATCCCTCAAAACCATATGAAGTTCATGTGGATGCCAACAGAGATGGATTGGGTGGGATACTTTATCAGGAGCAAGATGGTCAACTCCGGCTAGCGGCTTATGTAAGCCGAAGACTTATTCTATCTGAAAGTAGGTTACCCAGTACATAAATTAGAGTTCTTGGCTTTAAAATAGGCCGTTGTGGATAAATTGAAAGATAATTTGTATGGAGCCCAATTTGTCGTCAAGACTGACAACAATCCATTGACATATCTGCTAACGACTGCAAAACTGGATGCCACTGGGCATATATGGTTAGCTTTAAATATCATCCTGGTACTGGGAACAGAGATGCTAATGCCCTGTCCCATATCGTTCGAATTGGAAGCCTCAAGAATGGACTTTTGTGCCAGTTGATGGAGTTCAAGCTTTATGCAAAGGTCTGGTCCATAGCTTACGAGGAGGAGCGGGAGCTGAATCGATAGGAGTCTCGCCAGCATGAATTCCATGATCTTATTGTAGACTAATTCAAGTGAGAAGTGAAGAGCTTCCCCGATTGACCAAGAAAGAGATAAAGATTGATCAGGAACAGAATTCTTTAGGTCAGGTGGCTTTGCAGGCTCTAACACAACATAACCCACAATTACTTTTACAGAGTACTGTCAAGCAAGCTAGGATATTACACAGTGAGTGGAACAGATTGAAATTAAGAAACAGACTACTTTATAGGCAGGGTCCAAATGAAGAAATTGAAGATACTTGGCAGCTGTATTTACCAGAGAAACATCGGAATTCTGTCTTGGTGTCCTTGCATGATGAAAATGGACATTTGGGCATAGAAAGAACTTTCCAGCTAATCAGAGCTAGATTTTATTGTCCCGATATGAGAAGGGAGGTGGAAGGTCACTGTCGCTCTTGTATTTCCTGTATTCAGAGAAAGACTCTCCCAACCCGGGTTGCCCCCCCATGGAGCATTTACAAAGTCTAGAATTAGTGTCTATTGACTTTTTGTGCCTGGAGTTGGATACAGGTGGAAGAAGTAACATCTTGGTGTTCATTGACCATTTTACCCGATACTCTCAAGCTTATCCGACTAAAGATCACCAAGCCACCACCGTAGCTAAGATATTGGTAGAGAAATTCTTTGTGCACTACGAGCTACTTGTACGCATCCATTCTGATCAAGGAAGAGATTTTGAAAGCAGGTTGATCCATCAATTATGCAAGTCTCTGGGCATCAAGAAGTCACGCACTACTCCTTATCATCCTCAAGGAGACCCTCAGCCTGAATGCTTTAACAGAACTTTATTAAACATGTTGGTTACTTTGCCCTCTGAGAAGAAACAACATTGGGGAAATCATATTGCTACTTTAGTACATGCCCACAACAGTACAGTGAGTGATGCAACTGGATATTCCCCATACCGCCTCAAGTTTGGGCGAGAGGCTAGATGCTGATTGACTTGATCTTTGGAACGTCTGCTGATGACACCTCTTTAACATCTCATCAAGGTTATGTGGGGCAATTAAAAAACAATTTAAAACAAGAGTATGAAGCTGCCAGACAACATGCTATTACTCGGGAGGCAAGGAATAAGAAGAATTTTGATCTTTGGGTGAAAGTTCAGAAACTACAACCAGGAGACAGAGTGCTGCTGAAAAATGTGGGTGTGCCTGGAAAGCAGAAAATAGCTGATCGATGGAGACTTCATCCTTACATTATCTGCAAGCGACTCCCTGGATTACCCGTCTATCAAATTAGACCTGAGGGTAAAGATGTGGCATTGAGATAATTTGCTTCCTCTTTTTGACGCTGTTAGGATGCCTTCTGTCCTAGATGTTTCTCCGGAGTATGTAAACACTCCTAAAATAAGATCTCAAGGAAAATTTTACATTAATACCATCTTGGATGTGGGACTCTGTTAAAGATCCTGGTCCAGAAACTCGGTCTGGGGGTTATAGGCCCACATTTTCCCCTGAAGTAAGCAGGCATATGAAGTTTTCTAAGCCGCAGAGAATTATCCCTTCAACACCCTCAGATAAATCAACCTTCACAGATTCAAAGATTAGACCAGTACCTAAGAAGAGTTGTTCTGTCCCATTGAGCAAGCCCCCCTGTTCAAGGATGGAAGTGGAAAATTAACTTGATGGTATATCCTCTGATGTGCAGGAATCACAAAATTTAATTCGTTTTACGGAAGACTGTATTCCTGGGCCTACAAACAATGAGGAACTAAATGAAGATCTCAACCCTAATTTGCTGAATGGGATGGATTGTATCCTGGAAGCTCATACACCTGCTCAAGAAGATCCTGTGGAAGAGATATACCTTGGAGACTTAACCAAATGAAGATTTTGGTCAATCATTCCAAATACACTAGAGAACAGAAAACCCTCTGACTCTTGCTCGGAGACCATTACTCATCCTGAACCATGCAGTTCCTTCATCATCGAATAATCACCAAGGGAGTCCTTGCTCTCCTATTTGTCTTCATCTGAACATCCACCCACCTTTGAAGACTGACTTATGATATGCTTGGAGAAAGTTCTGATAGACTAATCCCTACCATTCAGAGAGCTGTTTCTGTTCCAGGCTTGATTATGAGCGATCAATCTAAGACTGTTTTCCCCATGGCCCCTGACACTACTGAGTGGGACACGGCTATTGCCCTGGCCTGTCAGAAAACTGATTATGAACTTACTGCAAATGTGTACAGGTGGATCCAGCAAAACCCTGAAGTCTGTCAATATTTGCTGAATTTTGCTAAGAGTTCATTTAAAGTAGCTTCACGTTTATACATATATGTATATTTAGGGACCAAATATTTCAAGTGGGGGGAGAATGTAGCCAGCTGTCATATAGTGCTCTGTTAGCATGAGGACAATTTATGTTTATTAATGTTGTGGAGGTTCCCCTCTAGTGCTGAAACTGCTGAACAGAATGGTCATGTGAGAGGTACTGCTTGTGGAACTTGTAGTGCTACAGGGGAAAATTGCCCTTGGATTCTGCAGTGGAAGGACTCAATTTTCCAGGATTATGTACTGCAGAAAAAGGCTCTTTGAGGGATTGATGCTTTGTGGGAAAACCTATTTAAGTGGGGGGAGGAGTCGGCTCCAGTCTCTTTGGAATGCGTGATCGACCATGGGAGACCTGTGTGTTTACCAGCAGGATTGTGGCCTGCAGCCTAAGACAAGTAAACCAGCAGGCTGACTTTACACAGTACCCCAGCGAGATGCAGTGTTGCCTAGTTCCAGTGAGTGACCAGTGGAACCGGCGTACCAGCACCTGAGTTTATTCCAGATTCAGTGGCATCTGCAGAGTGAGCGGAGGTCGATCCGGAGAGAATTGCGGGGAGAGCAGTAGAAGCCATTTTCCCCAAAGCAAAGAGCAAGCGGATACCATCAGTTCCTGCGTCATCAGCACAGTCTGAACAGCCGGACCGCTTTCTGTGATCAACTGATCAGTGTGGTGAGCAGGTGGAAGCTTACCCCCTGAATATACTCAGTTGTTTTTATATCTATTCTGTTAGTACAGACTCAGCTTTCCTAATGGAATACAATAACCTGTGCACAGGCCACCTTTAACAGATAGGATGTCCTGGAGTCAGTAATCACTACCAAGGCTTTCTTCTAAAGTTTAATCAAGCTTGCATATTTGTGCCCTATCCCAGGGATCAGTGGACACAGTTATACAGGTACCTGACTTTGGAATTAACTAAAGTCGGCAGAAGATTAGACTGAACTGTAACATCAGGATCCTTGTCTTTGAAGTAACCATTTCTCACTTGACCAAATTCAAACTAAATTCTTCAAAGGAACTCTCTGAACTGGAGCAGGAGAATTCAGTTAAACCATTGTTGTTGGTTAATGATACTTTGGTTGTTATACAGTGAAATATTATAAAGCTATAATAACCTTGGTTAAGCCCCATTGAGCAGTAATAATATATCTGAGGGTCATTTGCTTAAATTAATATAATAACACAGGGAGTCCTTTACTCAATCCTTACGCATTGTTTTCATCTAAATCTTATTTGTCACATCATCCTTTTGACCACTACATATCTGATTAAGCTCTACGGGAGGAATTAAAATATATATATATATTTCCTTGATATTGTTATCAAATAGTTAATGAGCAGTGGTGAATATATTTGTTCATTTATCTGTTCTTCATAAAAGTGTGTATCAGAGTTGTCAATTTGGTATTCTTTGTTATTTAAACAAGTTGTCTACTGTTGCTTTAACCAGTTCCCAACCGGCTACCGCATATTTACTGCGGCAAAGTGGTGCTGTCTCGCGAATCGCCGTATATAAGCTGTTCACGCACGTGCAGCCAGGGGTGAGAGCGCACCGCCAGCGACACACTCTCATGCCCGCCGCATTCTGGAGGAGTGTGCCTGCGGCTCGGGTGGACCCGATGTCGGCCGGCTAGCCGTGATGACCTGCCAGAGAGAAAGAACCGGGAACCGCCGAAGTAAACACGGCGGTTCCCCGTTCTGTCAGGCGGCATGTAAGAGATCTACTGATCCCTGTCACTGGGATCATTAAGATCTCTTATGCCTCAGACAGCCCAGCCCCCTCACAGTTAGAACATGCCTAGGGAACCCAGTTGACCCCTATATCTCCCCCTGCAGGTTAACCCCTTCACTGCTAATGACATTTATAGAGGAATCAGTGGATATTTAAATTTCTGATCGCTGTATAAATGTCATTGGTCCCAAAAAAGTGTCAAAAATGTCCACCCCAATATCAAAGTCCCGATAAAAATCGCAGATCGCTGCCATTACTAGTAAAATATATATATATATAAAAACGCCAGAAATTGATTCCCATGGTTTATAAACGCAGCAACTTTTGCGCAAACCAATCAATAAACGCTGATTTAGATTTTTTTTTTTTACCAAAAATATGAGGAAGAATATAAATCGGCCAAAACCGATGAATACATTTTTTTTATTTATTTTGTTTTTTGGATATGTATGTTAGCAAAAAGTAAGAAATGTTTTTTTTTTTTGCAAAATTGTCGCTCTTTTTTTGTTAATAGTGGCGATCAGAAATGACGCAGAGGTGACCAAATACCGCCAAAAGAAAGCTCCATTTGCGGGAAAAAAAAGGATGCAAATTTAGTCTGGGTACAACGTTGCACAACTGTGCAATTGTCAGTTAAAGGGACGCAGTGCCAAATCGCAAAAAGTGCTCTGGTCCTACAGTAGGAAATCCTTCCGGGGGAGAAGTGGTTAAGAAACGAGTTTAACTCTGGGAGCTACAGCAATAGCTCTTATAAGTAAATTCTTTGGAACTTAAATATTGTTGTGGTCTCTATTACCATAAGAGGGGGCAGCGCTACAATGGCATAAATCAGCAACAGTACTCATACTTTGTTTGCTGGACATGAGGCTCTTGGCAGCGGAAGTGGAGCGTGCGGGAACGTCAAATACCCTTTTAAAGGAAGCCACAAACTCAAGCTAACTCAGGACAATGGGTTTTTGCATCTCCCATAGAGGGTCTGCCCAGGCCAAGGCTCTATCAGATAGAAAAGAAATAATGAAGTCTACTTTGCTTCTGTCCGTGGGAAACAGCTGGGGCAGCATCTCAAAGTATATCCCAAACTGGTTGAGAAACCCTCTGCATTTAACTGAATCACCCCAAATTGCAGGGGAAGTGGAGCGGAACCAGACATGCCTCTTATAGAGGTAATATTTGAGGCGGGTGCCTGCACAGAGACTGTAGCAGCAGCAGGGATGGCCTGCAACACAAGTTGTACTGGAACAGCCACAGTGGGTGATCAGCTGCTCTGCTGTGCTCCACAGAAGGCCTTCAAGCTGGGACCTAGAGTTGAGCTTTCTACTGAAAAAAATGCAAGATCCTGGGCCAGGCCCAGGTGGAGGTCTAGATGGAGATCCCGGTGGACGCATGGAGTCTGAACCCCAGGGGACCCAGAGTACCTATCCCCCCTTACCAGCTTTTCAGGATTTGGGAAATGGCCCCAGAGAGGGGGAGTCATTGACTTCCTATAGGAATCGTATTACTGCACGAATTCAAAGAATCGATAAGGAGGAGGAAAAGTTGGCAAAGCTAAAGATGGAATACTTAAAGAAAAAAGTGGCTCGTGAGAAGGCTTGGAGTATGAACCATCACCATTACCGTTCAGAGGTGAGCTGCCTGGGGGATAAAGTTATGTAGTCATGCCCCCGTAGGGGTTGCTGGAAGTAGTGGTTCCACCCATCACACTGCCCTCAATCACACATTTTCATTACATCGGAGTCATAGAACGGGTACTTTGTTTTTTTTTGTTTTATTAGGGGGATTAAACTTGGATGGGGAAAGAGGTAATTATGGGATGCCCCTCAAATTAGCAGTTCTTTTTTGGGACCTTCTGTATACTCCCAGTATACACATTCCTTTACTTCCTCCAGCACATCACTTGCTGCTCTGTTGACTCCTCTTCCTCATGCACATCACTTGCTTCTCAGGCCTAGCTAGCACATGGTGAGGCCTGCTTTTAGTTAGTAGAGCCTACGAGCCGCATTTTGCAGGCAGGGACCGTGGGCCCCTATTGTGTAGAACAGTTAGTGGAAAGTGCTAGCTAGCTTAGATGGACTAATGCTCCCAGCCCATCCTCTTCCAGGCCCTGCCAGCCCTCCTGTCTGCAACAGCCTTCTCCACTGCCACCGCGACACCACAGTCCCAACTGGCTCTTGCACCCTTCTCAGACTGTCTCTCATCCCAATCTGCTTCGGTGTGCCTCTTCCAGCTTCCCAGGATGTGTATCACTCACCGACACAGTTCCTCTCCTGGAGACATTTCTGGTGTAAGGGAAAATATAATACCTTGTATGCATTATAATTTGCCTGCGCTAATAAGCGCAGTTTTCAGCTCTTTTGCATAATGCATTTGATCTACCTGTGTTGAAGCAGACAGACACACAGACACAGATAGCTTCATCTCACATAGCCGCTCGCAGGGATTGTCCTGGCATTCCATGCCTGGTGTGTTTATTTATACTGGTCAAACAGAGAACAAAAGGGACTGATGGCTTCACAATCAGCCCACGTTCTCGGTCAACCCTGACACCACAGCGCCACCGTCACCTCTTCCGACAACGTCTGTCCTCCCGACCGTCCCGGACCTTCTCCTACCCGACCCTCGTAATCAGGTAGATTCGATCGA
>BLSH010371219.1:0-20832 GCA_018402905.1 Glandirana rugosa | reverse complement strand
TATTTTCTAGAGAATTCATTAATATTTTTCAGACAAGCATCTGATAGGGAAAATTTTAATGAATTACTAAAGCTTATAGAGGATAAAGGTCAAATATATTTAATGAAATGAGAGGCCTTGTATACAATAATTTAAATATCTAAAAGAAAGTCTTTATAAATTTGGTATTGCTGACTAATATAAAGATCTCTCTCTCAATTATTTTACATGCAAATGTAAAAGAGACAAGGGAACTTTATAAAAGTTAGTGCTGTTACAAATGTTATAGTATATTGTCCATTGCTGTGAAGTTTTACACCATTTGTTTTTAAGACATCTTGTGTTACACGGAGGGTGTTTTTAAAGGGAAAACAGGTGTTAATTCACAAGCTTGGCCAAAAGTGACAACTGAATGTTAAGAAGGTTTGTCGGTTTAAGTAGGAAATAAATATTTTTGGGTTAAACTAATACAGTGTGAGAGACAGGGTCACATTTGAGTAATTACATATTTTCCAAATTTTAAGTGTACACTTGTTGGAAAGGTTTCCTGTGCTTCTATATAAAGGCGCCATATATCGGCACAGTGGCATTTATAAAACTTGCTGGACATGTGTTTACACTACTGAATTTGAGTATTTGGTTGACAGGGTGACAATCACTCACATTGTATGATAGATGTTAGTTTTAAAAATAATCTTATTTCAATATGATCAAATTTCTTTTAGAAATAAGAATAGAAAAAAAAAACACAAGAATTTGATTAAATTATTGTATAAAATTTAATTTAGTCACAGGATAACGAGGGGGATTAAGAAGATAAAAATAATAATATTGTAAACAAAATAATGAATAGAGTTATTTTTAAATGTAGATATTCTTTTTGCATATCCAGATACCAGATTTAATTTTTTTAAGCTATGAGAGAAATTCTGAAATACTCATTTTAGAGCACTTTTGTCCTCAAACGTCTGAATTTTGTTTTATTTGTTTATAAAACAATTCATAAGAATTAAATAAGTAAATATATAATATATTATAAAAAAATATATTACTCATGAATTTGGCAAGCTATATAGATTGATTATATGAGTTTCTTTACCAGCTAAAGGTGGATACAAGTATGTTTTTTTTAGTTAATTTATTTATATAAATTAATTGAGATAATTCTAGAAATAGATAATATTGTTTTACCAAAGTTAAAGTTGTTATGAACTTATGTCATATTCCATTGGGGTTGGATGTCAAACCATGGAATCAGACAATAGTCTTAATAATAAGGACATATATGCAATTTTAGGTATTTAGTAAAACATTTTATGTTTCTTATCATCTTTAATACTTAAATATTATTAAGTCTAAATAGGATAAGATGATTCAAGAAAAAAGTAAAGATTGAAGGTGATTATAGGAATTCAGAAGTATGGTTACAAAACAGGCTAGGCCTTTGATACATTTTTAAATAGAAATAATGTCTTGAATGATAATTATATTTCTAATGAGTATGATTAGTAATTTATTTCAATAGTTAAAGTTAAGGTATCAGGAATGTCAAATACCATCTGGGGAAAGTTATATTGTTATTCTTAAGGTAATTTGAGTTCAAAGAATTGGGTAAAAATAAAATGGGTAAACATTGAAAGGATTATAAATCTAGAATGGTTTATATTGATTAATGAGAATCACTTAAAGAAAACATATATAATTTTTTATAAGAATTTGATACTTGTTTCAATTTTCTTTCCTAGATATATGTTTCATTTCAAAATTATTCTATTCTTTTCTGGACTTATGTACTTAATTTTTTGATTCTATCATGATCATGAAAAGCTCAACTGGATTTCTATTTTTTCATATTTTTTTGGTTTTTTTTCATTCCATCATTATTTTTGATTATGTTATCAAGGACTATGATTTTTGCTTGGACTTCAATTATTTATTCATATAAATTTGCATCACATGTCATATCGATCGTTCGATCATTATGAAAGGGGGAGTTTGGATGTGATTCTTAATGAATTTTTTTATGAATAAGAGCAAATTATGGGTATTTAGATATTGAAAATGTTGATGGTACTGAAATAGGAAAAATATAAGTAACTCTGCGTTGACATTTGAAATTTGATATTTTCTCCTACATAATATTTTTAAGTTTATTAGATACTTGAAAGATTATTAACACAGTAATAATGAGGATAATTTGGTATACATTATAGTTGTTATATTTAAGTTTCTTAATTTTATAGGAAAACATATTAATACAGAATTATACACATAGAATTTATTTTATTAAATTTGAGAGAATACATAACTTGGGAAAATTTGGATAGATTATTATAACAAGGATTTATAATAAATTGTACATTTGGGAATATTAATACATAATGTATCCTAATTAAAAAAAGAAAGAAAGGGTTAGGAATTTAATATAAGAATTATGGGATATATATATATATATATATATATATATATATATATATATATATATTTTTAATGAAGAAAATGTTAATTATATCTAGACAAAAAAGGGGTATAGTTAAAATACATATAGGCTTGTGTGGAGGAAAATAATTTGATTTAAATTTCTAAAAAAGAGTTATAGTTGAATTAAATAATACATAATAAGAAAAAGGGGAAATAGAAAAAGTTGTTTGCTGGTCATAGATAGATAGATAGATAGATAGATAGATAGATAAATGAATACATAGATACATAGATATATAAATGAATATGATAAATTAATTATGGAAAGTTATATTTTTATGTATCAACAGATGAATGGGTTATTTATTATATGTACAGTATCAAGGATAATGTATAAAGCATATATTATAGAATTATTTGGTTAGTGAAATTTCCTGGAATGGAAGACGTTTTATTAATTAATAATTTATATTATGGATTAATATAATTTTTTGATATATCAAAGATATTATTTATTCCTTCCTTATATTAGTTATATAATATAGTTAAGGTTATAAAGAATTTTACAAAAAAGTTAAATACATTTATGAATTTGAAGGAATAATTCTTTGATGATATTATGTTATAATAAGATGGAAAATTAATAAAAATGAATAAATATATTAATTTATAGTTTCTTGATGAAATGAGATAGTTAAATGTTTCACAAGAAAATATTTCAGAATATTAGGAAAATGCTTTTGTACAATATCTGACATACTAAATTGTTGTTTATTGTAAATATTTCAGAGAAAAGTATTATTTAAAACAAATGCACTTTTGTTGATAGTTATAGTGTATTGAGGGGGAATTGTTGGAAATTATGAATTTATAATATTATTTTGAATAATATTGGGCTCTGAAATATATTAAATGTATTAAATATATGTTAGTTATATTTGTGAATGTTATTTGAATGTGCTTTTGGACAGAGAAACAAAATGTTGTATGTGCAATTCTATTTCAAAACGCATGTGAAGTAAGGAGGGGTCATGTGTGATCTCTCCTTATGGACTAAGACCATATAAGTAGGTATAGGTTACTTTGAAAAGAGCTGACCTAAGGTTTTTAAACAGTATAAGAATTTGTGACTTCGTGAAGTTAGCTAGGAAGGGTAGGAAGAGAGATGGAAGGTATGAAAGCCTACATTCTCAGAGATGTGACGTGAACACCTGTCAGAACTCTTCCTCCTCCTGACTGACATCTGAAGCCATACCATATCTCATCATAGACTTCATATTATGTTCGTAAGTTTGCCTGATGTTATGTTATGAAGAATAAACCAAAAAAAAGATTTTCTAATGATGTCGTTCATGCAAGTTCTTCGATGAAAGCTGAGAAAGGATTTTCAACACCCCCAACTCCCCCACCAACAACTTCTTCCAGACACTCACAGCTCGCCTAGCCCCCTACCTACATCTCCCGACCATTATAGGGGGAGACTTCAATGTGGTCATGAACACTCAGGAAGACAGAGAAGCAGGCCATCAGAAATCTCGTATCCCACCCCGAGATCCCCAACCTACTCCTCTACATTTATTTGCAGAGGCCCTTCAATTTGTTGACATATGGAGGCAAACCAACCCCCTTGGTAAACAATACACCTTCTACTCCCACCCCCGCCACAGCTTGTCCCGGATTATTTTCTTTGCTCATCTTCCATCCTACAGAATGTCTCCGATCCCCAGATTCTAGACACTGCCATCTCCGACCATTCCCCAATTTCGCTAATCTTAACAGGTCTCGATGCCCCTAATTCCTTTAGAACCTGGCGCTTCCCAGCAAATCTAGCTAACAATCAAGAGCTGATCACTCTAATCAAAAAATCCTGGGAAGATTATACTGCTACAAACGCAGAACATATTACCGACCCTAACCTCTTTTGGGAGGCGGGCAAGGCTGTCCTACGTGGCCAGATAATTGCTTTTAGCGCCTCCTTCCAAAGGAAATTGGACGCCAACCACAAATTGGCCAGTAAAACCCTACGTGAAGCCCAAGCTGCCCTCAATAATCAAAACTCACCGGAGAACAGACAAAGATGGCAAACTGCAAAAAGTCAATTTGACCACTGGGCCTTTGCCCAGGAACGACACCACCAGACACATTTAGACTTGCAGTTCCACAAATAAGGAAACAAAACCGGCAAATTGTTATCTCGCTTATGCAAGGGTAAACTTGCCCCCACCTCTATCAGTGCACTTAAACACCCTAACGGCTCTCTTTCCTCTGACCCCAAAGACATCAATAGTATCCTTGAAGCCTTTTATACTAAACTATACGGGAAAGATCCAATCGATGACGAGGCGGCACAAACATTCTTTGAACGTCTTAATCTTCCCTAAGTCACCCAGGCCCAACTAGACTCTTTAAACTCCCCAATCTCTATAGAGGAAATCAAGCAAGTAGTAGCCTCATTATCACCCAACAAAGCCCCAGGCCCAGATGGATATACGGCAGAGTTCTACAAGCACAACATATCCACTATTGCCCCATCCTTGCTCTCCCTCTTCCAATGGGTTCTCGGAGGGGAGCCGTATCCTCCCTCTGGCTTCCAAGCCTTTATTAAAAAAATTCCCAAGCAAGGGAAGGACCCGACCGACCCTGGGTCTTATCGACCCATCTCCCTGCTAAATCTCGACACCAAGATTCTATCTAAAATTATAGCTAGAAGACTTGCAACAATCATGCCGACTTTGATACACCCAGCACAAGCGAGTTTCACAATGGGCCGCTCAGCGACTTCCAATATCCGCAAGGTTCTGGCGGTATTGGAACTCGCGAAATCCAAGTCACCCAGCGATTGCACCATAATTTCGCTAGACGCTGAAAAGGCGTTCGATAACGTCAGCTTTCTCTGGCTGAACCTGGTCCTGCATAAATTCGGATTTGCTGGCCCCTTCCTCCATCTCATAACAGCAATGTATACAGCCCCTTACGCCAACGTTATCGCGGCCGGAATCAACTCCAACAAAATCCCCCTCCACAAGGGCACACGGCAGGGCTGCCCATTGTCCCCCTTACTATTTAATCTGGCCATAGAACCTGTCAGCAACTGGTGTGACCAGAAATGTGTGAACTGCACAGAGAATACCAGACACAAGGTAAAGTGAATAAAGTGATTTATTAAAAGAAAGGTAAATGGTAATCAAAACGCACATCTAATATAACAAACCATGAAATGTAACTAAATAACAAAAAGTAGTGAAACTGCCTAAATAGGTAAAGGGGAATATCCAAACCGTAAACGAAGCCAGGCCAGGGTCATACACGGGAGATCAGCAGAGGGGGCAGGGAGCAGGACAAGACAGGCACAGGGAGCAGATGCTGGAGAACACGGGGGGAAGATCAGGCTGCAGACACGGGTCCCAGAGCGGATACAGGATACAGGCTTTCCGGATTGCAGGCTACAGGATTCAGAGGCACATGGAGACAAAACACCAAGGCATCATGCATATGGCAGTCAGGGTTTAAATATCCTTCCTGTAACGAGCATCATGTGGTGACTCATGGGCCTCTGATTGCTGGGAGACACTCGCTGGTGGACACTGGAGCTGCAGCTCATGGATACAGCAGCCACAGTGCCATCACCAGATGAGCCCCTTACTGACACCCGCTGGTGGACACCGGAAATGCAGCCAATGAATCCCTGAGCCACAGCGCCACCTGCTGGAGGGACTATTCCTGACAGAACCTCTCCCTAGGCACCTGCTAGCTCACCCCAAACTACACGGGATCAAAATTGGCACCTACGAAGTTCGCGCGGCTCTATTCGCAGATGACATTTTAATTTTTTTTGCCAACCCCCAACATGACGTCCCACTAATACAAGACATCTTCACCAACTTTCAAGCATGCGCGGGCCTTAAAATAAACTTTAACAAAAGTGAAATTATCCCCCTTTTCCACACCAGGACTCCCCAATGGGCAATTGACTCAGCTTTCCATGTTGCTTACTCCCATATTACGTACCTTGGTATTAAAATCGGGAAATCCCCCTCTTCTATTTACAACCTGAATATCCCCCCTGTTGTTACACGAATTGTGGGTGAACGCCACAATTGGTCTAACCTCCCACTCTCCTTACTGGGGAGAAGCCATCTTTTTAAGATGGTTAGCTTCCCTAAGCTACTCTACCCTCTGCAAACCATTCCCCTTCTTCTGCGCCATAGAGATATCCAGACGATCAACAAGGCCCTTTCCACCTTCCTATGGCGGAAGAAACGTCCAAGTATAGCCCTGACCAAATTGTTTCTTCCCAAACATCTAGGAGGCTCCAACCTCCCTAACATACGGAATTACAATTTAGCGTGCCTCCTCAGAGTGGGTCTGGACTGGTTGGCGGAAGCATCTAGATACTCGAACCACGACTTAGAATCTCAAATGGTCTCCCCCCACCGCCTAGATGCATTGTAAATTACGAGATTTACCCCCTACTTTGAAGCAAAATTTGCTCATCAGAGACACTAACATCGCATGGAGGGAAATCAGGAACAAACTGGGTCTCCCTGCAACCATATCTCGATCCCTACCCCTCAGGGGCCACCCCAAAAGCCCCTTATCTACTCAACAAACTATAACAACCTTCTGGTCTCTCCAAGGCCTGCGAACCTACGCTCAACTATTTGACCCAATCTCCGGGGGACCCATTTCCTTCTCCCAAGTCCAAATATCATTCAACCTCCCGAAGTCTCACTTTCTTCCCATTCAACAAGCCATAAGCTTTGCCATTAGCCTGTGCCCAG
This sequence comes from Glandirana rugosa, assembly GCA_018402905.1. Lineage (NCBI taxonomy): Eukaryota > Metazoa > Chordata > Amphibia > Anura > Ranidae > Glandirana > Glandirana rugosa. The sequence goes on along the minus strand of BLSH010371219.1, from coordinate 13,651 downwards.
ACAAACTGAAACGTTTTAAACCTGCCTTCATCGACAACCTGCTTCTGAACACATCAATAAAAATTGGGGATATCCACAAGCCATTATCTGTTAGTCTCTGGAAGTCACGCCCCCAAGAACCCTCTCCACCCTGGTCAAATCTATTCCCAGGGCAGGCCGACATAAACTTTGCTCTGCCAGGCTACATCACTACAAGGTCTTTCATAAAGAACGAATTTTGGAGAGATCAACAACTAAAGATTCTGCATCGGGCATACATGCCCTTCTCAAGAGACAAGGCATCCCCAGCGCCCCTTCTTCAGTGCACTTGGTGCTCTACCCATAAACCGTCGCTTAAGCATAGACTATGGGACTGCCCTGCTATCTCCATCTTCTGGTCACAAGTGGAAAGCCTGGCTAATCGAATCTCCGGATACGCCCCATGTAAAGACCCTCTCCCGCTAATCTCTGGATTCATGGATAATCCCCCCTCTGAGCCCCACATCTGGAACAAATCCATCCTCAACAAACATAGACACTGGCTCACCTACTGCTTTATGGCGGCAAGAAGGACCATTCTCAAACAGTGGACTTCAAAATCCCCCCAACGTATCCATGGTAAAATCCCAGCTACTGGGACTCTACCACAAAGAGTTACTGGACCTCTCCCTGAGTGGAGGCGACCCGAACAACTTTGACAGAATTTGGGGAGCCTTCATCAGAAAAACCTGCGAAATGCCCTCATCCCACCCCTATTCAGGACCATAACCCCATCTACATCTTCTGATCTGTGTGGAGTAACTAAATGCAATGGACAATCTAGACCGTCTCCTATAACCTCCTACCGCTACTACCCCAGGCTCTAGATAGCCTTTGATTAGACTGGTTTTTCTTTGTCTTATGAACAGACTGTATCTACCAACGCTGTCCAGCGTCTATATGCATCGATATGTTAATGTTAAAGGACTCTAATTGATGTGTGTTGCTCACTGGCACAAACGGTTTCTCTATCATTATCCATAGTGGCTTCCCCTCCCCCCTCCCTCCTCCCTCCTCCCCCCTCTTTTTCTCTCCCCCCCACCCCCCCCCTCTATCCCATTTATGGTAAAGCATACTACATATCTATGACCTGCCATCCACCTTGACGTAATGGACTCGCTGTTGTAAACCTTTGTATTGCAATTAAAACCTTAATAAAGTATGTTTAAAAAAAAAGCTTTGGTTAAAGATTTCTTACTATACCCTCTAAGAAGGAGGCGAGACCATAGGGCTTATGCCTCCTTCAAGAAGATATCGTTGTCAATGCAGTTACGTTTGATTCTCAAATATTGGCTGTATGGGATTGAGTTAATGAGTGGCTTAGGATGGGCGCTAGAGGCGTGAAGGATATTGTTGCCTGCCGTAGGTTTGCGGTATAGGGCGCACGAGATGTTGCCCGCAGTGTCTTTAAGAATTTGGACATCAAGAAATGTAATAGAGGACTCATGGTATGTCATGGTAAAGGAGAGATTGAATGAATTCCTGTTCAGGGCCTCAAGGAAAAGCTGGAGGTCCCCCACAGGTCTGTCCCAGAACAACAACACATCGTCTATGTACCTGTACCATGCTATTACATGGTCCATGAAATTCGCCATATCTTCAGTTGACAACAAGGTCCTTTCCCACTCCCCCTGGTACAGATTGGCATAGGATGGGGCACACAAAGTCCCCATCGCTGCGCCCTGCACCTGGAGGAAGTGGGAACCATTGAAAGAAAAAAATGTTGTGATGTAAGATAAACTCCAACAAGGACAAATAAATTCATTAAAGGGTAGCTCTGCTTCGTTCATCTGGGACAGGACCTTCCTGATCACCACCAGACCCAGATGGTGGGGTATAGAGCTGTAGAGGGCCTCCAAAATTGTGTCACCAGGGACCTGGAGGCCCTCGAGGACCCCAAGCAGATGGACCGTATCTTGTACGTAAGAAGGGAGGGCAGCAACAAAGGGCCTAAGGTGTTCATCAATGAGTTTGCTTGCGTTTTCCGTGATCGATCCCACACCCGACACAATGGGTCGACCGGGGGGGGGGGAGAGACATTCTTATGGATCAGTAATGAATAGAAAGTAGCTTCTCTGGGGTATGCTATTCTAATGAAGTTCCAAGTGGATTTACCAATAACTTGACTATGATATGCCTGGTCAACCAATTCGTAGAATTGTTGGTTGTATCTAGAGATTAATGAGGGATCAATCTTACGGTACCATAACTGATTGTCCAAGATCCTCAAACACATAGCAACATTATCCATAAGGACAATGTTACCCCCTTTGCCAGAGGGTTTGATAGTTATTGATCTTTCATTGGACAGATTTAACAGCGCTTGTCTCAATAGGGGTGTAAGGTTGGAGGGGGCCACGGGTGTCAGTTTTATATATTTTATGTCCTGGGTCACTAATTTAAGAAACATAGAGATCCCTGGGAGGTGGGTAATTGCTGGACGGTTTTTTCAATGTTGAAGATGAGTATTTAGGGAGTGGGAGTTGGGTGGGTTCCCCGGCCTGAGCGAGCAGCGACTCTGTCGATGCAATCAATCAGGTCAGGGGATTCACTTTCCTGTAGTAGTTGACTCAAATTATTTAGGGCTTGTCTCTCACTGTATGAGAGAGTGCGGCCCTCCAGCTGTGTCTCTTTTGAGAACTTCCCTTGGAGCAAACGCTTGCGTGTAAACAAATGTAGGTCTTTAATGATTTCAAACTTATCGAGTACATTAGTGGGACAAAAAGTTAGACCCCTTGATAGCACATGATATTCATCTGTAGTAAGGATATGTGATGACAGATTAATTATGTTAAGGGTTGTGCTGGTGGGGTATTTATCTATGTTGTGTTGTTTGGTCCCACCGACGCATTGCCCTGTTTGGCTAAAAAAAATGGAAGGGATCTTTGGTGGGTTAGTAAAGATATTAGACTCGTCATCTGGGGGGTTTGTTGGGGATGAGCCCAGCGATGCCCCCCTAAGAGGAATAGATACATCACCAGGTGTGCCCGATGGACCGTCAGAGGGATCAGTGACCCGGATCTTCGGATTGTTGGTAAGAAGAGAGCCTTCACCCCGTCTTTGTCTCTTTGGACGTCTGGTCCATCTATGCTGCTTGGTGTTGGATGATAAAGATAGAGAAGAAGCAGATGAATTATCAGAAACAGATACAGAAGATTGTTTGTTACGAAGAGGTCCAGGACCTCGTTGTGATAGCATCTGGGGGGTTTTGACCATTTGTAGGCTTTACCCTCTCTAAATGCTTGTTTGTCTCTCAGAATCTTTTTCTCCTTTTTAAGCATCAGTTGTTTATTGTATATTTCCAGATTTGTTTTCAATTTACCGTTGAGTTCACCATATAGGGTATGTGTCTCGAAAGGTGACAGTTGTTGGTAAATTGTTTCAATATTTTGATCTATAATTGCCAATCATTTTGCATACTCTTCTTTTAAGAGTTTCATCATTTGGTAAAACAAGTTTTGAGGTTGTTCTCCCAGGCTAATTTAAAGTCTGTACTGATGTCTTCAAAGGAGGGAAAGATCTGTACCCTCAAACCCAGAGGGTTGATGTTATCTTTAACCGCTTGCCTACCGCCCACCATCAAATGACGGCGGAGCGATAAGCCTCTCGTCCTTTAAGCCAGGATTGCGCGCGATCGGACGTGCGCATCCCGGCTCTGTCAGTGTCGGCGTGTCCCCAGGACACACCGCGTCACCGACGGGGGGTGAACAGCCATTGGCCATGGCTGTTTACCATGTAATCGGCCGTGACGAAGTACGGCGCATGCGCGGGATCGGGAGCGCGCTGCACGGTGGTGGCGGCGTGTTCCCAGGGAACACTGCCTGTCACCGACACTGGCATCAGCCGCCGGCTGGCGGCTGTTACTTTGTGATCGACTGTGATCTACTTCACAGCCGATCACATCCAATGTAAACAGAGCGGTAACTCACTGTTACCAGCTCTTCTCTCCTCACACAGTGTCCACTGTGAGGAGAGAAGAGCTGGGATCAGTGAGTTACTGATCTGTACAATAAAAGCACACCCTGTCACATCCCCCCTGCCCCCCCAATGCACCTGTCACTCAACAGTCACCCCATCTGCCCCCATAAAGTGTACCTGTCATCATAAAGTGCACCTGTCATCAGACTGCCATCATAAAGTGCACCTGTCACCCATCACCCGTCAGTGAACGTGGCCTGTCACCCATCGCCTGTCAGTGACCGTGGCGTATCACCCATCACTGACCATGGCCTGTCACCCATCACCCATCACTGACCGTGGCCTGTCACCCGTGACCCATCAGTGACCGTGGTGTGTCACCCATCAGTGACCGTTGCGTGTCACCCGTCAGTGACCGTGGCATGTCACCTGTCACTGACCATGGTGTGTCACCCATCACTGACCGTGGCGTGTCACCCGCCACCCATCAGTTACCGTGGCGTGTCACCCGTCACCCATCAGTTAACGTGGTGTGTCAACCGCCACACATCAGTGACCGTGGCCTGTCACCCAACACTGACCATGGCTTGTCACCCATCGGTGACCACCGCCAGTCACCCGTGGCCTGTCACGTATCACCCATCAGTGACCACCGCCAGTCACCCTTCAGTGACCGTGACCAGTCACCCATCAGTGACCACCACCAGACACCCATCAGTGACCACCGCCAGTCTCCCGTCACCCACCAGTGACCACCGCCAGTCACCCGTCACCCATCAGTGACCACCGCCAGTCACCCGTCACCCATCAGTGACCACCGCCAGTCACCCGTCACCCATCAGTGACCACCGCCACTCACCCGTCATGCATCTGTGACCACCGCCAGTCACCTGACACACATTAGTGATCACCGCCAGACACCGGTCGCCCATCAGTGACCACCGCCAGACACCCGTCACCCATCAGTGACCACCGCCAGACACGCGGCACCCATCAGTGACCACCGCCAGTCACCCATCAGTGACCACCACCAGTCACCTATCAGTGACCACCACCAGACACCCGGCACCCATCAGTGACCACCGCCAGTCATCCATCACCTATCAGTGACCACCGCCAGTCACCTGTCACCCATCAGTAACCTCCACCAGTCACCCGTCACCCATCAGTGACCACCACCAGACACCCATCACCCATCAGTGACCACCACCAGACACCCGGCACCCATCAGTGACCACAGCCATTCACCCATCAGTGACCACCACCAGTCACCCGTCATCCATCAGTGACCACCACCAGACACCCATCACCCATCAGTGACCACTGCCAGACACCCGTCACCCATCAGTGACCACCGCCAGTCACCCGTCACCCATCAGTGACCACCGCCAGTCACCTATCAGTGACCATCACGAATCACCTGTCAGTGACCGTCACACCCATTAGTAAACATCACCTGTAAAAGTCTCACACATTTGGTATCGCCATACTCGGGGGGGGGGGTAGTAGAATGTATTTTGGGGTGTCATTTTTGCTAGGTACATGCTATGTGTTGGAAATATATAAATGGACACCTTTGTGTAAAAATAAAAGAGTTTTCATTTTTTTCCCACATTTTCCAAAAACTACTGGAAAAAAATGACATGTTCAAAAGACTCATTATGCATCATAGATTATACGTTGGGGTGTTTGTTTTCCAGATTGGGGTCATTTTGTGGGCAATTCCATTGTCCTGGTGCTCCAGGACCTTCAAAAGTGTAATAGGGGGTTGAGAAATGAGATGTGTAATGTGTGCTCGTAGAATGCCTGAAGGTGCTAGTTCAATGTTGGGCCTCTGTATGTGGTCAGGCTATGTAAAAGTCTCACACATGTGGTATCGCCATACTCAGGAGGAATAGCACAATGTATTTTGGGGTGTCATTTTTTCTATGTGCATGCTATGTGTTGGAAATATCTTATAAATGGACAACTTTGTGAAAAAAAATGCGTTTTCATTTTTTCCCACATTGTCCAAAAACTACTGCAAAAAAATGAACCATTCAAAAGATTCATTATGCCTCATAGATTATTTGTTGGGGTGTTTGCTTTCCAGAATGGGGTCATTTTGTGGGCATTCCATTGTCCTGGTGCTCCAGGGCCTTCAAAATATGATAGGTCTTCATGCCATTAGATGTGTAATTTATGTCCCTAGAATACCTGACGGCGCTCCCTGCATGTTGAGCCTCTGTATGTGGCCAGGCTGTGAAAAAGTCTCAGACATGTGGTATTGCCATACTCAGGAGGAGTAGTATAATGTGTTTTGGGTGTAATTTGTGGCATGCATATGCTGTGTGTGAGAAATAACCTGCTGCAATGACAATTTTGTGAAAAAAGAAAAAAAATTCTTAATTTTGCAAAGAATTGTGGGAAAAAAATAACTTCAAAAAATTCACCATGCCTCTTACTAAATACCTTGGAATGTCTACTTTCCAAAAAGGGGTCATTTTGGGGATATTTGTACTTTCCTTGCTTGTTAGGGTCTCTAGAAATGAGATAGGCTTTCAGTATATCAGGTGTGATCAGGTGTGATCAATTTTCAATGATTGGCACCATAACTTGTAGACTCTATAAGGCCCCTTTCACACATACGGACCGTTTGTCCGTTTTTCATCCATCTGTTGACGGATGAAAAACGGACATTAATGCAACTCTATGGAAAAACTGATGACAACTGATGATCAGCTATTTTCATCAGTTTTCATCCGCTTCCGTCAGCATCCGTTTTTTTGAACGGATGAAAGTCCTATTTTTCATCCGTCAAAAAAACGGATCGGACGAAAAACGGATGTAAACTGACGAACGGTCAGTTTTTCATCCGTTTTTGCATTGATAGTGAATGTAAAAAAAAACTGATGAAAAACTGATGACCACTGATGAAAAACGGATGAAAAAACTGATGAAAAACTGATGAAAAACGGATGAACTGATGAACTGATAAACTGATAAACTGATGAACTGATGAAGGGTCCGTGTGTGTGAAAGGACCCTAACTTACACAAGGACCAAATAATATACACTTATTTGGGTTATTTTTTCCAAAGATAGGTAGCAGTATAAATTTTGGCCAAAATTTACAAAGAAAATTACTAAATGCAAAATTTTATGACAGAAACAAAGAAAAGGGCATTTTTTCACAAAATTTTCAATCTTTTTTTTTTTATAGCACAAAAAAAATAAAAAAAAACCCTATTGATTAAATACCACCAAAAGAAAGCTCTGTTTGTGTGAAAAAAAGGGCACAAATTTCATATGGGTACAGTGTTGCATGACTGAGTAATTGTCATTCAAAGTGTGATAGCACTGAAAAATGGCCTGGACAGGAAGGGGGTTTTCGTGCCCAGTATTGATGTGATTAATATATTCATTGAACGCCCTCATGTGTCAAAACAGCACAGATTTTTTTCTCCAGCCAACCAGTTAGGCTGGAGAAAATAAAAGTAAGTTCCATGTGTACGGATTTCTTTGCATTACAATCACGCTGTAATTGGCCAATGAAGTCATCCCACCCTTTCCCATGGTAGTTCGCCATATCAGAGAGGATGGTCACAAGTGAAGCATACGGGATGGAGTGGAGCAAGGGGAAGAAAGAGGGGAAAAGGACCAGGTATTTACAACCAATATAAAGATAATTAGATAACCCCTTGAATCACATCACCAATGAAAAAAGGGGAATAGTGCTGCATCCCTAACAATAATCGAACAACATGAATGTGGCCCAATGGGATTTTACACAGCACTATAATCCCCCAAAAAATAGTACTAAACAAGTAAATAAGCAAAGTACAAATTTTATTAGCTCAGGGTTAAAAATGTCACAATAAAGAAGTGGTATCTAAAAAGCACTAGGAACCACACATAAAATAAAATTTGAGGAGGCCTGCCCCCTGCCAATCCAAGTTGGGGGTTGGTCAGGCAGCTCCACCCCTCTTCCCCACCCTTTCTTCCAGAACCTTCTCGAAGCAAAGGAGAGGTAACCAAGAGGTGTCACTGCCTGTTAATCACCAACCACACCCTGAGCCACTCCCAGCCCAGAATCAAAACAATCAGGCCTGACCAAATTTACCTTACCTAGCCAAAAAACCCTGCCTAAGCACCTACCTAAAGGTAGAGGGTGCTACACTCGCCCCCCACCAGATAGCAGCTAGTCCTCAGCTGGGAAATTTACAAAAAATAGCTCCTGGGCTCAGGAGCAAGGGTATCCCATAAAGAATAAGGGAGGAAAGGGAACAAACTTGGAAAAGGGGTCTGTATGTAGCCAAGTGCCCCCTTAGGGGTGGCTGGTTGATGTGGTCCATCTGTCACTCTACCATCAATCACACATTTCCTTTCACCCGGAGTCACTGAACAGGCCAGTACTTTGTTTTTTTGTTGTTTATTAGGGGAATAAACTTGGATAGGGTAGGGACGACTGTGGGATGCCCAATAGGTCAAGAAACAGGACCCTCTATATACACCTCTGTAAAAAAATAAACACTCCTTTACTTCTCTCCTGCACACACTTGCTTCTTCACGGTGAGGCCTGAAAGGATATTTATCAGACCTCCATTACATCTTCCTCCACCCTAGCCAGCACATGTTGAGGCCTGCATTCCTGATGGCTAGACCTTTGGACCGCCCATTACAGGCAAGGGCCATGGCCCTCAAAGTGTAGCTGAATACAACTGTGCTAGCAGGGTTTGATGGACTACTGCTCCCAGCACATCCTCTTCCAGGCCACCTTAGCCCTCCTGGTTGCTCTGGCCTATTCCACTGCCCAGTGACACCGCTCCCCTGACTGGCTCCTCTGACCTCCACAGACTGTCCACTGTATCCTCCCAGCCTGCTCCAGTCCTTTTCTCCCGCTCCCAGGGTCTGTCACTCAACTACACTGGTGGATCCTTTAAAGAGTCTTTCCTGTACCTCTCTGTTGCTGTCCTGCTCCCTTGTGCTGCTCCAAGGTCTCTCTCTGCTCCTGGCTGCACCCGATCTCCCTGGCCTCAAGGTCACCCCCCCCATACCGGGGGCTCCCTGGCAAGGTCTCTGCAACCTCCGCTACATCTCCACTCTTCCACCCGCCACTCTCCTCCCCCCAGCTGGACAGACCCCAATATTTAAGGAGCTTTGCCCGCTGCCAATCCAGATTAGGGATTGGTCAGGGCTCCTTAACATACCTCAGAAAGTCCCACCTCCTCCTCCATGCCCCTTCCAGAACCTCCTGGACACCAGGAGAAGGGATAACCAAGGGGTGTTCCTTCCTGCAGTCTCCAGCTCTTCCTGGGCCACTCCCTTGCCCAAATCCAAGCATTCAGGCCTACACAACAGTCAGGCCTGACTAAATTTGCCTCTCCTAGCAAAAATCTATCACCTAAGCACCTAAGGTCAAAAGGAAGGGCAGGGTCTGGCGCCCCCCCCATCCTAAAATTTCATCAGCTGCCACTGTTGGGTCGTCTGACCTACTTTGACCACCAGTGCTCTATCTCTGTAAATGGATCTTCTGTACAGTATTTAACTATTGTTTATACAGAAGAGAACGCTTAATTTTCCTTCTACAGTCAATGGACTGATAATATTTGCAAAGGGAGCTGAGAACAGGAAACATATGGAAAAGATCTGTAGTAACTAAATGCTAGCTGGAGATCGACATGCCACGTTGCACACCCATTTATTTTCTGACTGTGGAATGCATATTTACCTTGCTTGACCATTTAATCCTTTAAGCACTGCAAAAATACATCTAAAGTAATCATAATATCTAACAATCTTTTATACAAAATATATTTACTTCTTAAGCAAGCAAACATAAGTTTAAAACAAATTTAAATACAATGTTTAATGTTTAAATCTAACTCTAGCCAAAACGTTTTTTGCGTTAGCCCTTAATTCATCTAGTGAAATGTGGATAACAAGGGTCACCTGGATAAAAAGGCATTGACGTTTAGTTAAAATAAAAAATACCTGCAGTTTTAAGCCAGCCATACGTGGATCAAAATTCAGCAGGGACTGGCCAAATTTTGATCCATGTATGGGTTTGCTGGTTGTACACAAGCCGATCTAAATCAACTTGTGTACAACCAGCCTGTCACTGCAACCGACTATAGCCGGCAACACTGATCATTGTATTCTGATGATGCGCAAGGCTCCCCGCCAGCGGAATACAATAGCACAGTGGGAGCGATTCCCCATCCACATCCAGTGTTCGGATGGGGGAATTGGATCATTCGTTGGTTGAAAGAAAAAAAATATCAATGCATGAGCTGCCTTAGTCATATCACTTACTTGTAAAGAAATATGTCCCATGTTGTGCAGGCAGCTGGATCCTGTAGAGATCTTCATTGCAGGGATAGCTTGTCCTCTTCCTGCCTTTTTACTTATGGTAATGCAATGTTTAACAGCTTTGGGTCTTCAGGCTAAACGGGTGCAACATGTAACATGTTCCCGAAGGTGAACTTATCCTGTAAACCATGCTTTTTCACTTCTTGTTTGCCAGATTATTATGCTCTTTCCAGCAAATATCTCGCTCTTGTCACTCCTGCTGCTGCCTTTATCACTGCTACGACTTGTTACAGACTTTTGGCTTGTTCCTCGACTAAGCTTCTGCTTAATCCCAACCTGCGACCACTTGTTACCGACCTTTGACTTGTTTACTGACTATGCTTTTGCCTGAACCCTACCTGCTATATCAGGACCCTGGCTTGCTCACCTCCTGGTGGGGCAACCCTGAGGACCCTAGTATTGACATGCAGCAAAACCCATCTCTACCATCAGAAGCTTTGATGAAGCTAGTTAGTGCTTAGACTCTGCACCTTGGGTGAGCCTGTGTCAATCCTCCAGGAAAACGTACTGTTGCTCTTATCCAGCTGGTCAGTAGGAACCTCTCTACTAGTATAGCTACTAGACTCTGAGCTTGACCATGACAGAATAATCTGACCAATCATGGAGGTTGCTATGGCAAATGCTGTGGCTCCTTTCAGGCAAAAAAATTACAGAGCTGCAGGAGTTTGGTGTTACCTATCAAGACATATTTGCCAAACTGGAAAGTGTGTTGAAAGGGTAACTGGAAGAAATCAATGTTCTGCAGAAACAATTTCTGGACATATGTTCCTGAGATGATGCTAATGCACAAGTGCCTCTACCACTCAAATTCAATGGAGATTGCCACCATGAAAGAGGTTTCCTTAACCACTTCAATACCATGCACTTAGAACACTTCCCGCCCAGACCAATTTTCAGCTTTCAGTGCTGTTGCACTTTGAATGAGAATTGCGCGGTCGTGCAACACTGCACCCAAACAAAATTTTTATCATTTTGCTCTCACAAATAGAGCTTTCTTTTGGTGGTATTTGATCACCCCTGTTTTTATTCTTTGCACTACAAATAAAAAAAGACCAAAAATTTTGAAAAAAAAGAAAAGATTTTCTTTGTTTCTGTCATAAAACTTTGTATAAGTACATTTTATCCATCACCCATAGGCACTCCTGTGGCTACACTGATGGGCACTGATGAGGCTACACTGATGGGCACTGATAAGGCAGTACAGACTGGCACTGATGAGGTGGCAATGATAAAGTTGCACTGATGATGGGGCACATATATGTAGCACTGATGTGCACTGATAGGCGGCACTGATAAGCAACACTGACGGGCACTGATATGCGGCACTCATAGGTGGCACTGGTAGGTGGCACTGCTGGACACTGATAGGTGGCACAGGTGGCCACTGATAGGTGGTGCAGGTGGGCACTTATAGGTGGCGCTGGTGGGCACTGGTACATGGAACTGGTGTATATAGCACTGTTAGGGATGGCACTGGCAAGCATCATATATGGGCACAGTGCCATCCCTACAGTGCACTGTATTGCCCTTACCTGGTGGTCTAGTGGGGGCTCCCTGGTGGTCCTGGGCGGCCTCCATGTTGTCTCCCTGGTGGTCCTGGGTGGCCTCCTCATGGTGTCCTGGGGAGGGGCTCCCTGGTGGTCCTGGTTGGCTCCCAGGTGGTCCTGGTCGGCTCCCTGGTGATCCAGTGTGGCGATCCTGAGGGGGCTGCGCTGATAAACATTCAGTGCAGCCCCCCCCCGTCAGGAGAGCAGCTGATCGTCTCTCCACTGCTCAGCTGCACAGCCATGGGACCAGAGAAAAGGACCCAGGGACCAATGAAATGTAGGGGAGGTTAGGGGGGCCTTCCAAGGTTTCTTGCACCGGGGCCCTGAAGGTTCTAGTTAAGCCTCTGCACCGAGGGCATTGAAATTCCTTGCTTTGCTATACCAGACTCTGGGTCTGGGAGGAACTTTATGAACAGAGTTTGCCCAAAGCAATAATATTCAAACAAGTAATAAATCTAATCTCTATAATGGTTCAGCACTATTCCTCCATAAGATCTCATATATAGTTGTGAACACTCTAAAATATTCCTCAAAAGGTAATATCAAACAATCACACAATAAAAAAAAATAAAAAAAACTGATAAATATTAAATTCAAAATATAAGTCCTTTGTATATAATAATCCCACAGCGCACTTCCTTCCTATTTTGCTTATTTATCGTGCTTTATCCTTTAGGCCTCATACACACGGGTGTATGTTAAAAAATAAGCAAAACGTCGGGCCCGACGTCAGGGAAAAAATCTGCGTTTTTTTCGGCTTTTGCATCCGAGTTCATAAGCGTTATTGAGCGTCAGCGTCAATAGGCGTTTTTTATTTTAAATCCTCTGCTATTTTTCAACCTAAAAACGTTGGCGCCAAAAACGCCAAAACATTACAGCCCCAGAACACGCTGGCCGTGGGTTCTAGTTTCCGCTCACTAACACTGACGCCCCCTACAGCTCAAAAACGTTGGCGTTTTTATAAGGCCATTGACTAACATGGAGAGCTGCACAAAAAGCCAAAAAACGTTGGCGTCAAAAAAAGTCCATGTGTATGAGGCCTTAAAGGTGTGCTCTCATCTGATGAGTTTGACCCTGCTTCTCAGTATAGGTCAAATATTGTATATATGCATTTCTTCAATCCTCCACACTCATCATTTCCCCGATATTCAGTGTATCATGTGAAAAGAAAAAAACGTTATGGTGCCTAATCCCTTTGTAGCACCCTCCTAGATAGGTGCTAGGAAGTGTATATAGTTTTTCTTTTCTGCTTAATAGGGAAGCAAATTTAGGTGCTGTCTGCTTAACAGGGAGCAGTAATTGATTAGAGGTGTCTGCACAGTGTGCTCTGGCTACAGCTCATGCTGTATTGATGTTTCACACTGATCCAATAGCAAGAAGGCATACTGGACAATGGGAGGAAACCTAGCAGATGAGAGCATGGATGCAGATACAGCCCTGGCCAATTAGAAGGGGATGTGCCCAAAGGAATGCTGGGTGCATGTATTTAAGTCTGAGGAGCACATGGGCTCAGGGTTCCAGTCCAGCCCACCTCTAAGGAGAGAGGTTCTAGTGGGGAGGAGGCGGCTGCTTCTCCCCAGCATGGAAGGCCATGTGGCCTCAGATGCCAGATCTGAGGGCCTGAAGCCTGAAAACTACAACCCAGAGTTCCTGTGCAAGCTAACTGAGGGAGGAAGTTTATGGATCTGGTCTGCGGTCACTGGTAGAGAGTGTCTCTTGGAAGTTAGAAGGAGGCTACCAGCTGTCCTTGGACATTTGTGAGTACAGACCCCGTAAAGGGATCCCTGAGACTGAGTGTTGCTAAAATCCCCCTCTTG
>BLSH010371218.1:29630-51943 GCA_018402905.1 Glandirana rugosa | reverse complement strand
GACCAAATTGATCACGATTCTGCAACCAATTCTTGGTCCAGCAACTCCTCTCTCTCCTTCTCCTACGTTGGTTTCGGGTCCAAGCCAGAACTCCTAGGCCAACAGCAGCGAGATTTCTCTCTCGAGAAGGCAACATGGTTGACGAACGAGCGTCCAGAAACGAGCCAAAGAACGATCCAAAAAGAACGATCTGAAGAACGATCTGAAAGTCGCGAATCAACACACACCAAACTTCAACTAACACGAGATTAGATGAAGGAGCCCAAAGGGTGGCGCAATGATACCAGCACTTCCTCTTTATACGCGCGTTCGCGTCATCACGTTCGGCCGGTCGTACGTTGCACACACGACTGTCGTGTGCATGTCAGTAGGCTACATACGACCGTCAACGTACGATTCAACACGGTCGTACGCGCGATCGTCGTCCCGTGTGTACGGGGCATTAGACTCTGCGCCCTGGGGAATCTTATGCTCTAGCTCCCTGTTCGATCCATGTCAGTGCTCAGGTGGAGCTGCTTTCCTGCACCACCCAGAACTCCATCTGTAGCACTCAGACGAAAGGTCCATAAGCTTAGCATTGCGCTCCTGACCCCAGCGATGTGCATCTGTCACCTGGACACGGGTGACCTGACAGTTTGCTTGAGCCATGGACCCAGCTGATGTACCGCTACACGCGGATGATCAGCTGCAGGGCATAGTCCCCAGACTAGAGACCCAGGAATCTAATCAGACCCAGGTGATGCGATTTCTTCAGGATTTGGCTTCCCACTTTGAACAGCTTCAGGCCTCTTTAGGACCCCCGGTTCGACAACCTCAACCGCAATCTGCTGCCGCATCTGTTCTGGTCGCAGCCACTAACCCTTACCAGCTCCACCCCATTACTCTGGGGACCCCAAGGCCTGCAGGGGGTTCCTTAGCCAGTATACCATTCGTTTTGAACTCCAGCCCCAAAATTTCCTGTCTGAACGAGCAAAGGTAGCCTATATTATTTCTCTTCTGTCTGGAGAGGCTTTAGCCTGGGCTGCCCCTCTGTGGGAGAAAAATGATGCAGTGGTTTCTAGCCTCCACCAAGAGTCTGCTTTTGTGGGACAGTATGCTCTTCATTTTCGTATACTAACTACTGAGCTGCGCTGGAACAATGAGGCCTTAGTTGCAACCTTTTTACATGGCCTCTCTGACAGTGAAAGACAAATTAATGGGAAGAGCCATCCCCACTGTTCTGGACGATGTCATCTCCTTGTTTAACCAAATTGCTGTTCGTTTTCAGGAAAGGACCCTAGAAAAGAGACGCCAGCACTCCTTGGTCCTTAATCAGGCTGAGCTCCCCTCTATTTGACCTGTGGAGCATTCCCAGCCAGCTGAGGAACCTATGCAGCTGGGCCAGACCAGATTATTTTGTGAAGAACGTGCTAGGCGCAGAACTCTGGGCCTGTGTCTCTATTGTGGGTGCAAAGGTAATTTTCGTGACATACCCTCACTTCATCCAGGAAACGCTCGGGTCTAATACATCTGGAAGGTGGAGTATTGGACCCAGAAATATCACCTTCTCATCTCATTCTTTCGGTGTTCCTTCATGTTGGCAATTCCTCTTATTCGGTCTTGGCATATCTGGATTCTGGAGCTGCTGACAATTTCATGGACTGGCAAACTGCATCTTCCATGAACCTTACACTTTCACCCTTCACCACTCCATTGGTTGTCTCGGCGATTGATGACACTGTTCTTCCAGGAGGCCCTATCCGCTTCCAGACCCTCCCTATTAAGATGTTGGTAGGGGTACTCCACCATGGGTGGATATCCTTCCTTATCCTACCTGAGGACTCATCTCCTATTGTATTGGGCCTTCCTTGGTTGCAGCTCCGCTCTCTACACGTTGACTAGACTTCTGGGCAGATCCTGGCTTGGGGTCCCTCCTGTTTCTTGTCCTGCCTACTCAAGGTGTCCCCAAAGGAGAGACTTCCTGTTGCCGCCACCTCAGTATCTTCTGCTCTTCTTTTTGCATATAGCGATTTCCGGGATGTGTTCTGTCATAAATCAGCTGAGGTGCTTCCTCCTCACAAGTCCTTTGACAGTGCTATTGACCTTGTTCCTGGAGCAACGCTGTACAGGGGTCGTACCTACCCCCTATCCATCCCAGAGAGCCAGGCCATGTCAGAATATGTTGCAGAAAGTCTAGAGAAAGGATTCATTTGAAAATCCTCATCGCCTGCCGGAGTAGGGTTCTTTTTTGTTGCCAAGAAGGATGGTAATTTAAGACCCTGCATTGACTATCGAGGCTTAAATGCAGTGACCATGGGCGTAGCATGAAGGGGTGCAGGAGGTGCCAGAGCAACCATGTGTTTAGCTCCAAGGGGCCCATGGCTCCCTGCGTTCATTCAAAAATCCAGCATGTACAACCAGAAAAACCTGGAAACAGACTCCAGGTCCGATCCACCTTGTGTCTCCTAGGGCCCCAGCTGAGCTCTGTAATCCAGCCCAGAGCTTCTAGTTTGCCTTCTTCCCAGACCACACTCCTTTCCCCCTCTCATTGGCTGGAGGAGAGACATCTGAGTTCTGGCTTAGGATTAGCAGCCCAGGACAGGAGCTTCTAGGTAAGAAACACACTTCTGTGCAGGAGAGTTCTCTCATGTGGGAACAGATTATAACAGGCACACTGGCGTGGCATCTGACCTGCCAGCACAGACACAACACAGACTCACAGACAGTCAGAAAAGTTTTGTAATGTAAATGATCTTAACACATCCTGGAGGGCCCCTCCCCCCACCAACCTGAAATGGGGACTGATGTTGAGAGGTACTCTGATGTGATGCAGGGGGACTCTTTTGTGATGTGGGCTCTGATGTGATGCAGGAGGCACTCATGTGATGCAGGGGGCTCTGATGTGATGCAGGGGGCTCTGATGTGATGTGGGCTCTGATGTGATGCAGGGGGACTCTGATGTGATGCAGGGGGCTCTAATGTGATGCAAAGGGGCTCTGATGTGATTCAGGGAGTTCTGATGTGATGCAGGGGACTCTGGTGTGATGCAGGGGGGCTCTGGTGTGATGGGGAGGGCTCTGATGTGATGGGGGGCTCTGGTGTGATGCAGGGGCTCTGATGTGATGCAGGGGGACTCTGATGTGATGCAGGGGGACTCTGATGTGATGCAGGGGGCACTGATGTGATGGGGGGCTCTGATGTGATGGGGGGAGCTCTGATGTGAAATGGGGGCTATGATGCGAAATGGAGGGGGCTCTGATGTGAAATGGGGACTCTGTCCATTGCTCTACTGACTGACAATATCCACTAAGGTGGGCTAAGTCTAGATTTTTGCAGCGTCATTTGTTTTATTTTTTCTAAGTTTTCCCTACTGTTAAGTTTGGCCTTGCTGGTTAATTTCTTAAATAAGGATGCTGAACCCCGGAGATCTTTGATCGCTCTCATATTCGGGGAGGTCTCCACTCCTCAGAGGTTGTCTGCTCCGTATTACACGGTGTCCCTGGGTAAAAGTGCTTGCTGTTGTCACCTTGTGTAGGTAATTCAGTAAACTCCGGGGCCCACCAAGGCCCATCCTGGGCACTCTGAGTTTCCAGTTTCACCTACACAGAGTGACAGGGCAAGCACGCTGTAAAAGCAGCAGATGGTAATGGGGGGGGGGGTCCAGGTCAGCTTTTGCATCAGGGCCCACAAGCTTCAAGCTACGCCTCTGGCAGTGATAATCAAATATCAATACCCCTTACCCTTAAGGCCCCTTTCACACTGGGGCGCTTTACAGGCGCTATTTAGCTGAAAATAGCGCCTGTAGAGTGCCTCTCCATTAAACCCAGTGTGTCCTTTCACACTGGGGCAGCTAGCGAGCGAAAAATCAAACTTCTGCAAGCATGATTTTTGGGGTGGTGAAGGAGCGGTGTATATACACTGCTCCTCCACTGCGCCTGCCATTGGCATGAATGGCCAGCGCTCCCGAAGTGAAGCCGGCACTTTTAACCCCTATTTAACCCCTTGTGGGGGGGTTAAAAGTGCCTCGCTACCGCCTGAATAGCGGCGCTAAATTTACCGCTGACGCTTGGGCGGTCCCAGTGTGACATGGGTGACAGGGGCCTTAAGGATATGTAAAGGTTTGATTTTTAAAAAACATGTTACATGTTATACTTACCCTCTCTGTGCAGTTGGTTTTGCACACAGTGGCCCCGATCCTCCTCTTTTGTGGTCCCTCACTCCCCACTCCTGGCTTCTCCTCTTCTCAAGTGCCCCGTCAGGGAAGCGCTTTCCCTGGGGGCACTCGTGCAGATGAGCTCCTGTGTTAGGGTTGCCACCTCATCCCTTTAAACCCGAACACATATGGATTACACAAGTTCTGAGGCTAACTGAATGCAGATAAGGCACCAAGTGAGTTTAATTACCACCTTAATCAGCCACAGAACCTGTGTAATTCATATGTGTTCGGTTTTATTGGGATGAGGTGGCAACCCTATCCTGTGTCCTGCTGCTGCATCCATTGACACAAACAGCAGGACTCGGCTCCGCCCCCTGGCTCCCATGTCATTGGATTTGATTGACAGCAGCGGGAGCCAATGGCTACTGATCCCTGTCATTGGGATCAGTTAGATCTGTCATACCCCTGCCAGCCCAGCCCCCAGTTAGAACACGCCTAAGGAACACAATTAACCCCTTGATTGCCCCCTGCAGGTTAATCCCTTCCCTGCCAGTGACATTTACACAGTAATCAGTGACTATTTTTATATCTGATCGCTGTATAAATGTCAATGGTCCCAAAAAAGTGTCAAAAATGTCCAATATGTCCGCCGCAATATTGCAGTCCTGATAAAAATTGCAGATCGCCACCATTACTAGTAAAAAAAAAAAAAGTAAAAACGCCATAAATTAATTCTCATGGTTTGTAAACACGGCAACTTTTGCCCAAACCAATCAATATAGGCTGATTGCGATTTTTTTTTTTTTTACCACAAATATGTAGAAGAACACAAACTGATGAATACATTTTTTAAAATATTCTTTTTGGGATATGTATTATAGCAAAAAGTAAAAAAATGTTTTTTTTTTTAAATTGTCCCTATTTTTTTGTTTATATTGGTGATCAGAAGTGACGCAGAGGTGATAAAATACCACCAAAAGAAAGCTTTATTTGTGGGGAAAAAAAGGACAACAATTTTTTTTGGGTACAACGTCGCACAACCGTGCAATTGTCAGTTAAATATATTGTGCCTGGGGGGTCCCCTTAGTCTGCCTGTAAAGTGGCGCATCTGTGTGATGTTTAGAACAGTGCCGCAGCAAAATTACATTTCTAAAGGAAAATTGTTATTTAAAGAGGAACTGCAGTCTGTTCACATAATTTCTAATAAAAACATACTTGCCATTCTGAAGC
The DNA here is from genome assembly GCA_018402905.1 of Glandirana rugosa. Classification (NCBI taxonomy): domain Eukaryota; kingdom Metazoa; phylum Chordata; class Amphibia; order Anura; family Ranidae; genus Glandirana; species Glandirana rugosa. Next base: position 46,578 of record BLSH010371218.1, on the reverse strand, counting down.
TTCCCTCTAACCACTTTGCATATTATTTTATATATACTGTGATTCTGTCCTTGCCAAATATGCTGCAGAAATCTCCCTCCATTGAGTCTGGCTGCAATCATTTTAACTGTGGGCAGCTGAAGCTGCTGCCTGTTCACTTCCCTGATTCACACAGACACACACCTCCAGCTCTGCAGCTCTCATTGGCCCTCTTATGACTCACCCCTCCCTTCCTGGCAAACTCTCATGAGAGTGAAAGAGAGAGCTGTGCATGATTTCAGACGCCGTGGCACTTTTCCAGCCAAGAAACAGGAAGTGGGCTGTATAAGGTATTTACTGGCAGAAAAACAATGGTTTACTATCCAAAGTTAGAACAACAAAGGCAGAGGATTTAATAGATGGAAAGATGAAAAAAATGACTGAAGTTCTGCTTGAAACTTGATTGCGGCTGTAATATATTGCCGGCTCCCGGGAATATAGATAAAAAAAATCACTGAAAAAATTGTGTGGGGTCCCCCCCAGTCCATACCAGGCCATTCGAGTCTGATATGGATTTTAAGGGGAACTCCATGGCAAAATTATAAAAAATTTGACGTGGGGTCCTCCCCAAAATCCATACCATACCCTTATTCGAATATGCAACCCGGCCAGGCAGGATAGGGGGGGACGAGCGAGCCCCCCCTCCCCTCCTGAACCATACCAGGCTACTGCGCCCCACCCCAAAGCACCTTGTCCCTATGTTGAAGGGGACAAGAGCCTCTTCCCGACAACCCTGGCAGATGGTTGTTGGGGTCTGCGGGTGGGGGCCTTATCGGAATCTGGAAGCCCCCTTTAACAAGGGGGCCCCAGATCCCGCCCCCCATGTGAATGGGTATCGGGTACCCCTACACATTTACCAAAAATGTTTCAAAAACTAAAAACCGCAGGAGACAGTTTGGGACAAGCATTTATTAAAAAAAAGTGTCCTGCAATGTAATCCATGTCAATCACAACGCAGACGACCAAAAAATAAAATGCATCCGCCTCATTCAGAGGCAACTCGCCGAATGGGCTGTCTATGCTATGCCAGTTTATTTATAGGCAAGGGCGGGACCAATCACGGCTGATCACAGTGTAAATAGGAAGAGCCGTTTATCGGCTTTTCCTCTGCTCAGGTCTGCAGACCTGAGCAGCGGAGAGCCGATCGGCTGCTCTCCTGACAGGGGGGCTGCGCTGAACATTTATCAGCGCAGCGACCCTCAGGATCACCCCACTGGACCACCAGGGAGCCTGCCCAGGACCACCAGGGAGCCCCCCCGGACATCGCAAAGAGGCCGTCCAGGACCACCAGGGAAGGAAAACAGAGGCTGCCCAGGACCACCAGGGAGCCCCCACTAGACCACCAGGTAAGGGCAATATAGTGCACTGTAGGGATGGCACTGTGCCCATGTATGATGCCTGCCAGTGCCATCCCTAACAGTGCTTGTTGCACCAGTGCCCACCACTGCCACCTATCAGTTCCCACCTGTGCCCACCTGTGCCACCTATCAGTGCCCACCTGTGCCACCTAAAAGTGCCCACCTGTGCTACCTAAAACTGCCCACCTGTGCCACCTAAATGTGCCCACCTGTGCCACCTAAAAGTGCCACCTATCAGTGCCCATCAGTGCCCAGTGCCACTTATCAGTGCTGCCTATGAGTGTCCATCAGTGCCGCATATCAGTGCCACGTATCAGTGCCCGTCAGTGTTGCTTGTCAGTGCCGCCCATCAGTGCTGCATATGTGCCCCATCATCAGTGCAACCTTATCAGTGCCACCTCATCGGTGCCAATCTGTACTGCCTCATCAGTGCCCATCAGTCTAGCCTCATCAGTGCCCATCAGTGTAACCACATCAGTGCCCGTCAGTGAAGGAGAAAATGTACTTTATACAAAGTTTTATGACAGAAACAAAGAAAAATGTTTGGTTTTTTTCAAAATTTTCGGTCTTTTTTTTTTATAGCGCAAAAAATAAAAACTGCAGGGGTGATCAAATACCACCAAAAGAAAGCTGTATTTGTGGGAACAAAATGATAAAAAGATTGTTTGGGTACAGCATCGCACGACCGCGCAATTCTCATTCAAATCGCAACAGCACTGAAAGCTGAAAATTGGTGTGGGCCGGAACTGTTCTAAGTGCCCGGTATTGAAGTGGTTAAAGAGAAATACAGCAACAACTTCTTCCTACAGCTCCTTTCTATCTCTGCTTTTTGTTCTATCTTTTCTGCTTGCAAAATGTCTGGGCCATCAGTGTATAAGAAGATGAACAAAGATGAGTAACGCCAGTAACAAAACTTGTAAAGACATGATAAAGACCCTACAGGAGAATGATATCCGAGCAGACCTGAACTCGGGGGAACTTGAAGCTGAAGGTGTTCCCGATATTCCAGAGGCAAGTGATTCAGACTCAACGACCTCACAGGATAAGCAAAGAGGGACTGACACGGGAATACTACTGATTGTCCCTTCTGGGCCACAGAAGGAGCAGGCTAGCCCCAGATTGCCCGCAAACAGCAGAGACTCTCCTCAAATGCGGGAAACACTCCAGTGCATCAGCAAAATGGATCCTGGGATGTACCTGCAGTTTCTGGAATGCCAGGCTGAGAGGGAGGCTGCAGAACGCCGGGCTGAGAGAAAGGCTGATCGCCGGCACAAATTGGAGATGTTGAGCCTACAACAGCAGCACCGACAGGCTCAGAACCTTGGATCCCTAAAGCCCAGGGACACCTCTCTGTCTGCAAGCCCAGCCGCTAAATTTCCAGTCATGGAAAAGGACAGTGACATTGACTTGTATCTACTGTCGTTTGCAGAAACTTGCCGTCAGTACCATTTGCCCCCCGCACAATGGGCTCGGTACCTGACACCAGGGCTACGAGGTAAGGCCCTGGACGCGTATGTCGAACTGCCAGTGGAGCAGGACGAGGATTATGAAGCCATAAAGGCAGCAATCATTCATAAGTATCGATTAACCCCTGAAGTATACCGAAAACGGTTTAGGTCCCTGCAAAAAGGGCCTGGGGACTCTTATATGGATGTGGTAACCATTTACATATCACATTCCAACAGTGAACTAGGAGCCTGAAAGCCACTTCTTTTGAGGCCCTGGAAAATCTCATGATTGAAGATCAGCTCCTGCACATCTGTCCTCCAGACTTCAGACAGTTTGTGCTAGAGCGGCAGCCTGGTTCTGCTATAGCTGCAGCACACCTGGCCGATACCTTTGTAAATACTCGGGTATTGGACCATCGCAAAGCTCCATTGAATGGCTGGAAAGGGGGAAAATCGCACGTGGCAACCCCTCCACTGCCGGCCAACCAAGCCTCTCAGCGGTCTGAAACTGCAGTCCCTGGCGTCAAACCCGCCCTGACTGATAACCGCAGGTGTTACACCTGTGGCAAGCCTGGCCATCTGCGAACACAGTGCCGAAGACAATGACATCATCTGGCCACCTGGCCAGCAACCCTTCTGCAGTGCTGTTCGTCAGTGGGAGACCCCAAGGACCCAATGCCAACTTGCAGCCAGTCATCGTGGGTCACCGGACTGTAACGGGTATCCGGGGACACAGGAGCTGAAGTCACCTTGGTCGGACCGGAGGTGATAGAAGAAACGGACATCATCCCTGAGAATTTCCTCACCCTCACCAGAGTTGGGGGAACTCGCTCCCGCATACCCCGGGCCTATGTGTACATTGATTGGGGTGCTGGGAGTGGGATGAGAGAGGTGGGAGTTTCTGAGCAGATTCCCACTGCTGTGTTGCTGGGTGCTGACTTGGGACACTTGTCTCCTACTATGCCCCTGCTGTGGACACCCCCTTGGAAACCTCTAGACTCCCTAAGGTACTGTGTGCAGATGTGGGTATGATATCTGGGCAACCTGGGGAGGGGAAGGGGGAAGTGGAAATGCAAGGTTCTCCTTCTTCAGAGAAAGCAGAAGAGACACCGTTGATTGTAAAGGTAAATGATGTATGTGCCAATGGTGTTACACGTATACCTGTCAAATATATTGTTGATAATGATGACAATGTATTACCCATACCGGTGGTCACTCGCAGTGCTGCAAGGGCTGCAGAGGTACAGGCTAGAGTTGCTGAACAGCAGGAGGAGGTCTCTGGGCCCTCTCTATTGGGCCTCAGCAGCTGCCCTCGTTTGCCACAGGACTGCTGGCTGGGACTTTGGTTCAGCCTTTGAAGCAGCACTGCAGACAGACCAAACACTGACACAACTGAGGAGTTTAGCTGACAGCCCCCCTGCCGTGAATGACAAACAAAAGATTTACTGGGACAAAGGAAAGCTGTACAGGGAGAGTTTGACTGCAGGGGAAAACGAGTTAGGAAGCAGGCAGCTGGTGGTACCAAGCCAATTCAGGGGACAGCTCCTAAAGGTGGCTCAAGAGATCCCCCTAGCAGGTCACTTGGGGATCACTAAGACCCGGGGGCGGTTAATACATAACTTTTATTGGCCCACCATGCTGACAGACATAGCTGACTACTATCGGTCCTGTGATACCTGCCAGGGAGTTGGCAAGGTAGGAAATGTACACAAGGTTCCGTTAAAACCTTTGCCTGTGATTGATGAACCTTTTAAGAGGGTAGCAGTGGATATTGTTGGGCCTCTAGCCATCCCCAGCAGTTCAGGCAAACATTTTATCCTGACAGTCGTTTACTATGCCACGCATTACCCAGAGGCGGTGGCTCTCTCCTCCCTCCATGCAGACAAGGCCACTGATGCTCTGCTGGGAATCTTCACAAGAGTGGGATTCCCAGCCGAGCTCATTAGCGATCAACGCCCTCAGTTTGTGTCTGATTTGATGCACTCTCTCTATCAGAAAATACAGATGACGCATATCATGGCCAGTCCTTACCATCCACAAACAAATGGCTTGTGCGAGCGTCTCAATGGTACCCTGAAACAAATGCTGTGCACCTTTGTGGAGTCCCAGGATAAGGACTGGGAAAGGTACCTGCCTCATCTGCTGTTCGCTTACAGAGAGGTGCCCCAGGAGTCCACAGGCTTTTCGCCATTTGAGCTGTTGTACAGACAGAGGGTAAGAGGACCCCTGGACCTAATCCGTGAGACCTGGGAGGGCAAGATCGCCGACCCAGAAGTCTTTTTTGTGGATTACATCCTGAGATTCCGGGATAAAATGGAGGTGTTGGTGGGGATTGTGTGGGAAAACATGACCCAGGCCCAGACCAGGCAGAAACGTTGGTATGACCGCAATGCTAGGGAGTGGGCATATAACGTTGGGCAGATGGTGTATGTTCTGCTCCCCTTGCGGCAGAACAAACTCCAGGCCGCATGGGAAGGCCCGTACCCCATTACCCAGCGTCTGAATGATGTTACATACCTAGTCTGGTTGGGGGAAGGGAGTAGACGGCAGAAGGCCTTCCATGTGAACATGAGTAAAGCCCATCATGAGCGCACGGCCTATGCCATGCCGGTCTGCAGCAGGCCAGAGCCTGAAGAGACTGACCCACTCTTAGACTTGTTAGCTGACACCAGGGAGGTCAACTCCGACCTCCTGATAAACCCCAACCTTACCCCCGCACAGGTACCTGGAAAGTGCTGGCAGTCCATGGGAGCCGGTTGACAGGGAAACCAGGGTGGACAGACCTTGCTGTCCACCAGGTGGACACTGGGGCACATCCCCCCATTAAACAGTCAGCCTATTGCGTCTCTCTGGAGGTGCTGGCTGACATGGAGTCAGGTGGAGGAGATGCTGCAGCTGGGGGTAATTTGGAGGTCCCATGGTGCCTGGTCTCCAAAAAGGATCAGACGACCAGGTTCTGTGTGGACTACCGAAAGCTGAATGCGATCACCACTGCAGACGCCTACCCCATGCCTCGGATCAATAAGTTGTTGGATAGGCTGGTGGCAGCCCGTTATATCACAATCATGGATCTGAGCAGGGGGTATTGGCAGATTCCTCTGGCCCCTGAAGCTCGGGAAAAGTCAGCCTTCATCACCCCATTTGGCTTTTTTGAATTTACCGTCATGCCGTTTGGGATGAAGAACGCCCCAGCTACCTTCCAGAGGGCCATGAATAACTTAATGGAGAGGATGGAAACCCTTGCCGTGGCTTACCTGGATGACATTGCGGTGTTCAGCCCTACCTGGGAGGAACACTTGGTGCACCTGTCACGGGTCCTGGACCAACTGACAGCTGCTAATCTGACTGTCAAGCCCAGCAAGTGTCAGATCGGCATGACTGATGTCCAGTACCTGGGACACCAGGTGGGAGGAGACACTCTAAGACCCGAGACAGGGAAGGTGGAGCCCATATTGGCCCGGCCAACCCCTCAAACCAAGAAACAGGTTATGTCATTTTTGGGGACAGCAGGCTACTATAGGAAATTTGTAAGTAACTATAGTAGCCTGGCAAAACCTTTGACGGACTTAACCAAGAAGAAACTGCCCAAAGTGGTGTCCTGGACACCAGAATGTGAGAGGGCCTTTTAGGTGCTACAGGTGCTACAGGCTCCCGACTTCACCCGCCGTTTCTTAGTGCAGACTGATGCCTCTGCCTATGGGTTGGGTGCATTCCTGAGGCAAGCGGATGACACCGGAGAGGAACATCCCATCCTCTATCTGAGCCGGAAGCTGCTTCCCAGGGAAGTAGCATATGCCACGATAAAAAAGGAATGTCTCGGGGGGGGCGTGGCCTGGACATGGAAGCGTGAGGACGTGTCTCTCTCCCGCTCCACTTCCACCGCAGCTTTCATAAGCCGAAACTAGGTGTGATTCACCAACACCGACTCAGGAACATGTCCCAGCGGCGGAGAACATCCTCCCAACCACCACCGCATGGGCGTAGGGGCCCGATCGATTCATTCTTTCAGGAGGCCTCAGGAACCGGGAAGCGTGGCCCCAAGATGGCGGCTCAATCGCAGGCCGCAAAGCACGTGGCCCGGCCGCCGAAACAACAAGCCTCACAGATATCCTCCCCACAGTTGGTGAGTGACTCTGCACCCTCCCCGGGCTCCTCTTGCTCCCCAGACCACCGTTCAGAGATGGGGGACATAGCGGGGGACAGTGATCTGAGACGCCATATCTGGTCCCTTACAACTAAGGAGGACCTGGAGCGATTCACTGCTAGGGTGGAACAGGCCTTCACTCGGGACATTGCTCAGTTACAAGCTGATACTATGCAGCTGGGAGAGCGGGTAGAAGCACTGGAGAATAGGGTGGAGGAGACACTACCACATATATCTACATTGCAAGACAAAATTGTGGCCCAGGACCTGAAGCTTGACGCCATACTGTCCCAGTTGGATGACTTGGAAAACCGCAGCAGGCGGGTGAATATCAGGATCCGCGGCCTGCCTGAGGCACCTAGGGACATTGTACCCACCTTAACAGATATTTTTAGAGATATCCTGGGACTGTCTGCAGATTCACCTGTTGAAATAGATAGGGCCCATAGAGCCCTCAGACCACCCTCCCAGGACGCAGAGAACCCGAGGGATATCATCTGCAAGCTACATAAGTATACGATGAAGGAAAGGATTATGCAAAGACTACACAACAAACCCTATTATGAGTTTGATGGGGCAAAGCTTTATTTTTACCAGGACCTCTCCAGACACACGCTTATGCAACGAAGGGCTTTGCGCCCTGTGCTGGATGCAATCCTGTCAGTCAGCCTTTCATATAGCTGGGGTTTCCCTTTCAGCCTCCAGGTGAAAAAAGAGGGCAGACAATACACACTATGCTCTAATGATGATTTACCCCTTTTCAGCAAATCCCTGGGCCTTGGGGAGGTGGATTTCCCTGATTGGAGGGGCAACCCAGAGCTTTTAAACATTCCCCTCCCACAGAACTGGCTCCAAGCTAACAGCAAGCGCCGCTCCAGGGCTCAAAGACGCCGTACCCCAGATGCCTCGCCGAGGCCGTTGGCCCCAAGAGACTGATCTGCGGAGATTCTGTTGTCCTCCTTTCCTCACCTTTGAATAGAACATTCAGACAGTCAAAGACTGAGGCGCCCACTCAAGGGGGTAATAACCAGACACACGTTAAAGATTGCCACCTTTCCATGGAAGATGCCCAGGCCCCTAGGGGGAACTACACAAAACATGGCTGGGTTATTGCTGCCCGGTCTCCTATAGAAAATCCACCTAGTTTACAGACTGAAGCACGCCAGAAGCGGTGTGCGTGGCGGACATGTTGTAGAGCTCCTTGGCTCACCTTATTTGGGCTATGGTCCCCCAAGTAGGCCCTCCCATTTGTGGAGTGATCCCTGGGTGGGACGGTGGGCGGGGTGGGTTGGTTACCCCTTGGAGGTGTTGTGGTGTGGAACCCCACGAGCCCATAGTATTGATACCGCCCCGGTCCGCACATAGCGCACTGGGGCGGTTAAAATGTTTTTGTTTAATGTTTGACATTACTAACGTTTTTTGTCTTTCCTTCCTCATCACTCTGTTCTTCTCACTTTCCCTTTTTTCTACCATTTCCTCCTCTAACTCATCACCTGCTCTTTCCTATCCCATACTATGGTTCCTGGTGCCCGCCACCCTGGAGGCTGCCCAGAGGGACGCGGACTGCCCCCTCTGCCGTGATACCCGACCAAAACCGCCATGGCATCTCTCAAGGTAATCACTTACAATGTCAGAGGCCTATGCTCCCCCCACAAACGAGGTAAGCTTTGGATAGAACTTAAAAAGTTAGGGGATCAGGTCGTTCTCCTGCAGGAGACCCACTTCTCCTCCCGATCCGTGCATAGACTCCCCACCCATTTATTTAGTCAATGGTTCCAATGCCCTTCACCGACCCCCAAGTCCAAAGGCACAGCTATAGCATTCCACAGATCTTGCCCCTTCCAGCCTTTGGAGCACATGTCAGACCCCCAAGGTAGATTCATCTTTGTTAAGGGTTTATTGGCGGGTGTAAAATACACTTTTGCATCAATATACGCACCCAATTCTAGCCAACTCACCTTCTTGGACAAAACTCTGGAACTCCTAGCCGAGTTTAGGGAAGTACAAGTAATAGTGGGGGGAGACTTTAATGTGAGCCCAGACCCATTGCTGGACACGTCACACAGCCGCTCGACACACAATCATGCATTCCTCAAACATTTCCCCAAGACTATGCAATCCCACCACCTGTTTGACAGCTGGAGGATCCTGCACCCATCAGAGAGGGATTATAGTTACTTCTCCTCGGTACATAACATATACACCAGGATTGACCTCCTGTGTGTGGGCCAGTGTACACTGGAGCACTTGCGGGGGTCGTCCATCGGGAACATCACCCTGTCAGATCATGCCCCAGTATCAGCTAATATAAAGATACCCCATACCTCAAAGCGAACGTGGTCATGGCGTCTAAATGAAAACTTGCTAGATGACCCAGTGGCAGTTGCAGCGGTGACTAAGACCATCACCCAGTACTTCACAGACAACGTAGGTGTAGGGGTTGGAGAGGGAATGGTGTGGGAAGGCCACAAGGCCGTAGTACGGGGCAAACTAATCTCCCAGGGAACCAGATGCAAAAAGGAGAGGCAACTGGAATATCAAAGGGTGATGACAGCTCTCCAAAAGGCAGAGCTGCAACACAAACGAGGGGGAACACCGGAGGCCCTTGCAAGACTGCAGGAGCTGAGAAATCTGCTCTCACGCCTTCTGGACCGCAAGGTCCGCCGACAACTGCGGTACATCTCACATAAGTTCTATGAACAAGGTAACAAATGCGGGAGAATGTTAGCTCGGGCCCTACGCAAGCGCAGGGCACAGACGGCGGTACACAAACTGCGTACGGAAACGGGAGAAGAGGTGTCATGCCCATCCGGAATAGCTGCCGAGTTCGGCAAATTCTACGCCAGACTGTACTCATTGGTTCCCGGGAAAGCCAGGAGGAGGGGGAGAGCAAGCGGGCGAAGGTGCGGGAGTACATCAAGGCTTCTGGTCTAGGGTAGGGAGGCCCGCGATAATTCCCTTAAAGCCATCCACTTGGTACACTGGGCGAGAATCCACCCGGAATCTGGGCCCTGTCTAATTCTTTCAACAGATGCTGAGAAGGCCTTCGACCGGGTGGATTGAGTCTTTCTTAGAGTAGTACTGGAGGCGTTGGGGTTGGGACCACACATGCTGGACTGCATAGCGGCACTTTATTCGGCACTCAGCGCGCGGGTTAGGGTGAATGGTGTCTTCTCCCCTCAATTTGTGATTAGGAATGGGACGAGGCAGGGGTGCCCCTTGTCCCCCCTGCTGTTCGCCCTAGTGTTGGAACCACTCTTGCGGACGATCAGAGCTAATCCAAATATCAGGGGGATGAGAGTGGGGAGCGCTGAACACAAACTGTCTGCATATGCGGATGATGTGCTCTTCCACATCTCAGATCCCCTGGTGTCACTGCCTAACCTCATGCAGGAGCTACAGAGCTATGGGGACCTTTCTAATTTTAAAATAAACTACACAAAATCAGAGATTATGCCACTCACTCTACCTGCGCAACTGGAGTCCAGCCTGCGGGCCGCGTTCCCCTTCTCTTGGACAAAATCCTCTCTGAAATACCTGGGGATTCAATTGACAGACCGATTCGAGACCCTTTACAGCTATAACTACCCCACCTTGCTGGCAATGATAGTTAAAGACCTCAAAACCTGGGCAAAAACAGCATTTACTTGGCTGGGAAGGGTGAACATTCTGAAAATGAATGTCCTCCCCAGGATTTTATTCTTTATGCAGATGGTCCCGGTGCCTCTGCCCAGTGCTTTTTTCTCCAAGCTTTCCAGCTTAATGACCACGTTCGCTTGGGGCTCCCAAAAACCCCGTATAGCTTTGAGGATGCTAAAACGCCCGAAACAAGAGGGGGGCCTGGGCATGCCTGACCTAAGGAGGTATCATAGGGCGATAGTCCTACAGCGACTATTGAACTGGAGATTTCATACAAAAACTAAGCTTTGGGTGCATGGCGGGTAGGAACCTGACAAACGCTTCCTGGCTGTGCAGGGAGCATAGGGGCTTATTATCAACCTCCTTAATACTTACACGGCACACCCTGAGAATGTGGGACAAACTCAATGAGATATACACGTTAGCTCCACAAGTCTCACCCCTGACCCCATTGGGCGACTTCCAATGGTTCCTCCCGGGGGAACAGGCAGCCTTTTTTGGCGTGTGGACACACGACTCTAATGCGTGTTGTGGCTCCTTATTGGAGGATGGCAAGCTCCCCTCCTTGGCGACACTCAGGGCGCGCCACGGGAGCTTCCCCTTTGACTTCTGGAGGCATGCCCAACTGAGTCATTTTCTCGCGAAGGAGGGGAGAGACATTAGGAGCAAGTCCGAACTAACAAATTTTGAATTGCTGTTTACCGAGGAGGAGCCGACCCCACACATGGTCTCTGAGATGTATGGCCTGCAGGGTTCGGCGGCCCCGCGGGTGAAACCAGCATTTATTAGAGAATGGGAAAGGGATTTGGAGGTGGAATTCTCCGTGCAACAGCTAGACCACCTGTGCCAGCTCACACACTCTAGTTCAGTTGAGTCTCGAACTCATGAAACCAATTATAAGCTTCGGACTTGCTGGTACAGGACACCGGTGGCTCTGGCGCGGATATTCCCCTCGAAGACAGATCTATGCTGGAGAGGGTGTGGCCAGCATGGCACCCTGCTACATCTTTGGTGGGAGTGCCCGCTGATCCGGCCCTTTTGGGAACATGTAGGGGCACAGATCAAGGATTACCTGGGCCTGGAGATCCCATTTCTCCCCCAACACTTCCTTCTACAGGTCCCATCGATGCCACTTAGCAAATTCAAGAGAAGCGCCCTGCCACATCTCCTTAATGCTGCCAAGCGACTGCTCCCGGTCTATTGGAAGCGGAGGGCAGTCCCGGGAAGAGAGGAATGGACTAAAAAGGTTCAGAAAATAATGGAGGCGGAGGAGTGGGTGGCTACCTGCAGGGGAAAAACGGAAAGGTTCCAGCAGATTTGGGCCGAGTGGCGGGCGCATGCTCCGGCTCTGGGACACATAGCTTCCAGCCTAGATGTGGACTTACTGAGGTTAGCTCAGCCTTCCCTGGGGGGAGGGGGGTCTGGGGACGGATGCCCCTTCCAGGCCGACACATAAAATTGTCTAAAATGGTTTAATTACGGACCGACTGGCTGGTGGGTCCCTGTATCCCCTTCTCACCCTCGTTGACCCGTTGCATAGGATTCCACTGCTACATCTTGCGGGGGAGGCTGCAGCTGGGGGGAGCAGCTGGCGAAGAAGATGCAGATGAGGATAACGGCGGAGGTGGTCGTCTTGTTTCTTAAAGTTAGTGGCGGGCCCTGGGACGGAGGGTCGGGCACCCTCACAAGTCTCCTTCCTTATTCTCCATTCCTTCTGTTCCTCTTTCTCTCTCACTTTATGTTTTCCTTTATTTTCTATCAATGTTTTTGTTTCTCAACAGTTGTTCCAAGACTTAATGTTTAAGCTGCTTACCTACTCTGTGGGCTATAGTATCAGATGTCATACATTCTCTTGATGACCTCCAAACGGACTACTTGAATACTTGTTTGACAGCAGGGGGTCGGGGGTCCTGGGCCCTCCCCGCCCCCTCGGTTTGGTTCGGGGGGGTGGGGGGGTCTGGGACCCTGGGTCGGCCCGCCTGCTTGGCCCAGGGCCAGGTCTTACGACCAGAGAGGGTATGATGGAGACACTGAGTGTCCCCCCTCTCGGCTGGGGCTGGCGGGGCGGGGCCGGCCAAAATGGGGGGCCCGATGGGATAGGCCCATTAGAGAAGTGGAGGGGCCGTGGAGTATGACCGGAGGCACTAGGTGCCCGATATAGCCACAAGTTTAACAACAGTGTCACATTGGAGAGCTTAGCCTAGTAATAGATCAAATGAACAGATGTCAGCTTTGTGATGTGATGCATTTTAATGTATTTGATACAGAGTATGTAAATGTTGGGACCCATCTGTGTTGGAACTTATGAGTCCTTGCTATGTTTATCATTGTCTATCTAAAATATAAATAAAGATTACATAAAAAAAAAAAAGGAATGTCTCTTGATCGTGTTGGCTCTCCAGGAGCTGCAGACGTATGTCTATGGGAGGCATTTCATGGTGATCACCGATCACAATCTCTTGAGCTGGCTAAATCGTTTTGCTGGGGAGAATGGCAAGCTACTTCATTGGAGCTTAATTCTTTCAGCAATATGATTTCACCATCCAGCATAAGAAAGGCATCGCCCATGGGAATGCTGATGGGCTGTCACGCCAAGCTGAGCCCGTAGGAGTGGGTTGCGTCAGGACGGGAATCGCCTTCTCCTCCCATGCAACCACCTCAGGGGGGAGATGTGATGATATCATGTGGGAGACACACACAAAGCCATGATATCACGCATGAGATGCAAGCAAGGCTGACCCCACTTCAGAAGGCAACTCCATTTTGTGATGGTCAGCCATTGCAGCGTAGGACAAAACTCCTCATTTCCACCCCTCCCTTCCTGGCCAGATCAACTTTAAAGGGGCATCTGGACAAGCCAGAAAGAGAGATTTGTTTGTGTTTATCTTTAAACAGCCATAAACCGAACTGATGCCAGGACATGCGAGCGCCATAAATGACCCAGGCAACTCTAACCTCACAGTGACCCTCTCCATGTCTTAAAAAAACAAAAACTTCCATCACTTCATAACTTCAGTTAGGAGCATGCCATAGTGATAAAAGGTACATAGTTGAATGTAGAATTTTGGCCCGGATTATTCAAGTATAAACATTCTCCCCTTGTTACCCAAGGAGGGATAGAACTAGTGTATTCTCTCCCCAGGGTCCCCTTATATCACAGCGCATTCATGTGTGGGCTTAAATGAAAGCCCTCAATGTGCTGAGATTGAATTTCTTACTGTGAGATTTGCCAGGCGGCCCAATCTTGAAATATGTTTTTTTATAAACAATGTGTGAATTAAGAAGCAGGTATCTCAACGGCCCACCCTGGACATTGTCTAAGAAACCGCCCACTCATGTGAATGGTCAGGGGCATATGGCCCAATCCCTTGTCACATCAGAGAACCAGAAAATAATCTTCGAAACACTGATTAGTCACGGACATTTCAAACGCAAGTATTGTTTCCCTTTCATTCTGTTTCTTTGCCGCTGTAATTTTGTCTCATTATTTCGTATCTTTATTTTTCTGTAAATATTTTACTGCACCTAAAACTTGACCTTTTCATTATTAAACCTTATTCTGAAAAGTGTTAATTTTGTCCCTAAAGCTCTACAACTATGTAACTATTACGAATCTGTTCCTTTGAAGAGCTCTACTGTTTTTAAAATAACGCATCTGAATATACCTGTCTGCGGTGACAGTGTGTGTTACAGGTGGTTATTCTGAAATACTGGTATTGCTGAAATTTTGAGCTCCTCTGGCTCCAATAGAGGTGGTGGCAGAGAAAGGGTTAATTGTTTGAATTAGGCCAGTAAAAATCACTCTCAGGCTGCTGGCATTTAGACAGTGATCCCACAAACTGGGAAATCTTTGTGCTGAAAGCAGCTGAGAGTGGTATTGTTTCTTCATGACAAGTGCAGTGTTAGATCAGGGGTGGTCCTTGGTCGCCCGTCGATGAGGAGGGCAGTGATCTAATACCCGCATTCGTCTCAATAATGAATTCATACATATACATGGAATGATACAATGCATCGATTGAACGTGTCTTGGTATCTTTTCAAAGCTATACGCGTTTTGTGGCTACATTGCCACTTATCAGGAGCAGGATACAAGAATATGCTATATACACAGACAGATAAATAAAAATAAAATTAGGAATGAAATACTTAATGCCCTTTCAGGAGAAGGGGGATGGTAACAATACACAGTTGTAAAGAACAAGAGGTCTGTTACCTATAAATAGACTCACAATTGAGCCCAGCTTGTGGACCTCCGACATAATGTCAGGCCTGGGGCTGAGGCAAGGAACCCCACCCAAGACAGGGGAAAAAAGTCAGGGAAAGATCGAACCCCCACCACACATTCCATGTGTCTTGGAGTGTATGTTTGATGCTACATGGGTCTGCAAAGGTGTAAAAAGATAAAAAATAAATGTATGCAATCTGGTACCACAAAAAGTGTTTATAATTGTGCATGGTGCAATTGAATGAAATGAACTGCTGCCAAACTATGTATCCAGAGAGGAGGCTCTCGGATGTGATGAGTATGGTGGAAAAATAAAAAACAAAATCAAAATAAAAAAAAAATCTGACCATAAACAGTGAATGAGCAATGATATGGTAAAAATGCACCAAACTAGGAAGTGAGTGGAATCAACATAATGTACCTGTGTGATTGAATCCAGTGTGTGTGCTGTGGATATCGTCCTCTCTGGTGATGGATCATGTGTGGCAGCATGCTGGCCAACCCAAGCCATATATACCCCTAATCATGGGCGGGTCCAAGCCAGCGCCATGTGCTACAACCAAAGGGGGCAGGGGGAGACAATGAGGCCAGATCAAACAGCAGGCGGAGGTGTCCACAGTGAATCCACGACCATCCTAATGGCGTAGGATTATTTTTACCTCATTCAAAGTCCCATCAATAAACTATCCTTGCTATTCAAACAATACCCAGGGATGGAGGCTATAAATTTATATGTGTGGTGGTTCAACCCCTCCCTGTCTTTTTTCCCATGTCTTGGGTGGGGTTCTTTGCCTCAGCCCCGGGCCTGACATTATGTCGGAGGACCCCATGTTCCACCTTCACAAGCTGGGCTCAGTTGTGAGTTTATTTACAGGTAACAGACCTCTTGTTATTTACAACTGTGTATTGTTACCACCCCCTTCTTCTGAAAGGGCATTAAGTACTTATTTCAATTTTATTTTTGTTTATCCATCTGTGTACTGTATATAGCATATTCTTGTATCCTGCTCCTGATGAGTGGCAATGCAGCCACAAAACATGTAGAGCTTTGAAAAGATACCAAGACACGTTCGATCAATGCATTGTATCATTCCATGTATATGTATGAATTCATTATTGTCAGTTTTTCTTGGAAATCATGTGTTTCAATATGTAGCAATTTGCACGTAACCATGGTACAGCAAATTTGAGTCCATGGATTTTTATGAAATGTGCGTTTTTTTGAAAGAAATGTTTAAAATAAATTTTTACTCATACAATTTTAGAATATTTTTGCCTCAGACAAAGTCCCATCAATAAACTCTCCTTGCTATTCAAACATGTACTGTGACATACTTAAGCAGAGCATGATTCCAACATGATGACGACCCCAAACACACCTCCAAGATGACCACTGCCTTGCTAAAGATGCTGAGGGTAAAGGTGATGGAATGGCCAATAATTGTCTCCAGACCTAAACCCTATTGAGCATCTGTGGGGCATCCTCAAATGGAAGGCAGAGTATATATACAGTATCTCACAAAAGTGAGTACACCCCTCACATTTTTGTAAATATTTTATTATATATTGTGACAACACTGAAGAAATTGCACTTTGCTACAATGTAAAGAAGTGAGTGTACAGCTTGTATAACAGTGTAAATTCCCTCAGAGGGACAACTATAATTATAGAGAAAGAAGCCCGATACCGACTTACAATAGATTCGAACCTATTAGACATTATGAGGGATCACCGAGATATCGAGAACCACAACAAAATATCAACAGGGAGACTCCCTTAAATGTGACAATATGTTCGACATGTGAGTGAAGAAATGTAACATCGTTTCACGTTAAAGAAGTCACAACAGTGTTATATATTATTTTATAAATGTTTTTACACTCCCCACATGAGTGAAAACACTCTATGACATATATATGAGACGGAAGGTAAACTCCTACGGGGTGTCTACGAGTTATCCCAAATCCAGACCTCTGTTAATAACCGGTAAGGTAGTGGAAATGGGAGTCGTAGAAATCGTTCCGTCACCAGTAGAACCTCCACACAAACCCCAGCAGTAGTACAACCTTAGTACGAGACGAATTCATACAGTGTCATGTACAAACTTATCGTTCCT
>BLSH010371218.1:0-17678 GCA_018402905.1 Glandirana rugosa | reverse complement strand
AGTAACTCCGTTTTAAGACGAGCCAGAAGGGGGACGTAATTAGCAGCGTAGAGTGCTCCAACGTCTGAGGTGATATCCACCCCCAGGTAGTGTATAGACTGGCTTGCCCAGTGTAGGGGGTATTTCGGCCTGAGTCGACTGACCACATCCTGGTTTACAGTTATGTTAAGCACTGAGGACTTTGGTTTATTTGAAAGTTAGAGAGGGAGCCATATTCGTGCAGTGAAGGACCCTGGGGAGGGATGTGTGTGGGCTAGACAGAAAGAAGATGAGGTCGTCTGCAAAGGCGGCTACCTTATGCACGCCAGAGTGTCTAGAGTAACCCACCACTGTTGGGTCTGCCCTCACCCTGCATAGAAGAGGTTCCAGGGTTAGGATGAAGATCAGGGGGGACAGCGGACATCCCTGTCTGGTGCCATTTCGGATGTCAAAGAAGGCTGACCGAGTCTCATTCACCTTAACCGCCGCTGATGGTGTGGAGTATAAGGAGAGGATCCACCCAAGCATGGATGTTTGAAGGTCAATATGTTCTAGTGTGCCCACGCAGGAAGGACCAGCTGACCCGGTCGAATGCCTTCTCCGTGTCTGTGGAAAGCAGAAGGAGAGGCTGTCCACTCGCCCGTGCCGCATGGATTAGATTCAGCACCCTGATAGTGTTGTCTCTTGCCTCCCGCAGGGGAACAAACCCAGCCTGGTCCCGGTGGATCAGACCCAAAATATGCGGTATCAACCTTCTCGCCAAGACCTTTGCAAACACCTTCAAGTCCGTATTCAGAAGGGCGATCGGCCTATAACTCCCACAACTCTGCGGGTCCTTCCCCTCCTTCGGGATGAGTGAGATGTGTGCTCTCCGGGAGTCTATGGGGAAGCGGTGGCCATCTGCAAGGGCATTAAATGCCTTGACCATAGGCCCCGAGAGCGCCTCATAAAAGACCTTATAGTATGAAGGGGTTAGGCCATCTGGGCCCGGGGCCTTTCTTGGCTTGGCCTCCGCCAAGGCAGCCCCCACCTCCTCAGGCGTAATAGGCTGCTCGAGGCTTTCCCGGGCCGCGGGGTCCAGGGATGGCATCCCGGATGAGAGCAGGTAAGTATGTGCGGCGGCCTCCTCGTCCCCAGGATGACCCGAGGTAGGAGGGTCGCCTATGTTGTAGAGCCCTTTGAAAAAGGAATGGAACTCTCCCTCTATGTCGGAGGACACGGATAATTTCTGGCCCACAGCAGTGAGTACGCTGGGGATGTATGTTCTAGTTCATGGGCCCCGGAGTGCCCTTGCCAGGAGGGTACCCGGTTTGTTTGAGAACTCGAACATTGCCCTTCGTGCCCAAGCTAATTTCTGCTTAGTCTGTTGGAACAGGAGCGTGTGAAGATCCTCCCGAACCTTCAGGAGGTCCTGAAGGGTGGCTCGCGCCAAGGTTTTCTTGTGCAGGCGCTCAAGGGTACTGCTGCGATCGTTCCCGTTTACGGCGGGCGCCCCATTTAATCAGTACCCCGCGCACCACCGTCTTGTGTGCCTCCCAGACTACCAAGGGGTTACTGACCGAGTCAGTGTTTAGGGAGAAGTACTCGCCAAGAGCTTTGAGGACATCCAAGCGAATCTCTTCGGATTGGAGGAGAGCCTCATTGAGTTTCCAGTTCGGTGGGGGCGTATCACTTGGTCAAACCGCAAGGTGAGGTGGATTGGGGCATGGTCTGAGAGCGATATAATACCGATGGAGGAGTCCACCACTCTCACGAGTTCTTGATGAGGAATCAGGAGGTAATCCAGCCTGGAATATGAATGGTGCACCCGAGAAAAAAAAGAGTAATCACGGTCTTGGGGGTGCTGAATTCGCCAGGGGTCGACCAGATGCAGGGCGTGGAGGTCGGATTTGATCCTTCGAAGGCAAGAGTAGGAGAGGTGGGTCACACCTCTTGAAACTTCAAGCAGTGGTTCCATGGCGAAGTTCAAGTCACCCCCAAACAGCAGGAGACCATCCGAAAAGTCTAGGAGTTCGGGGAGGAGCTTGCGAAGAAACTGTGCATGGTCCTTGTTAGGAAAATACAAGTTGGAAAGGGTGACCCGGATCCCGGACATTCGACCACGGATAAAAAGATAACGGCCTAGGGGATCTATCTTTTGCGCTTCCAGCACCCAAGGGACTGAGCTAGCCACAAGAATGCTGACCCCCTTAGCTTTGGAGATGGGGGAGACGCTGTGATATACTGTGGGGAAGGCTCTATTCGTTAGCCTGGGTATGTGGTCACCTCTAAAGTGGGTTTCCTGAAGAAAGGCCACCTGCGTTCCTTCCTTTTTCAGGAACGATAGGAGCTGAGACCACTTTTCTGGCGTATTGAGCCCTCGGATGTTAAGGGAGGAGAACTTGAGGAGACCCATGAGCGCGGTGCCACAGTACGGAGAACCGTCAGATGCAGCCAGAAGACCAGGTGCAGCGGAGGCGCCCCCAGACACGGGGCACACACAGGGAAATGAAGATGGGGGGAGAAAACAAGAAGAGAGAGGCCCCAAGGAAGCGTGGGGGGGGGAAGAATCCTCAGAAAGCCTTACAGGGAAGAGAAGAGAGAGATAGAAAGAGTAGGAGGGAGAAGCAGAGAGGTGGAGCAACAGAGACTGACGAGGGAAGGGTGAGTGGGCCAAGAGAAAAAAAAGGGGGGGAGGGGGGAAACGTCTAAAGCAAAGGCTAACTGCCTTGGTGAACCGGTACCGCCCGTGGGCGTATATCACGGTCCTAGCCCTAATGGGGGGGTGGGGGGGAGGCAAGCCACGCCGCCCCTCACAATAGACTGGAAGTCGCGAACCGACAGAGAAACAAAAAGGGATCGGAGATGCATGAGGGTAGAGACCATTGAGACCCCTGATCTTTGTCCGGAGGAACTTAGCCAAAAAAGAAACTGTTGTCTCTTGTTAACCGACCTGGCTTGCTTCTGATTCCTGAACCTGCTCTCCTGTGTTTGACCCCGGCTTGGCTTATCAACGTTGCAACACTTTGTTGTATGCACCCGTAGTAGGGCCCAGAAACCTGTGGTGGTGCTGTTGAGCTGTTGAAGTTTTGGCGCAAATTCAGAATTCGGAATTCAGGAAGTGCAGCGTGAGGCGGGCGAGTGTGTGGGAGCTTGCGGACCGGACCAGACCAGACCCGACCCCCCCACTGGACCAGACCCCCCACTGACACCTGGAAACAGGGACAGCCACTATGGACCAGTCCCCCGTCCTGACAGAGGAGGCGGGCGGCTGGTAGCAGGGACAGACGAGACAAGCAGAGCTGAGCTGAGCTGATCAGGCAGAGGGCACTCTCCACAACCCCCCACCCGTGACCGAAGGGAGGAGGCGGGGGACCGGGAAAGCGGCAGGAGTAGAGTGACCAGGGGCAGTATCCCTCAGAGGAGAGAGGAGGCGTGGGAGCAGGGGGACAGAAAGTGATGAACAGGGGACGGTTAGTGGCGGTGTAGCTACTAAGGACCTTACCCCCAAAGAAGCGGACAGAGGAGGGCGGCGGTGGAAGACTGACAAGGAGAGGCAGCGGGTGAGGGCAGATCGCACTGTGTGACAGACCCGACAGGCTCGACAGAGCTAGGAGGTGGGGGGGGCTAAAGGCAGAGACTGACAAGCTGCAAGTGTCAGATTACAGAGGCTAAGCAGAGACTACTAATAAAAGTCTGACGGTGTGAGCTGTGTACTGTGAAACCTGTGTATTGTGAGACCTGTGTATTGAGAGTACCTGAGTGTTGGGAGTACCTGAGTATTGATAGAACCTGAGTGTTGGGAGTACCTGTGTATAGGGAGTACCTGTGTATTGAGAGTACCTATGTACTGGGAGTACCTGCATACTGAGAGTACCTGCGTATTGGGAGTACCTGCGTATTGAGAGTACCTGCATATTGAGAGTACCTGTGTATTGAGAGTACCTGTGTATAGGGAGTACGTGTGTTTTGAGTACCTGTGTACTGAGAGTACCTGTGTACTTAGAGTACCTGTGTATAGGGAGTACCTGCGTATAGGGAGTACCTGAGGGTTGGGAAGTACCTGAGGGTTGGGAAGTAACTGAGTGTTGGGAAGCACCTGAGTGTTGAGAAGTAGCTGAGTAATACAGTGTGAGTACCGAGTGTGGAGTGAGTATCCGTGTGTGGCGTGAGTACTGAGTACTGTTGGACCCTGTGTACGGTGAGTATTAGAGACAGGCAGCCAACGGTTAGTTAATTGGATAGGGCATAATTCCCAGTCCCCACTAAATCAATAGGTACAATGCCCGGCGGGTGTGGAGAAGCGATTCGGTGCACATCTTGTAGCATGTATGCATTCCTTGATCATGAGATCGAGGGAGAATACTGCTGTACAAAATGTAAGAACGGTGTTTCCCTGGAAGCCCAGGTTCTGAATCTGAGGAAGCAACTGTCAACACTGCGACGGCTCTCCATACTTAAGGAGAGTTGGGATCGTACTCGGCAGATGTCGGCAGGGGCCAGCACAGAGGCGGGTGGAGACATAGAGGTGCAGGCACCAGAACAGTAGTAGTAGTTGGGTGACAGTCAGGAAGGGTAGAAGGGAAATAGCCAGGGAGTCTGATCCTGGGCTGGAACATCCCAATAGATACACCCCGTTGTGTGATATTGTGGAAACCAGTCAGGAATCAGCATCGCTGGAGCAGAGTGGCGCCCCTAGCTGCCAGGGGAGTAACTCCTCCAGTGAGGGTGGGGATGAAGCCAGGCGGAAGGAAAGACAGATTGTGGTGGTAGGGGATTCTTAGAAACACAGAGAGGCCAATTTGCTGTTTACTGTTTCAGGACATCAGGGATCGGGTGGACAGATTGCTGGGAGGGGCTGGAGAAGACCCGGCTGTCATGGTGCATGTTGGCACCAATGACAAAGTTAGAGGTAGGTGGAGTGTCCTAAAAAAAATTTCAGGGACCTAGGAGCAAAATTGAGGCTTAGGACCTCCAAGGTAGTATTTTCAGAAATACTACCGGTACCTCGAGCCACACCAGAGAGGCAGCGGGAGATTAGGGAAGTCAACAAGTGGCTGAGGAGCTGGTGTAGAAAGGAGGGTTTCAGATTTCTGGAGAACTGGGACGATTTCTCAATCGGTTAGGAGCTCTATAGAAGGGATGGGCCGCACCTGAATGGGGAAGGTGCAGACCGGCTGGGAATGAAGATGGCCGAAAAGTTAGAGGGGCTTTTAAACTAGGCAACGGGGGGGTCGAGACTTAGTAATAGCCAGAGGGGAACAGAGTCCAGTGGGTAGTATTGGGGGAAGGAGTGGTAGGCCGAATAAGGAAGCTAAACCCAAGGCAAGTAGTGTAACAAGTCCTACATGCAAACAAGGAATACCCAGCAAGGAAACAGTAGGCGTCCAGACAAAACTACGTGGCTTGTTCACTAATAGAGTTGGGCAAACCTGAACTGTAAAGTTCGGGTCCGTACCAAACTTTGGGGTGTCCAGGACCCGGACCCGAACCCCGACATTTCAAAAACGTTCGGGTTCAGGATCTGGGTTTTGGTAGTTGACCAAGCATGTTGAATAGCTGCAGGGCAGTCAATCAACAAGCGTTTCACTGGTTTGCTCTTAGAAGCCATCACAGCCATGCCTACTAATGGCATGGCTGTAAATGACCAGTGCATCATGTGACCCAGCCTCTTTATAAGCTGGAGTCACTTAGTGCTGCAGTCACATGCTCTCTGAGACTCTGACTAGTGTAGGGAGAGGAAGCTGCCGGCATTGTTGTGAGAAACAGATTGCAGATATTTTAACATCTCATCCTGCATTACAGGACGATCTGATTCTGGACTAATTAGAGATTACTACTACTGCTGCTCTGAGGGACAGATTGCAGATCTCACACTGCATTACACAACGATCTGATTCTGGACTAATTAGAGATTTCTCATACTGCTGCTTTGAGTGACAGATTGCAGATCTCCCCCTGCATTACAGAACGATCTGACTGCACTAGGTAGAGGCTACTGCTTAGAGGGACAGATTATTGTTCTAAAATCATCTCCTAGTTCTATAGGGTCAGGTTCCAGCTGTTGCTTGGAGGGACAGATTATTGTTCAAAAATCATCGCCTACACCTATAGGGCCAGGTTCCAGCTGTTGCTGTAAAGGACAGATTATTGTTCAAAAATCATCGCCTACTCCTATAGGGCCAGGTTCCAGCTGTTGCTGTAAGGGACAGATTATTGTTCAAAAATCATCGCCTACTCCTATAGGGCCAGGTTCCAGCTGTTGCTGTAAGGGACAGATTATTGTTCAAAAATAGGGGAGGATTAGCAATACCGGATATTAAAAAATATTACACGGCAAACATAATCTCACGGGTGATAGAGTGGATAAATCCGACAGATAAGAAATGGGGGAAATTGGAAAATAGGTTGAGCGGGAGTCACTTAGGGAAAGGGGTGTGGATCCCAAGGGGATACAGGGAATTGGCAGAAGACACAAGCAATTTGACACTTACCGCACTTAAAGAGTGGGATAAACTATTAGCACTAACCAAATGGGAATTTAATTCCCCATATACACCATTGAGTGGAACAAATTACTTTGCACCTGGGAAAAAATAATGGTTTGGGAAATGGATTAAAACAGACACAAAATTAAAGGATATATTAACGGGTAGGGAAATAGCAACATTAGAAGAATTAAAATGTAGAGGAGACTTCCACGAAATCGACGCATGGCGGTACCACCAACTAAGGTAATTTGTTAACGCACTACCACAACCATTGAGAACAGAAAGGGAAATAACACAATTGGAAAAAATTTGTATGAAAAGGGGGAAAGAAAAAGGGGGAGTATCCAAATTATATAATATGTTGGTAGAATTGGGAGGTGAGGAACGCCCGCCATGCTTCGATAGATGGGAGAAGGAATTAGGGCAACAGGTGGGGGAGCACGCATGGGAAAAGATAACAAAGTTGGTGTTCAAATCCGCTATAGATAGTAAAACGTGGGAGACAAATTATAAATGCCTCACACGATGGTACCTCACCCCGGAAAGAATGTCCAAGATACAGCCAGGGCGGGAAAAATGGTGCTGGTGGGGATGCAGGGTCAAGGGGACAATGACGCATGTGTGGTGGGAGTGTAAGGGGATGCAGGAATATTGGGAAGAGGTAGTGGCCTTGAGCAAAGAAATAA
This sequence comes from Glandirana rugosa, assembly GCA_018402905.1. Taxonomy (NCBI): domain Eukaryota; kingdom Metazoa; phylum Chordata; class Amphibia; order Anura; family Ranidae; genus Glandirana; species Glandirana rugosa. Next base: position 10,543 of record BLSH010371218.1, on the reverse strand, counting down.
CGAGATCAGAGATAACAAGAGATCCATAGTCCTGCCTGTTCCATCGGACGGACAGGTCCATCACACAATACACAAGGACGATTGTATCACACCTACTAAATGCAGCAAAAAGTCTGATCCCTAGATATTGGCAAAAAACCCAAATACCAACGATGAGGGAATGGTGCCTAAGAGTAGAAGAGATAAGAAACATGGAGTCTCTGAGAAGAAGAGAAGAAGAGTTAACAGAAGATGAAACTGAGAAATGGAAGGGATGGACCAGCTTTAAAACCTCCAGTACATTCATGAAGATAATGAGTATGGGAGAAACATCGGTCGGAACCTAGAGGGGGCAGGTGGGAGGGGGGGGGGGTAGGAGGGAAACCTGGTGATGATATTTAAGTCTCCCATCAGAACGGGAAGTTAAAAAATGAAAAAGGGAAATATTAAGCAGGGATATGGGAGACCGGAAATGATGCGATGTCACCCCACGATGACACGTTGAAAGTGAAATCATAAGGTGGGGAAAGAGGTCAATACTGTACAAGACCAAAGGCAAAACTGATTTGGGAGTAAAAAAAAAACCATCAATAATAAGGGATTATATAAAAGACTATTGTAACAAGAACAGTATCATTTGCAGTAATCAACATGGTTTCATGAAGAATCGTTCTTGCCAAACCAACCTATTAACCTTCTATGAGGAGGTGAGCTGCCATCTAGATAAAGGAAGGCCTGTATACATGGTGTATCTGGATTTTGCAAAAGCATTTGATACAGTTCCCCATAAACGTTTACCGTACAAACTAAGATCCCTCAACATGGATCAAAGGGTGAGTACGGTGTGGTTTTCAGCTACTCCAGAACGTGACCTCCTACGTCTCCACAAAGCAGGTAAACCCCTTACATGGGATACAGTTCCCCATAAACGCTTACTGTACAAACTAAGGTCCCTTAACATGGATCAAAGGGTGAGCACCTGGACTGAAAACTGGCTACAGGGGCGAGTCCAGAGGGTGGTGATAAATGGGGAATATTCAGAATGGTCTGGTGTAGAAAGTGGGGTTCCCCAGGGTTCTGTCCTGGGACCAATACTATTCAATTTATTCATAAATGATTTGGAGAAAGGGGTGACCAGCTCAATCTCAATATTTGCGGATGATACAAGGCTAAGCAGGGCAATACATTCTCCACAGGATGTGGAAACCTTGCAAGACAATTTGAATAAATTAATGGGGTGGGCAGACAAGTGGCAAATGAGATTTAACCTAGAAAAATGTAAGATAATGCATTTGGGTACCAAGAACATGAACACAAACTACACACTAGGGGGAGAGCCTCTGGGGGAATCTAGGATGGAGAAAGACTTAGGGGTCCTAGTAGAGAACAGGCTCAGCAGTGGCATGCAATACCAAGCTGCTGCAAGCAAAGCTAACAAAGCGTTGGCATGCATCAAGAAAGGGATTAACTACAGGGATAAATCAACAATTCTCCCACTATACAAGTCTCTGATGAGGCCGCACTGGGAGTATGCCGTCCAATTCTGGACACCAGTCCTCAGGAAGGATGTCCAGGTATTGGAAAGGGTTCAGAGAAGGTCCACAAAGCTAATTAAGGGATTGGAAGACCTTAGTTATGGGGAAAGATTACAAGCACTGAACTTATTCTCTCTGGAGAAAAGACGCTTGAGAGGGGACATGATTTTAATGTACAAATAATGCACTGGCGACCCCACTATAGGGACAAAACTATTCAGCGCAAGGGAGTACACAAAGACACACGGCCATTCACTAAGAATAGAAGAAAGGCGGTTTAACCTTAAAATGCGTAGAGGTTTCTTTACGGTAAGAGCAGTGAGAATGTGGAATTCTCTTCCACAGGCAGTAGTTTCTGCTGGGAGTATAGATAATTTCAAAAAACTATTAGATGCACACCTAAGGAACCACAGCATTGAGGGATATACAATGTAAAACTGACATACATAGGTTGGACTTGATGGACTGGTGTCTTTTTTCAACCTCAACCACAGCAACTGGCAACCCATGCTACTTTGGGCTCTGTGCTCCCTGTTCTCAACCTCAGGGAGCCACTGCACTCAAGCGCAAGGGAAGCCCTCTGCATCTCGGCCTCGCACCTGACTCTTGACAGTACAATCCAGCCAAAATGTATGAGGCTGATGGAGGTGCTTCCCCGCCGGAGGCTCTGTGACAGCAAGCCACCGCTCTTACCCAAGCAGTGCAAAGACTGCAGGAAGGATATTTTCAGCTGGAAGGATGTTTGCAGCAACTGGCACCCACACCTGAGGACCAACCTGCCAACCTTATGGGGGCCACCAGCTCCAGCCCGTCTCCAAGACGTACCACTCCCCACCAGGGTCCCTCCACCCCAACCAAGGGTCCCTACACCGGAATGTTTCTCAGGAGACCGAAAGAAGTTCTGATCCTTTAAAAATGCATGCAAGCTTTATCTAGTCCTGCAACCCAGAACTTTCTCACTGGAAACAGTGAAGGTGTGGTTCATTATCTTGTTACTCACTTACGAATCCCAGGCATGGGCTCACTGCTTGCTTGAGCAAAATGATCCGTTCGTCAGCTCTATGGACCTGTTTTTTGTGACGCCATGGTCCATCTGTATGATGACCCGCTCCGCGGCGGCTACCCTTCATGCCCTGCAACAAGGAAAGTGGCCGGTAGAGGACTACACTGTGGATTTCAGCAAACATTCAACTGACACTGAGTGGAATGAGGCCGCTCTAAAATATCAGTATCGCTAGGGTCTGTCGGAATCGCTGAAAGACGAATTAGCCAGGGTTGCTCCCCCATTCAACTTGCCATTCAACTGGACAGGCGTCTTCAGGAGCAGCACTCTGAGAGGTCACAATCTTCTAAGCCTATCTGGATGCTGCTCAAGGTGCATCCTTCCACAGCAACTACTCCTGCACCTTCCTCCATTTATTATTATTTTATTTTATATATTGTATTTGTAGTTGTTGTTTATATTCATTTATTTCTACACATTTTTTATTCATTTATTTTTTGTTTGGATGATTACTTATGCTGTTAATTGTTATAATCTTCTGTGATTCCAGATTTCAACACTAGAGGCCTCTATAGCCGTTGTCTTCGATTGACCCATACTACTCCCATTTCATAAAATGATTTTGGTACTATTTAGGCCTGTTTCCATGGGCCAGGGACTGTTGGAGGATTGGGGGCTGGTGGAGCGGGGGTTGCCCTGTCCCACAGCCCGGCGTGTGTGGGCCCTTCTCGGTATCCCGCCCTCTGACGGGACCCTGGTTGGGCACCCTTTTGAGTCCAAATGGCCGGACCACACATTCGGTCTATTTCCTGTTTGCGCTACAGTGTGCAGCGCAGGAATTGGACCCTTTGCGCGTCGGCGGTGGCGCGTTGCATGACATGGCCCCGCCCCTCTGTGGGCGGGGTTGCGTCACGCACCGTGCCATCGGGGGATCATGACGTCTGGCCAGGTAACCGCATCAGCGGCACTCAGACTGGACGTTCCTCCTATAATCACAGCTGTACCCACTCACACTCAGGTGAGTAAGTACTTATACTCTACACAAACAAGCACAGATGCTGAATCGCCATTTTGGTGAGCACATTGCTCACACAGGAATCATTAGATATCCTACTGCTTTGGATGAGGTATGTTTGTATACTAGTTTCTTTACATAGTGGTCTGTGTCATTTGTATTGCTGAATGGCCCTTTCATGCCATGGGAGGCTACGGCCGTACTCCTACTATATATAGAGAGGTCTTTTATTCTTCTAAATAATATCCCCCTTGAACTAGAAGGGCTTTAACTATGCACTGTTTTCTTTTGAAATCATGGTGAGCTTATCAGTTACATGTGAGGGATTGCCCGTTTTTGGCATCCATACTGGGCCCCCCATTACTATAGTTACCCCGAATCTTTCAGGCATCCCATTCAGCAATTGACACATTCCACATATACATTGGAAGCTGCCACATTAACGTCTTTACTGATTGAGTTTTTTTATTTATTTTACATACAGTGATTTTTCAAACATCACATCCTTCTAATATGCTGTGTTTGGAGATTCTATAGCAGGAGCAATTGCTCCATAGCTTGAGGGATCCTCGTCTGTGGTTTGCGGGCTGCCCTTGACCTCACCTGGCTCCCCCTCATCTGTCACACCCAGGACCCTTTTGAATCTTCCTGTACAATAGTCTCTTGACAATTTCTCCAACTTGGATCCTTTACTGGCTGGTGTGTGGGTCCATGGATGATGATTGCTTTGGCTCTAAACTAGTGTTTTAGGAATACCATGTGAGTATACTGTCTTGTTTGCCATATCATATGCCCAGTAATATGAACTAACAAATATTAACTGTCAATGTGAAGCATTATGATAATGTGTAATCAATTTATTTTCTTACTTTGTAGAAAACGATATTTCAACCCATGCATATATACCTCTGAAGAAGGACTTACCTATAGTCCGAAACATGTCAGGTTTGCACACGTGATCCAGCTTTGGACCAGTCCCATCTATTTTGGATCAGGATTAGGTTCTCTACCTGGTCACGTGGTTGTTGGGTATACTTCATTATATAGATCTCTTTATGGTCTCCAATTGTACTATGTACTGTAGATCCTATTGTAGACTATTGTGGGCTTTTATGTGTTCAATCCAAATGCAATAAACAATGAAAAAGCATTAGCGGCGCTAGAAATATGCATATGAACACATAATGGATCTATGATGAACGTCAAATATAAAGGATAGAGGGTGCTTCTGATGAAAAACCACTCTTATAGTCCTAAATCCACTCCACATCTGAGGCAGATCACAGCTCAAAGCTTCCTTATAGGATGACCTCTGCTTTCCACCTTGTGATTTATGCAGGTGCTCAAATATTGTATGGTTGGACCCTTACCATGAGATGTGGCTAGGCACTCTTCATGCACTAGCTAAACTCGCCTTTTTGTGCTACCTTGCACTGAAATGTCAGGAGAGTCTTCCCATAGCGATCCAGAGTTAAAACCATATAGGGAGTAAACAAACAGATGCTTGCATAGCGTAATATAGTTTCAGCTTTATTGCCCCAATTAAAAGTAACACATAACTACTGGTTTAAGTACTCTTACCAGAGATACAAGAAAACAAACGTAGTGTCCTTAAATACGGGCGCCGACCATCCGTGGTCCTATGCAGCCTTATTCGGACGTTCGCGCCTTTGTTCCCTGGAGCTCTCCGTCCAGCAGAGAGACTAGGGATGCGTAGCGTCTATTGTTGAATGGTGCCGTGCAGTCCAATCACGACGCGTTTCGTCACTAAGGACTTCTGCTGGTGATTGGCTGCACGTACTGACGGCATCAATTATATACTCGCCCTCCACTATAGTCACAACGTTATGGAGTGATACCAATTGAGATATCCTGACCGTGGAGGATCGGCGTCAGCATGTACATAAGTGATTATTCCTATATACCGCGATGTACAACAGTCACTTCAGCTAAATAAAATACAACATAAAAAATCATTTAAAAACTATCATTAGAAAAAAACGGCGTTATGTTACACATAGTCTTCCTACCGTTTCAGAAGTAGTGTGTTAATTTCTATCCTGATACTATACGGTTTATAATAGACTTTTTACCCAACGTTTCAATGGAAGGCTTTTATAAGAAGTTTTAATGTAATATTCCCAAATCTATTTGACCATACCAGCATAGCTTCACAGACCTATATCATAATTCTGTATAGTTTGACTTTGTGATATGTAACTTCCTTATACCCGATTACTGTCTCCTATACTCAAATACACCTCATCTATGGATTCCTCTGCTAAACTCTAGTGTAATTGAGATCTCATCATGCAGACTGCTGAATGTCTCCCCATTTGTCCAGCTAGGGTCAAATCTTGGAACTCCTCATCCAACTTTCTTGCCCTAATTGATAACAAATCCCATATGCTGTCTAGTGGGTGATACCCTGTCATTTTTTATTGTTATTTATTATTAGATGCCAATGCCACTATGCATTCACCCCATACCTAAATCTCACCTTATGCCGGATTCCTAAAGGGTGGAAAAAATTTAATTCAATGGTATTCCCTATCTTTACGTTATTAAGAGTTAGGTGTTACTAATGAAAACATTGATATCTAATTCAATGTTCAGCCCATGAGGATGGAGGCTCCTCATGAGGTATATCCAGTATGTTTCCCTCTGGAGAGGTCCCTAACATGGTTGGAACCTCTCCACAGAGGGTATACTGTATACTGTATACTGTATACTGAGGGTATGCCACAGAACCAAGCTAAAGTGGGATCCCTGTTATGCTTCTCTCTGAAATGGAGAGATACATTGTGGTCCTTAATACCTTTTTTGATGTTGGACAGGTGTTCGCCAATACGGACCCCTAGTTTCCTTTTAGTGCGGCCTATATAGCAAAGGCCGCATGGGCACCAAAGAAGATATACCACATGGGTGGTGTTACATGTAATGAAATCTCTTATTTGGAAAAGTTTACCATTTGAGCTGCTAAACTCTCCACAGGTATTGTTGTGTCCATTTGTCCACCTGCAGGCTTTGCATTTTCTACAGGGTAAAAAACCACACCTACTGCTGGGAAATTTCTGTGGCCCTGGAGCGTCTAGTGTTTTTCTCACTATGTGGTCACCAAAGGTCGGCGCTCTTCTATAGATGAACCCAGGTCTATCCTCCAAGAGGGGGCCCAAATGGCGGTCCATATGTAGGATGTGCCAGTGCTTTGAAAAGATCCTTTCCACCTCCTTATATTGGGTGTGAAAGTCGGATAGAAATTTAAATTGATATGATCTATCCGTTGTTGTCTGTTCCTTATTTTTTAACAAGTCCTCCCGTGGGATATTTGTCACTTCCTCAATTATTGTATTCGATCTCTCTGAATGGTAACCCTTTTGTTCAAACTTAGTCCTCAATACTTCTGATTGGGTCTGATAATCGGTCAAATCGCTACAATTTCTTCTGATTCTTATAAACTGACCCTTTGGCACATTTTTAATCCATTGAGAGATAGCTATTTCGATCCGTCGGTTTGAAGTAAACTTTGGTTTTGAGGTAAGTGTCCTGCCTTTCTATAGTGACATCCAGATAATTTATAGATGTTTCACTGATGATATATTCTAATTTAATACTCTTGTTGTTGTGATTGAGGGCAGTCATGAAATCCATAGCCTCATCTCTAGGTCCTCTACAGATTAATATCAGGTCATCTATGTAACGACGGTAAAACACAATCTGCGGTCTAGGAGTTGCATAGATTGCTCTATCCTCCCATTCTGCCATAAACAGGTTGACGATGCTGGGGGCAACTTTGGCCCCCATAGCAACGCCAACCTGTTGGGTGAAAAAGGAGTTGTTGTACCAAGAGATTTCATTACATGTAACACCACCCATGTGGTATATCTTCTTTGGTGCCCAAGTGGCCTTTGCTATATAGGCCGCACTAAAAGGAAACTAGGGGTCCTTATTGTCGAACACCTGTCCAACATCAAAAAAGGTTTTAAGGACCATAATGTATCTCTCCATTTCAGAGAGAAGCATAACAGGGATCCCACTTTAGCTCAGTTCTGTGGCATTGAAACAGTATACCCTCTGTGGAGAGGTTCCAACCGTGTTAGGGACCTCTCCCAGAGGGAAACATACTGGATATACCTCATGAGGAGCCTCCATCCTCATGGGCTGAACATTGAATTAGATATCAATGCTTTCATTAGTGACACCTAACTCTTAATAACTTAAAGACATTGAATGAAATTTTATCCACCCTTTAGGAATCCGGCATAAGGTGAGATTTAGGTATGGGGTGAATGCATAGTGGCATTGGCATCTAATAATAAATAACAATAAAAAATGACAGGGTATCACCCACTAGACAGCATGTGGGATTTGTCATCAATTAGGGCAAGAAAGTTGGATGAGGAGTTCCAAGATTTGACCCTAGCTGGACAAATGGGGAGACATTCACCAGTCTGCATGATGAGATCTCAATTACACTAGAGTTTAGCAGAGGAATCCATAGATGAGGTGTATTTGAGTATAGGAGACAGTAATCGGGTATAAGGAAGTTACATATCACAAAGTCAAACTATACAGAATTATGATATAGGTCTGTGAAGCTATGCTGGTATGGTCAAATAGATTTGAGGATATTACATTAAAACTTCTTATAAAAGCCTTCCATTGAAACTTTGGGTAAAAAGTCTATTATAAACCGTATAGTATCAGGATAGTAATTAACACACTACTTCTGAAACGGTAGGAAGATTATGTGTAACATAACGCCGTTTTTTTCTAATGATAGTTTTTAAATGATTTTTTATGTTGCATTTTATTTAGCTGAAGTGACTGTTGTACATCGCGGTATATAGGAATAATCACTTATGTACATGCTGACGCCGATCCTCCACGGTCAGGATATCTCAACTGGTATCACTCCATAATGTTGTGACTATAGTGGAGGGCGGGTATATAATTGATGCCGTCAGTCCGTGCAGCCAATCACCAGCAGAAGTCCTTAGTGACGAAACGCGTCGTGATTGGACTGCACGGCACCATTCAACAATAGACGCTACGCATCCCTAGTCTCTCTGCTGGCCGGAGAGCTCCAGGGAACGAAGGTGCGAACGTCTGAATAAGGCTGCATAGGACCACGGATGGTCGGCGCCCGTATTTAAGGACACTACGTTTGTTTTCTTGTATCTCTGGTAAGAGTACTTAAACCAGTAGACGGATTTTATGTGTTACTTTTAATTGGGGCAATAAAGCTGAAACTATATTACGCTATGCAAGCATCTGTTTGTTTACTCCCTATATGGTTTTAACTCTGGATCGCTATGGGAAGACGCTCCTGAAATTTCAGTGCAAGGTAGCACAAAAAGGCGAGTTTAGCTAGTGCATGAAGAGTGCCTAGCCACATCTCATGGTAAGGGTCCAACCATACATTATTTGAGCACCTGCATGAATCACAAGGTGGAAAGCAGAGGTCATCCTATAAGGAAGCTTTGAGCTGTGATCTGCCTCAGATGTGGAGTGGATTTAGGACTATAAGAGTGGTTTTTCATCACGAGCACCCTCTATCCTTTATATTTGACGTTCATCATAGATCCATTATGTGTTCCATATTGTTGTTCCATATATGTGTTCAATATCCATATTGTTCTAAAAACATCTACTACTGCATTAGGGCCAGGTTCCTGTTGGTGCTCTGAGGGAAAGATTATCATTCTAAACAACTATAACTGCATTAGGGCCAGGTTCCTGTTGGTGCTCTGAGGGAGAGTTTATCATACTAAAAACAACTACTACTGCATTAGGTCCAGGTTCCTGTTGGTGCTCTGAGGGAGAGTTTATCGTTCTAAAAACAACTACTACTGCATTAGGGCCAGGTTCCTGTTGGTGCTCTGAGGGATAGTTTATCGTTCTAAAACCAACTACTACTGCATTAGGACCAGGTTCCTGTTGGTGCTCTGAGGGAGAGATTATCGTTCTAAAAAAAACTACTACTGTATTAGGGCCAGGTTCTTGTTGGTGCTCTGAGGGAAAGTTTATCGTTCTAAAAACAACTACTACTGCATTAGGGCCAGGTTTCGGTTGGTGCTCTGATGGAGAGTTTATCGTTCTAAAAACAACAACTACTGCATTAGGGCCAAGTTCCTGTTGGTGCTCTGAGGGAGAGTTTATCGTTCTAAAAACAATTACTACTGCATTAGGGCCAGGTTCCTGTTGGTGCTCTGAGCAAGAGATTATCGTTCTAAAAACAACTACTACTGCATTAGGGACAGATTCCTGTTGGTGCTCTGAGGGAGAAATTATTGTTCTAAAAACAACTACTACTGCATTAGGTCCAGGTTCCTGTTGGTGCTCTGAGTGAGAGTTTATTGTTCTAAAAACAACTACTACTGCATTAGGGTCAAGTTCCTATTGGTGCTCTGAGAGAGAGATTATCCTTCTAAAAACAACTACTACTGCATTAGGGCCAGATTCCTGTTGGTGCTCTGAGGGAGAGATTATCGTTCTAAAAAAAAACTACTACTGCATTATGGCCACGTTCCTGTTCGAGCTTTGAGGGAGAGTTTATCGTTCTAAAAACAACTACTACTGCATTAGGGCCAGGTTCCTGTTGGTGCTCTGAGGGAGAGATTATCGTTCTAAAAAAAACTACTACTGTTTTAGGGCCAGGTTCCTGTTGGTGCTCTGAGGGAAAGTTTATCATTCTAAAAACAACTACTACTGCATTAGGGTCAGGTTTCGGTTGGTGCTCTGATGGAGAGTTTATCGTTCTAAAAACAACAACTACTGCATTAGGGCCAAGTTCCTGTTTGTGCTCTGAGGGAGAGTTTATCGTTCTAAAAACAATTACTACTGCATTAGGGCCAGGTTCCTGTTGATGCTCTGAGGAAGAGATTATCGTTCTAAAAACAACTACTACTGCATTAGGGCCAGGTTCCTGTTGGTGCTCTGAGGGAGAGTTTATCCTTCTAAAAACAACTACTACTGCATTAGGGACAGGTTCCTGTTGGTGGTCTGAGG